>JAGXJF010004447.1:0-366805 GCA_019208055.1 Stipa capillata
CGATCGCTAGACACAACGATAAAAAGGAAAAGCCAGCGCGAACACACGAGAAGGGCGCCAGATACTCAACACACAAGTAGTCAAAATTCACTGCTAGACTATGATCATCCCCGCCTCCGACGAATAAGAACATCAGACGCGAGTCCCACTAAAGGATACCAAATAAAGGACAAGTTCCTCGTGGGAAGGTCGCCAGGGTTGGAGGCCAATTCATCTGAATCTAGCGACTGGTGCGGCATCGTAGGATGTGGACCATCGTTGGCATCACCAACTATGCCTGATCCCCATCGCCGCACCTTTCTACCTTCGATGTGGAGGCGTTTTGCTCCTTTCTACCCATGGTGGCCATCTATAAAGGGAGGGGTGTATGTATGTCCCAGGCGTAAAGGCAGGAGCTCCTCAATCGTCATCTTCAGTGAAACTGACTCCATAGCACCGTTTGTATTTTTTTCTTTTGTATCCCGGATTCTTTGTGTATTACGGTTAAATCATGTAAACTTTTATATCAACTTTTTCGCCTCGAAAAAACTTACAAGATGCAGGATAATTGAGTTGCTCGAAAGATGATTCTTTTTTTCTACCTAAAAGACAATAGCAGAACCGAATCTTCCGCTAGTATTAGTACTTCTTCCTACCTCAGTTTGCTGTTTCCCGAACTGCCCTTGCCAACCGTGCGAAACTACTCCCACCCGCCACGCTCTCGGCTCTCCTCCCCTTCCAAGATTCTTTCCTTTTCCCGTTCAAAAGACGACGCACCACCACAGCCTGCATCCTCGTCATCCTCGCCTGGACTCCTCTGTCGGGATCGCTCCAACGCCCACCTCCATCTCTCATCGGGATCGCCGGAGCTCCACGAGTGGAATTACGCTGCAGACCAAGGTATCCCGATCCCCCACTCCCCCTTCTCGTCGTTACCCCGGTCGTTGATTCGTTTTCTGCCACTACCAAGTGATTTTGGTTCTGGGTTTGGAGGAATCATGGATCTCGAATTGTTTCGGAATCGGGATCACGACCTCCTCCTCTCTCCGCTGTAGATCCCGGTTTCCATCTTCTCCCTGATGTGGATTATGGCGCAGTCGCTCATGTGGATCGCTGAGTGTTGTTAGATAGCGGAGTTCAGACAACGATCACGAGCCAAGGATAGAGCTACCCCTGTGTTTCCCAACTACAAGTTCCATGGTTTGCATTTGGGCATGGCATGCGGGACTTCCATGGTCCTGAATACTATGGGGGCCCCATTATTTTGATCTCAAACCACAGATGGCATTTTTATTTTCTGCAGTCCATCGTTTCATTGATGTTTATGACATCGGGTTGGTGTGCCTCTGTCTATAAGGTCCCTACATTATAATCTTTGGATTCACAAGTCACTGTCCATTTCAAGATTTTCTCCCTCTATTGTGTACCAGTTAACCAATGGATTCTACTGGCATGAATTATTAGTTTGCTTGTTTAACTACTAAGATGGTGTTTGGTTCATGAGAAGTACACAAACGTAAACGCAATGGAATTACACCGGTACTGTAAAGGGAATGGAAGAAAAATGAAACTTGTTTGGTTACTGTGGAATGTAATGTTAATCAATTCCGGAGCTTGATTTGTGTTAATTAACCGGTAGGATGCAGCTAAAAATGGACTCCACCAAATCACCCGTTGACAATCGGGAACAACACTTTAATCACCGCTATCATGAGTACCAGATCACGAGTCACACATGATATTCTGAATAATTCAGACTGGGCAGTGATTGTACAGACAAATCAACAATTCAAAAGAATGCGATCAAGAAAACACACGAAAGCAGAACACAAACTGCATCAGCCGTCATACAGAAATAGCAGCTGAGAGAAACTAATCAAACACGCATCATACGACTCACGGCTCCCCCTCCGCAGTGGCAACCTAGCACCATTTCTATGTGCCCCCGTCATGCTACAACCAAAACCCTAGCAACATTATCCGGCTCCACACACAGCCAGCACCTTGAGCCGCTCCCGCAACCGCCGGCCAGCGACGTTGCATCTGACCAATGAGGAAGGAACTCAGGGGGTCATTAGCTTCACGCCACGCGTGGGATCAAGGTGTCAAGGAGATTGGGTGTCTCTTCATCTCGTGTCTTGGGGGAGATGGAGATCGTGGAGTATGAGGAGGGTCAGGCTGTCTGAGGAAGGGGAATAGCGAGTCGGACGGTTTACGGTGGTGGCGGCGTCTTAGTTGGAGGAGATCATGGAAAAGAAGAGATTGTGGGGAAGAACGCTCAGACGCAACATGTATTGATTTCCAATTATACCGTATTTTGGGGCGGAGTTGGTTTTCTACTGGGCTGGATCTGATACCGTGTTATCTAATTACAGGCCAACCGAATCAAACAGGAATTAACGTTATATGTTACCACGGAAACGGATTACGTTACAAAGTGATGAACCAAACACCTTCTTAGTACATTATTTTGACACATGGAAGATGCAAATATGCAATATCATTATAGCAACCTAATGCCTGCAGTTATTACTAATTGATCTTAGAAATCCGGATGTCATAAGCTTATAATGCAGTTTATCAGAGTAAAATATTCCTTTTGTGGTTTATAACGGTTCAGCAAAAATCATAGTAGTGCTTTTTGGTACTTCATAAACTTCCCTGTGCTGATTCCATTCTTATTGGCATTGTCAGAAGTGAACCATGGCGAAGATCAAGCCGAGGGCACTGCTGGCACAAAGCAAGCAGAAGAAGAGCCCTACTAAAATCGGCCCAACAATGATCACCTACATCGTCCTCGGCGTCCTGATGGTGGTCCTCTATTTATGCTTACAAATACTGGCTGGGTAAAGGACCAGCTGGAGCAGAAAGTGTTGTGGGGAACTAATTAAGCCCAACTATGTAATCTATTGATTTTGTTGTTGTATCATCTTGTTGGCTAATTTTGGTTGTTATAGTCCAGTAAATTGAACATAGAAAGAAACGTGTCATGTTTGGTTCTATCCCCTGGTACATTGTATTAATATTATTTATGTTATGGTTCTTTCTTTGACATGGATATCTATTTTCTGGGACGATCTTGTTGGAATGGTATCCATGGCAGTTGTGTTTGCTTCACGGTTGGCTATGATAGTACGGTACTGGCATGGAATGATGGAAGTGATCTCTATTGCTGCTGAAGCAAAGTTGTTATGAGTTGCTCATGATTCAGCATACGTCTATCTGATTATGTTTATTATTCATAACCATGTCGCTATTGAACCGAAAAGGCAAAACCACATGAAAGTACATGCATAATACATGGCAACACTGCAGGGTGGATTCGGTCGGTTGTTGCGCTGTTTCTATCAGATCATATCAGCAGAGTGGATGTCTCGTTCTCTGTTCTGTGTACCATCTGATTAGAACATAATGATCAAGTTTCTTTTAGATGCAAATATTTTTTCCATTGTGGAAATATCGCGATGTTCATATCTTTGTTCCTAAATCCCAATTAACCTGAGCTGTTGGGAATTGCGGTACCTTGCAAGTGGTGAAACACATTACGAAGACATTTTTGTACCTTCCATTTTCTTCTCTTCGTGACGAAAGGGTAAAACCAGAGGAATTTACAATGTCTAATCCAATCAATCTCTGGTCACTGGCTAAGAATGACCACAGCTATTACTATTAGTCTGCGTGATTGCGACCGTTCTCCCTTCCGTGGCAGCTTAGAAACCAATGCTAGTGATGTTTGGTGTAACCAACTCACGGTAGACTACATTTCCAAACAGCACTTTTGGCCAATCGTTTGCATGCTTTACAGGTCACAAGATCATTGGAAAGAGGTTTTAAATTCTGCTACTAAGTTGATCGTACCCCAACCTGAATTTGTGGAGATTTGTAACTGCACGCATCTGTCTCTTATTTCCCTGTATTTGTTGCATGTAGGCCCATCCTTACCAAGTCGGTGGTGGTCTCTCTCTCGCTCTCATCGTCTTTCTTCTGGCTTACAGATGGGGCGCCAAAGGCTTGGTTCAATTCTAGAAAAGATTCCCTTGATTGCCTTCTTCAATACTTCGAACTGCACTCGGACCTCCCTCCCAACCGATTTTTGTTACACACTGTGGATGGCCACAGAACATCAGTACTATTGCAAATAGCCGGTTTCAAATACTTCGGATCCGTTGAGGCCGACTCAATACATTGGAGGCTGCTGATTTTCAAAGACAATTCTCAGAATCGACTACCAGTTTTCAGCTGGTTCAATGGCTAGTGAACTGTTTTTTTTACTTATCAGCCAACTTTTTGTTGCACTAATTGTAGCTTGCATGTTGTTCCATTAGCTCATACTATGAGAGAGGTATTTCTTTATAATAAATTATGTTGCGGGTCTCGCTTTAGTTGGAGAAGTTGGTTCACCACATTTGAGCACAAGGTCACAAATATTCAGAGGTGGCATGTGCCTTTGAATCGACGCATTTTCTTCACATAAGAGACGACCTTAGACTAGTGTTGGAGAATAATAAAAGTGAAAGAACTTCACCGGAATTACACAACCCCGCTCCAAAATCCTCGAATAGAACGCATTTAGCCTAAATTGCAGTTTTATAAAATTACACGTCATTTAGCCTAAAATTACAGTTTTTAAAGTTTTACAATTTTACTAAAAAATTACTATAATTTTAGTCCATAAAACTGCACATTATTTATAGAGATGAGGATTATTGAACGTTTATCCAAAAACTTAAAAAAATGATTAAATTTTTTTAAAAAATTAAACAATTGAAAAATAGACAGCCTCTAATTTTCACGGGCGGATCGGCCGTCGCTCTCGGCCGTGCCTGGCGTCGATCCATCCAGGAGAGGATTCCCTGTTCCTGTCGATCGATTCGAACGATATCCCAAACGTTAACAATGCCGAACAGTCGTAAACCCCGGGAACCTGACCACGCGTGCATGGCCGGCTGGGATGGACATCGCCATCGGGACTGGTGATTGGTCCACGCATTTCGTGATCACCAACCTACCCTCGTGAGGATAAACACCGGGCCTCAGCAACTCGGCAATTGCCAGTTTTCCGGACATCTCCTTGGCAGAAACAAAAAAGACAATTTTTGGTCCTTATGGATCTTACGCTTTCAGACAAGCCAAAGGATACGTACGTACGACGTGGTCCGTGGATTTGTTCTCCAGCCCACCCATGGAGAGGAATTTCCAGGTCTGGAGAATTACACCATCGATACGAGCTCGCCAATTCATCAGCATTACAAAAGGCATCAGGATTCAGGAGGTACGGACGAGAGGGTCAATACTCTAGACACGAGAACGATCGATTTCTTTTTTTCTTTTTGTTATTTTTAAGTCTATTAAGTTACACATTATCAAGATTATAGTTAAAAAATTTAAGTCTAAAAGTATATTTTTAAACATAGATTTACATATAATTTCTAAAATATACAACTACTTAATTGACTGTTAGATGAAAATCAACGTTTTTAGATCATCAACGTAGAAATAACAAAAATCAATTTAGAATAGATGTTACCTTTAAAAAGAAACGATTGCTTTACCTATTTCTCTGAGCGAAATGAGACCATGACCACATAAATGGTGGCATCAACACAAAACTAGTACTAGAGTACTAGTGATAGTAGTAAACACAAACGGCAAGAGAGATTGCAGCTCGCCAGTGGATCATCTAACAACCGACCAACTCATTGAGTTGTTGGTGCGAGAAGGAGGCCTCCTCTCAACTTTTGGTGTGAAACAGGAAAAGGATCACACCTTTTGTTCCTCGTCTCGTGTAGGCCTTCAAATTAAACGGACTGGCTCTGGGCGCCTATTAGTTAAGCTTGTACCTCGAGATCAGCATGCTTAGCATACAATCTATTGATATTAGCTTGCACGTAGAGCATGGACCCTAGTTGGTCACGTGAACGTCCACACCAACACGGGAGGGAAAATTGGTTGGCAGACACAGGACGAGTAAGCACTCAATTTTTTTAGTCGGATAAAAGCTCTTTGATTCGTATGATTCTTAAATGTAGTAATAAGAAAAATATAATAATTAAATTTGTAACATATTATATCTCGCAGGAATTGAAAATACATAAAAAAATATTAGAAGCTATTTAGTTGCACTGTAGGAAAAACACATGAGTTTTCTTTAGGGATTTGATGTAAGTCATGGTTATATAGAAACAAAGAAAATCATCTAAAGGCTGGACTAAATAAAAAATTTCTTTAAAATTACATGCAAAGTAGTTCATAGGAATTTTTTTTATGATTTTCAATCTTACAAATCAAATAAGTCTTGTAGGAAAATTTATAAGAATTCAAAAAGTCCGAAGTCAGTTTTGTTTAGGTTTCAGGAGAAAGTTGCAACTTTTGATTTTTTTGTTAATCAGTTGAGAAAGTCTAATTTCAGTGAACGAATGAAATGGAGCAGAAGTTTTGTTTTGTGGAGGAAAAAAGAAGAGAGGACTAAGCAATGGATCACTATTTACGAATTCCTGGGAGGCGGGCCCACTTGCAAGTTGCAAGATATGAGCTGGGCTGCCAATTGCCCACTCCATAAAGGATAAGAAATGATGATGAGATGCATCACAAGTGGAACCATTAATTCCAGAGAGAGAGTGTGCGCGCGAGCTGTGAGGTGTTGTCTCACTCACGCTCACCACAGGTGACTGTACCCGCAGCACTTGTATGACGTCCAAAAGAATCTTTTCTGCACACAAAAAAGTCCCTTCCCGAGAAAAAGAAAAAGAAAAAAAAGGAAGAGTTCCGTGGCAGGCCAGGCCTGGCGTGCTATGTTCAGCTGCAACCCACGAGTACTACTCCGGTCGTGTCGTGTCCATCGCTCCATCTCCCGTCCACGTCTTCGTCACCCTAAGAAAATTCAAAAACGAAAACAAACGACGGTCTCTCTCTCTCTCTGGCTCTAGCACGGTGCACGGACCAACCCGCCCGGCTTGTCGCGATTCTTCACGTCTCCTCGTCTCGCGCCCGCTCCTGCCGCGCGATATCTCTCGCGGCGTCGCTTCTCTGGTTTTCTACAGAGACCCACCAGGGTGCCGCGAGTCCCACGCCACGCTGCCCCCGGAAGCGAGGCGCCAGGCGCGACGCCGCCGTCGCTATCTCTCCTCCATCTCACCTCACCTCACCTCCGCCTCTCTCGCGCCGTGTACCGGACCGTCTCGTGGTGTCGTCCCGGTTGCGGAAGCGCGAGAACGTACGTACGTGCGCGCGCGCGCGCCCCGCGATCCGGGGTGGAGTTGCCGCGCGGTTTTCGCGTGCCGCGCGCCCCGGCGACACGAGATGGTGGGTGAGTCGCTGAGCTGAGTGAGGATCGGGGATGGGAGGGCGCGTCGTTGTCCTCGGCGCGCTGTGCGTGTCGGCTAGCGTACTTGCTCTCTCTCTCTCCCTCTTTGTTCTTTTCTGAGTGGTGACTTTTCTTCCACATCCTTGCCTGGCTTCACGCTCCCCGGCCATGGGCGGCACAGGGAAAGGATGAGGCAACACTTTCGGCTGCACCGGCGCACCGGAAAAAGGTTGCAGAGCGTGCATGGCCTGCTTCACTGACATTTTTGTGGGGGAAAAAGGGGGTGAAAATCTGCGATTTTCTAGCACCAGCAAGTCACCGACGGCGGCTACTATGCCATGCTCCTTGATCAATCGTTCCTGGTCGATCCACAGAATCCTGATCGACCATAGTAAAATCACCGGTAAACTGAATAATCTGAATATTCCCTTATTGTTCCCCTGTGCCCGAGCCTGACCTCTATCCGAAAGTACTCTTGTCATGCTCGATGTTTACTGCTCGGACTTGATCTGACGGCCGATTTTGTAGCGTTCATTTGTTTCTACTTTGTTGATCACGTCGACATCAACAGGGGCTCCTCCTCCGCTAGTATTCGCTCTCCTAGGAACTAAGAGAAGCATAGAACTGACAACTATTAAACAGGTCAAGTTTCACTCAATAACAAGCCAATGATCTATCGTACGCTCTGAACTAAGCTTTCTCTTTCTCACAGGCAAACTCCATAGACTAAATTAGACTGAGGTACTCTTGTTTTTCCCTTCACCAAAGGTACGAGGATCTTTTGTCTCCATTTCTTAGGCTATAAACATGCATCATATGAATCATTTATAGCTCATCTCTCACTTAAAATATGAGCTCTCGTCTCTTAAGTTTGGCCAACATTCCTCAAGAGGTATCTCTCGTGTCCGAGGACCCGTTGGTAGGTGCGAGAGAAGTCCTAAGCCTAAAGACGCTATTGTAGTCGAGGATTCTAGAAACTAAAGTCATGCCCCTCAACAAGATTACGCCTTCTCGAGACTGAACCGGGTTAAAAAACATTGGCATGTCAATTATGTTAGCAGTCGACGTCCAGCACTGCCGTCGTCGCACACGCCCTCTATTTGCTCGATGCTATTGACGCTTTGTCCGTGCTCAACACAAGCCCCCTCTCTAAGTCGTTTTCGACAACAACAACATACTTCATGGCTAGATACTTGGGAGTTAGGATAAGTCTTGTAGAAAATTTTCCATCTTCTGTCGCATTTAAAAATGCTCAATTGCCATCAAATCCCGTAGATGGCATATTTTTTGCAAAATCAGCCTCTTAGTGCCGTCAAATAGGTTCTGAATAAACCATTTGGACGTCCTAATTGGAGTGTTTATTTTTCTAACGGGAGAGGAGCGGCCCCGTATCGCTCCCCACGAGCAACCGTGGCAGCAAAAAAAACCCTAGCTGACGGGGGGTCTCTCCACACGCCTCCTCACTGTCGACGACATGCCCGGCAATGGCAAGGAAGCAGGCAGCGTGGTTGGCTCTTGAGCGGAGGAACGAGGCACTTTCTCTCGAATGGGAGGCCGAAGTGGCGGCCTTAGGGACAGTTCAGCGTCAGTGGTGCTTGCGGTGGCGCGACTACGTGGACTGTGGCACGTTGGCCTGAGCTGCGAGCGCGGCGGGTAGTGTCCTGGCTCCGGATCTAGCGACCTGCGCAGCGCTCGAAGGTGTGTGGGGCCGACTTTTGTCGGATCTGGCCTGAGGACACACGGATTCAGCCTCGGGCATGAGCGTTGCCAGCCTGGCGTGGCGGGGGTGCAGCGGCGGCGGGTCAGTTCGTTGGCATGAGTTTCTCCTGGGTGGCAGCGGGTGCTACAAGTGGCGGCTTTGGCCCGAGTGGCCGTGTGTAGGCGAGGCGTGACAGGCGGCTATGACCAGCGATGCTTTGTTTGCGGCATCGGGCATTGGTGGGCCCCACAGTGGCCCACAGTGCGTCGTCAGCTGGTCGACCTGGCCACCACCGATTAGATCTGGCCCGGCGTGGCGTTGGCCCTCAGCGGTATGTGCGAGCATTGATTCCTACAAGTGTAGATGATCAATTGTAGCGTTTTAATAAAAAAGAGTGTCGAATCCACAGGAAAACAGTGATTGATCTCACTTGGTCCAAATCTAAAATCACACTTAAACATAACAAAAGTGAAGGTTGAGACACATAACTAGCTTTTATCAAATATTTGTGAACCTCGAGAATACAATAGATAATTAAAATATGCAACCACTTGAGTTAGGATGCAAATTCTATTTCCAGAATAAATAAAAATAGTAACTTAACTACTACTCAAAGCACTACGGCAGGTATCCTAATGGTGAAAAATGAGGCATGGGATATATAGATTCACTAGTAGCAATTCTCATAAGGACATTTGAGATTCTAGATATAAGTGAAGCACATAAAGTAAATGTCAAACTAACAAATGTTTCATCCAGATAAATACTATACACCTCTACCAATAATCCAAGTTTGTGTACTATCACTTGCATCAGTTAGGGAATAAAATATTAGTTTTCATACCTTCTCCTAATAGATTGAATCTTATAGCTTTTAGTCGCGGATTTCTGTCACTCAACCACCAAGGGTCATATCGTCTCCACCAATGTCTCCATGTCTAGCAAAGGGATCGACAAGACAAACAACAACTATTATGATCCTTTTTAGAGTATTAGACAAATATTCATAATCAATCGCAATAAATAAATCGATTGTGCGGAGATGGATGGCATCGTATTATAATTGATGGCGCTGAAGATGGATGACCATAAAAAACATAGAGAAATTTATATATAGCTATTACTGCACAGCTGTAGCCTTGATGGATTACTAGCACATCATGTAAATCAACAAGAATGAATAAAAAATTAAATCCATATATTGGTGAATATAAAAATACAAACCAATGTCAAAGGTCTTGATGATCATAGATGAATTACAAGGAGCACTAATCTATGGAGGGTTGCTGGAAGGGATGATATATGGGTGGAATTCATGGCGGTGATGAAAATGAAAAACTAGGGCTCTCGACAAAGAACTTTGCAATATGTCTCGCTGTCTCCCTCTTCTTCGTGACGCTCTGTTTCTCTTTTGTTTGTGGAACTCCGAAGGGGGTATATAATAGGCAAAAGGGATCTACTTGCGAAGAGGTGACGACGGTCGAGCACTAGTGGGCCCAAGCAGCAGAAAAGGGTGGTAGAGTAGAAAATCCGTTGCCTGGCTCATTTCACACGAAGTCTGCACCATCTAGAACATTCCCAAATACGCTAGATTTTCTGATTTTTGCGGTGTTTTTCTTGTGTGTAGAAAATAAATAGATAATCAAACGGTTTATTTAACAATCCAAAAAATGAGTAAAATATATAATAAAAATTTAATGAAAATGTATCATTAAACTTAGAAAGAGACGATACGTTTTCGACATATCAGTCGCGGTGGCAGCCTCGGGAGTTGGTGCGGCGGCCGTAGTCTATGAGCGGTCATCTTGTGTGGCTAGGGCTACGGGGTGTCCGAGTCGTGTGGTGCTGCAGCTCGTAGACGAGTCGTGGACGTCAGGGCAGTGGCCATAGAGGGTGGTGTCGATGGCATGTGCAGGATGTAACAGAGCAGCCGGGAGTCAGGGAGGTGGCCCCGGGAGTGTGTGTGGTTGCGGTGTAGGCGTTGTACTCGCGTCACATGGGCGACAGGCTCCCGATGCTATTGGCCGACGACATGTTGGACGGTGCAAATGACATGTGCTTTTTGTGGTGTGCTGACTGAGCGTCCCAAGTTTGTTTCTCTCATAGTAGATCTGGTCTCTTTTTCTTCATAGTGATGGTGCTAGCGCCTAGTTGGCGGAACGATTTCTTGGAAGTAGCCAGAATCGTTGAATTGTAGGTGTTTAGATGATGTGTCTGTTTATTGTGTTGTTTGTATTGTCGTTGTGTATAGACTTAATCACTCTTATTAACTAGTTAATTTTTTCTACTTAGCGAAGAGGCGGAGCTCACGCTGGTTGGTTGCTGACAAGAATCGAAATGTTTTCGGAACCAGAAGGAAGATTCCTGTTTGAGCCATGTGTCATAGCGTGAGGAGGTGAAGATCCGGTACGTTGCCATGCTTACAAGAGAGAGAGTGGAGAAGGAGGTGAAGATCCGGTACGTTGCCATGCTTACTTGAGAGATAGTGGAGAAGATGGATAATAGAATGGAAAAAAAAACAGAATGGTCTTCCTTAGCCTCACATGATGACTAAAACGGCCGCAACGGTACGCGGATCGGTTTTGCAAAGCGATGGCAAATAAGGGTGCGAGTTGTTTGATGGTAGGTGGCGGATTGAGAAGCTATGTATGTACTCAGTGAGACAGAAGTAATTTTCTCACACGTGTTTATATTTATAAGGGGAGATTCTACTGTCCTTGAAAAGTACTATGGCCGTCCAAGCCATTTTGATCTGATGGTTGTTAACACTTGGTACCTTCTGGTACTGCTGAACCCATCTCGAGTGAATAGGTGGACGTACCAAGTCATCAAGGGTAAAATGGTAATCATGCATATCCCCCATTGCCCCATCCATCGTTTTACATCAGCAAAGTTCATGACTTCTCCACGTAATGAGGGGCACGCCATTCCCTTTCTCTCTGCCTTCTCTCACGGTCTGACCATCTCGATGGCTGCGCTGGTGCGTCGTGACCCTCCGTGGCTCGATCGGTTGCCAGGAATCAGGGAATGATGTTTGTGATCGATGAGCAACAAGCAATAGAACTCGCTGCAAACATTACTTCTCTGTTGTGTGGCACTCGAAAGAAAATAATTTTCGATTGTGCCTAGCTAGTGCTAGACACACCAACACGAGATATCAGGACTGCAGATTGATCTAAAAGGCTAGCTACATTCTCAGTTAATGATTCCATTGTAAGAAAAGACAATGTTCCACGTCCAGTACATCTCCGGCGAGCGCATGGCCCGCGTCCGAGCAGCATGCTTGTCACGGTGCCACACGGTGCGCACTTGCTCTTCAGCCTCTGCCTCTACAACTGCACGTCCGCATCGCAGGGCATGTACCAGCAGGACGAGTCGCTTGTCGTCGTCACCGTTGAGAGGCTCCATGTCCAAGCCGGCAGCCCAGGCAGCCACTTCTCTGGCCGTGGGGGCAGCCGCTTCTCCGGCCATGACAAGGAGTAGCTCTTGACGACAAGCTTTACGATGAGGAAGCCCAACAATGACAGCGGGATTGAAGGTTATAGTTATAATCCTATCTCTATTCTAATCAATGGTAGATCTTGAAGAGGTACCTATATTAGATGAGGAGGTACTGGTACCTCGTGGTACCTCTCAAGCACCGAAGAAGTTCTCATTTATAAGAGTAATAAATTAAATTTTATGAAACTGCTAAAATACTCTGCCAACTTTCTAATCATCCCGAGATCACGCCACGGATGTCTAATGCGTTTATCTCTAACTATCCTCATGTCCACCAATTAACTCCGCCCTGACTCTAGTCGCCTTTTGTGCAACCTTCTCCACCGCCTGCGAGATCAGGCAAACACCCTCCTCATCCTCCAGTACTCTTGGTCATTAACCGCCTCAATTCTTTGCTGCGATATGCTGTTATCGTCAACACCTCACCGTTAATTCAGTTGGGTGTTACAGATCATCTATAGGTTTGCCTCGACAAAATATATCTTAATACTACAAGTCTAACTGTTTTTCATGGTAAACGACTTTGTTTTCTTTTACTAAGATTGTCAGGATTACTGGATTGCAATCCTAGATATGTCGTGTTTTTGTGTTAGTATTATGAGATCATAGGAACGGACGTAGAGAGTTAGGGTAGGGTGTACCTAATAGTATTCCTAGACTAGGATCAGAGTAGTATGGTAGGGCTGCTGTATATTGATAGTAAAATCGCCCGATACTTGTGATCCCAAATCTTGTTTGTTGCGGTGCTTTGTAACTAACCTTCTATTTATTTTTCTCTTTTTAATAAAATAGACAGTGCCTCTATCCTAAGTGCATTCGTAAAAGAGTTTATGTCCATATTTCACCGTAGTCCTATGATTGATGCGGTATGAATGCATCATCAGCCCCTACGCAAATATAGGTACTTTTTTGCCATTCGTGTGATGAGGAAATAACCTAAAACAACCATCGTGCCATTCTCTTGACGAAAGAGTCAATTTTGAAAGTTGAACTTCAATGTATGGTTTAAGTTGAACTCTTCTAGTCCCTAAATTAGGACCATGAAGTTCCAAATCCAACCAGTTAGACCATAATGCTTGTTTAGTACACCGAGAAAAAGGAGGATTATGATCATGCCCACACTTCTTTCCAACTGACATGTGGTCTCCGCACGTCAACTTCTACTCCCTCCTCCATCTTAGTCTCTACCATATGGAATCATTTACTAATTAAATCTCTACCATGCACTAACTAATCTAAGTAGTAACTAATTAACATGAGACCAAGGGATTAGAGGGGATCGAACAATCGATTTAATCTAACAACAACATGGATTTAGAAAATAGGGGAACTAATCCCCTTCGTCTTTACACAATAGAAAAATAGGAGGGAGAGGACGGCCATGGCCGGCTCAGCATGACTGCACCAGCAATGGGGGAAGTTGAAGGAATGCAGGCGATATAGGAATGGAGTCTTGCAAGGTCAAGGGGGTAGCGGCTCGTTGCACGGCCGGTGGTGACCTGTATAACAGTCACGTCAGGACTGAGCGGTGCCGACAGCATGGCATACATGGAGAAGGTGCATGAGAGGGTGAGAGAGGAAGATAACACTAGTACATGAATGAGAAAAACAATGCAAATATAACTACGCTAATTACTAGGATCTAGAGTGAGCTCGAGAGAGAGAGGGAGAAGGAGAGAGAAGTACGAGATGGGCATGATCTTTGTGCACCGAAACAAGCAACGAGGGACAAAGTTCCAAAATAAGTAGGATTACAAAGTTTAGTGTCCTAACTTTAGGGATTACGAGTTCAGACCACATATTAAAATTCAGTGTTTAAAATAAACTATTTTTTCTCTTAATCTTAGGTGCTTCGATTATCACCGGCCCTTGCACTCTCTCGAGTAATTATACGGGAACAATATGAAGTGTGAAGGAACAGAAGCCTAGAAAGTTATGAGAACTAAGACAATGTAAAATAGTTAAAATGATTTATATTTGTGAAAGAAATAATTACTATATTTATGTACGTGTATAAACACGAATAGCGTGTTTGGTTGTATACACCATGTTGACAGCTAGATCGGCGTGAATCGCACCAGCTCGATCCTCTAACTAAACTCAGATGTTTGATTGTCTACATCTAATAAGCCAGTCTCTAAAACAAGGTGTTTGGTTATGAGTATATACTTACGTAAAGATCAGAGAGATATAACATCTTCCAAATCTTATATCATTAACGGGCCTGGTCGAGCTTCGTACGAAAGACCGGACACATCCAAAGTGAAGGGTGTACCGAAGGATGGCACCAGCGCGCCATCTGAACGTGCGAGCAGGCGGAGGAAATAGTAAGTCAGCATAGCGCTCGCTGCATTAAAACGAAAGAGAGTACACGTCACCGAGGCCCCATCCCCCCTCATCAGTCGGTGCTGCTGCTACTCCTTCCACGCGAGCAGCCGATCCGAGAAACCGAGCGACGGGAACATCCGGTCGTAGCGCTAAGTAACGTCTCATCTCGTCTCGTCTCGTCTCGTCTCGTCTCGCGGCCGCCCGTGACCACCATCCATCCATCCCATGCAATCTCGTCTCGCCCCGCACGTCGCCCTCACGACCGGACGCCACCTCACGAATATCCACCCGATTTAATCACGCCCCCTTCGATTCCGCCGCGCGCCAACTATCACATAAGCAGATTGACCTATTGGTAAGTCTCTGTGCTTATCGATAAGTTAGTGCACGTATCATAGATAAGCCAGTGGGGGTGGCGTGGGGAGAGAGAAAAGGGTGAGAGGTCTGCAACGCATCGAAGAAAGCGAGGCTAAAGTTTCTCTCTCTCCCCCCCTGCCCTCCCAGCCCTCTCCTCCTTCCACATATCTCTCTCTCTCTCCCCTCACGAGAGGGGGCGGCGGCTTCGACGACGGTGAAACCCTAGAATTCGCGACCGCAGAGGCTGCTCCGCCCTCCGAATCCGCGGGATTCTCGCGGCCGGGACGACGCCCAGCCGCGAGCTAGCCGAGAGGTCCTCCGCCGCCGCCGCCGCCGCCGGGCAGATCGAGCTCTGGGGGACGGCGCCATGTCGTCGCTTAGCCGAGAGCTCGTGTTCCTCATCCTCCAGTTCCTCGACGAGGAGAAGTTCAAGGAGACCGTGCACAAGTGGGTACCCTCTCTCTCATCTCTCTCCCCCTTCTCTCTCCTGCTGGCCCGTGGGCTATTTTTTTCGGTTGGTGGTTGGTTGGGCTCAGAAGCCTCTGGGGATTTGCTTCGCTGTGTTGTTTTTTTTTCGAATTTCGGGAAATATATCTCCAGTTTTTGTTCCTCTTTACTATGCTGGTTTTGGGTTTTGAGTAGATGGGAAAAAAAAATCTTTACCTTTATTTTTTGCTCTGTTTGATTTATTATCTAGGTGTGGTAAATTCCTCCGAAGTTTCGTGTTTTCCTCGGTTGGTTCGGTCAAAAGACATTTTTTCTCCTCTTGGTTTTCTCCGTGATAATAATTATTTAATCCAATTTGGTCAAAATGGATTTCTTGGGTTCTATTGCAAAATTTATTTTATTCGGGTAGCTCAGGGGGAGATTTGAAATTTTGAGCTCCCGTGACTCGTTTTCTTCTTCTTCAGTCTGCTACTTCAATTCGTAGGAAGAATGAGATCTTCTAGAGTAAGTGTGGTTAGTTCGGCGATTGGTCTGGCGCTGACGTCCCCTGTGTGGTGTCTTGCGAGTAAATAATCAGTAAATCTGTAAACGGTAACATAAATGGTATCTGGATTGCAGCATTACTGTCAAAATTCGTGGTAAAAGATCGAACTTTCAGCATGCAATTGGGTAACTGTTAGTCATTTGACTCCTGTGTTGCATTTGCATTCCTCTAATGGACTGGTCCCATGCTCCGTTCTTTTTTGTACTCTGTAGCTGTGGTCAATTCTGCTCGAGCTTACATTGCACGCCATGCGTGATACCTCAATTAAACATACTACAGGCTAGTCGGAATTAGACTTTCCGGCTTGACATCGGAATGTATTGAGCTCAAGAGTTGACGGTGTTGGGCCAAATGTTGTGAGCTCAAGAATTTCAACGTGTTAGTGTGTTCGTGTGTTTATATCATCTTTGTCCATTTGAGCTGTGTGGCCGGCTTATTCTGTTTAATGCAATGGAACATTGAAATTTTTTTATATTTGATCTAGCGAGAAGCGAGATGTAATTTCCTATCGTACATTATGGTGTAGGCTTGAGCAAGAATCAGGGTTCTACTTCAACATGAAGTACTTTGAGGAGAAGGTCCATGCTGGGGAGTGGGATGAGGTGGAGAGGTACCTCTCAGGTTTCACCAAGGTGGATGACAATAGATATTCCATGAAGATCTTCTTTGAGATCAGGAAGCAGAAGTATTTGGAAGCTCTTGATAGGTACTGTTCTTGTGTGTCAGATGGGAAATTGCACTTTATTCTGAAAAAGGATCTTGGTTTATCCATCGATGTTTTTAGCATTTGGTGAATTTTTTTTACTAATTTCATGTGATATTTTCTAACAGGCATGATAGAGCAAAGGCGGTAGATATTCTTGTCAAGGACCTTAAAGTCTTCTCGACATTCAATGAGGAGTTATATAAAGAGATAACACAGCTTCTTACTCTTGAGAATTTTAGGTTCTTTCTTTCTGCCCTATATTATCATTACTATATGTTCTCTCTTATTCACCGTGATGAAGCCATTCTGAAGGCTTGTTGATTTTTCTTGTAACTTGATGTTTGCATTCTGTGGTTCCTCACTAGGAAACTTTAGTTTGTTCCTTTGTCTGACCCATGACCAGCAGTACAATTCCAAATGTGTTAGCACGTTCTGGTGGTTTAGATGAGCACTTGGATCTTCAATTGCTTCAGATTGTTGTGACAAAAACGAAAACATCTTTCTTAGAGCATCTTCTAGAGCATTGAACTTTTCTGCTTGGTGCGGTTGCAATTAGTCTGTAACCACGCATAATTAAAATAGGGTGTGCATTCAATTTTTTTGTATATCGTGAATTAAAATGAACCTGTAGTTGAGTGAGCATGCCAGCACAACAGCTGCATAAACCTGTTGATGCTTTAATAATCCAGTTATTTTCCAAGTGACATGGTTACTTACAACAATATTAAGGGTTATGTAAGATAGTCATTTGATAGTTTTTAAGTTCTGCTGGTTTTTTCCTGCATAATATTTTTGGAAAAAGCTTGTAACAATGGCTTAATAGTAGTACTTTTTAGTGTTATATACATTTATTATTCTATTGAGTGTGGCATTCCTTGAACTGGTGCTTTTAATAATATATGGCGTGTGCCTTTTTGTCAATCTAATTTGCCTTTGTATATTATCATGTTCGTGGTTTTACTATTTTTCATAAATTAACTAAAATTACCTGCAATTTGTTGTTTTCCTGCAGGGAAAATGAACAACTATCTAAGTATGGGGATACCAAATCTGCTCGCAGTATTATGCTGATCGAGCTCAAAAAACTAATTGAAGCAAACCCCCTTTTCCGGGAAAAACTCGTCTTTCCAACTCTTAAAGCATCACGTCTGAGGACTCTAATTAACCAAAGGTTTGGAATTAACAATCTAGTGGTGTTACATTATCTGAGCTTCTGTTTTCATGTTCCCTTTGATCGTAATTTAATGGGTCAATCTGTGAGTTCATAATTCTTTGTGAACATGTGCAGCTTGAACTGGCAGCATCAGCTTTGTAAGAACCCTCGGCCAAATCCAGACATCAAGACTTTATTCACTGATCATACCTGCAGTCCTCCAAATGGGGCTCGTGCTTCACCAGTATCTGTACCATTGGCGGCTGTTCCAAAGGCTGGTGCCACATACCCACCACTCACGGGTCATGCTGTATGTTTGCTATTGATCATTTTCTGCGCTCATGATTATGTGAATGCTTTTGTTACTTACGTCCAATATATTTATTCCTGCAGCCATTCCAGCCTCCTCCTACTGGTCCATCTTTAGCTGGTTGGATGACAAATGCTGCTGTTTCATCATCTGTTCAGTCTGCTGTCGTGGCAGCATCATCAATACCTGTTCCACCAAATCAAGGTACTGTGATAAACTGGTACCTTTCTGTTGACATGAAGGCATGAATCTAGTGGTTTGTTTTACACATCTTTGCACCGAAGTTGATAATCTGAGCCTTTACTCTCTTGACATTTAGTTGCAAGAGATATTGTGTTGGTATTAATACGCTTCTCTTGTAATATTTTCTGACCAAAATCTGTAAATATTTCCTGATGTACACCTTTATTTACACTAGGGATTATATATTTGAGCATAATCTGTAATTACTTTCCCCCTAATTTGTAGCAATAGTGATTATGTTTTGCTGATTTGACATTGCTGGCTCAATGGTTATTTGTTTATCTTATGTTTTGCTGATTTGACATTGCTGGCTCAATGGTTATTTGTTTATCTGATTCGATATATTTTCTCGATTTTTTTTTGTTTTTTATTGGTGTGGATCATTTTGTAAAGTTTAAAATATGCTGAATAAGAAAGGTGAGTTACGAGATGATCCTTACAGTGAACCCGTACAACTGGTGGTTGGGCATTTCTATTTATTGGAATTGCAAATTCTCTAAGTGCTGTACCCTGACCTTAGGTCTTGAATAAAGTTTTATGTTATTGTATTCATGCTAAGCACCCTTCCAGTATGCCAGCCTTCCTTACTGTGGTTACCAGAGTGCTAAGATAGATTGATTCTATTAGGGCATATGTCTTGTGCTGTTCTTGGGAGTTCATTCAGGGTTTTGCAATCACGAGAGCTATTTTGGAGAGCGGAGGGTTGTTAATTTGCATCTAGGAAATAGTTAGTGTTACCTTAGTCTCTGCTGATTGGAACATCTGGAATTTGAAATGGAACTTACTTCTACATTGGTACTAGTAATGTTGTGATAGGTGATGAATCTACAATGAAATAATGAAACCATTCCATTACTACCAACCCACAGAAATATGACCTCTCTGAGATATACGGTTTATGCTGATAATTGCACTTGATAAGATAGACTAACACCTAAATTTGTAGTGTGTAATTTGGTGTGCCTTGTAGTTTATGCTAGTTCATATCTGGAGCATTATGCTCTTCGTGTATGCGATTCTTTAGTTGAATGGTCACACTCATACAACTTTAGCTATTGCCAAAACTGTGTTCTTCTTATAGGTCTGATTTAGAGAGATACATAGTGCTTATATCTCTCCTCCAAGGTTCCTCTTAGAATCCTTTTAGATTTATATATAATGCTTTCTGCTGGCTTGTACTATTGAGTATAATGTTACACCGTTAAATGCATCATCAATTTAATAGTGCTGGCTTCTTGGTTCTTTCAACAGTTCTGAGATGTAGAGCTTCAGCTCTCTGTGGCAACAGAAGAGTAACATGAACTTTTTTATTTCCGTTTTGTATGTTGTGATGGGAAATATACTTTTGTTATCTGGTGTTTTTATGTGTCAAAGCATCTTGTAATTTCAGTTATATACTTATATTACATTATTCCCCAGCTGTCTCCATGTTGAAACGCCCAACTATAACAGACTATCAAAGTGCAGAGTCCGAGCAACTAATGAAGCGATTGAGGCCCGGTGGACATGGTGTTGATGAGGTAATGTTGCATCTGCAGTTAAGATTTATGACAATATTGCATTTTTTATGAGCTATAAAAATTTATCCATACTTATTTGCAGGCCACCTATCCTGCACCTATTCCTCAACATTCATGGTCATTGGATGATCTTCCTAGGACAGTAGCTTGTACATTATCACAGGGATCTAATGTAACTAGCATGGACTTTCATCCTTCTCGGCACACACTACTATTAGGTATGATCAAGATTACTAATTTATTTGAACTATCTTAAAGAAAATGTAGTGGAAAGTACGAAATGGTGTTTCATATGATTTGCAGTGATTTGCGTAAACTTTGATTACGAACACCTTATCGATATTCTTGTCATTTTTACCGCTCAATAGTTGGATCTGCTAATGGTGAAATCACACTCTGGGAGATTGGTCTGCGTGAGAGGCTGGTGTCAAAGCCCTTCAAAATTTGGGACATGCAAGCACGTTCAACTCAATTTCAGGTAATTACGTAATTGATTGCAAATCGAAGTTCTCAATGTAATTTACTTCTGCTTGCTTTTACTTATACCTTTTCCACAAGCATTTATATATACTAATTTTATATATGTGCCCCATTGTCTACCTCCTATGTGAAAAGAGTGCCATGGCTAAAGAATCTTCCATGTCCATTAATCGAGTTACATGGAGCCCTGATGGAGATTTGATAGGTTAGTGTCAATATTTTAATTTTCAGTCAGTAATTCTGTATTGCAATCAATTGTTGCTTAAGCTCTCTGTATTGTGCTCAATTGTTGCTTAAGCTTCCCTTTTTTGGTTTTAGGAGTTGCATTTACAAAACATTTGATCCATCTGCATGCATACCAGCAACCAAATGAAACGCGCCAAGTTTTAGAGGTTTGTGAAACTTCTAACTGCGCCCTAATCATAAGATTATAGATATTCAATTTGTAGATGTTACATTTCATTGTATCAAATCAATTTTGTTACTAAACCTTTTATTCTTCATGTCAGATTGACGCTCATTCTGGCGGAGTTAATGACATAGCATTTTCTCGGCCAAATAAGCAACTTTGTGTTGTCACTTGTGGAGATGACAAGCTAATAAAGGTATTAGACATGTCTTGAATGGTTATCATCTACTAATCTTTTTCCTGGCCTGGCCTCCTGCAACTTCCCTTTTCATTTTGTAGGTCTGGGATATGCATGGACAGAAACTATTTACGTTCGAAGGGCATGAGGCGCCTGTGTATTCTATTTGCCCTCACCACAAAGAGACTATTCAGGTGTGTTGTCTGAATAGATTATTTAGGCATTAATATCTCCGGATGCAATAATGACAAGTTCTACTCAACTCCAGCCATGATAGATATGTTTGTATTTGGTGATATATCTATCGAAGGGAAATGAGAGAGATTTGTGAATGTATAGTTTCTGAAGCACATGAATGTTGATTTGGTGTACTGATACATGATTTTCTTATGTTCCCTGCAGTTTATCTTCTCAACTTCTCTTGACGGGAAAATTAAGGCATGGCTTTATGACAATATGGGATCTAGGGTGGACTATGAAGCTCCAGGAAAATGGTGTACTACTATGCTCTATAGTGCTGATGGAACTAGGTAAGCATACATGTGTTATTTTACCCACCAGATGTGTCATGTTTTGATGTAATATTTTACTTTTGTTTGATATGAAGGTTGTTCTCATGCGGAACAAGCAAAGAGGGAGACTCATATTTGGTTGAGTGGAATGAAAGTGAAGGATCTATCAAGAGGACATATTCTGGATTCCGTAAAAAGTCATCTGGTGTAGTGCAGTTCGATACAGCTCAGAATCACATTTTGGCTGCTGGCGAAGATAACCAAATTAAATTTTGGGATGTTGATAGTACCAACATGCTTACCTACATTGAAGCTGATGGAGGCTTGCCAGTCAGTCTCTGTTCCCTATTATATTTGCTAAATTTTTCTCCTTTCGGTAACTAACCTTCGTACACTACCAGGCTCTTCCACGATTGAGGTTCAATAAAGAAGGGAATCTTCTTGCTGTTACTACATTAGACCATGGTTTTAAGATACTTGCAAATTCTGATGGGCTCAGATCTTTACGGGCTTTTGGAAACCGGCCTTTTGAAGCATTTAGATCGCCATATGAAGCTTCTTCTATGAAGGTAAACACATAACTTCCTGGTGGATATTGTCATGTTAGGTTGTGGGTCTAGTTTGTAGGAAGTTCCTGACCTTGAGTATTGAATTAATAGGTCTCAGGTGCTCCTGTTGTTGCTGGAATCTCTCCTAACATTGGCCGAATGGATCACTTAGACAGGAACTCTCCTGCAAAGCCATCTCCTATGCTGGTACGTTGATCCAGAAAAATAATACGTTGACAAGTTTCATCTGTTTTAATCCCTCTATGCTTACCTGATTGTCAACAATTGAAACATCATTTTAATTAATCATGAATTTGATAGAATGGCGGTGATCCAGCATCTAGAAGCATAGATATAAAGCCAATAATTTCAGAAGAAAAGCCTGATAAAGCGAAACCTTGGGAGCTGATGGAAGTTCTAAATCCCCAGCAATTCCGTGTAGCTACAATGCCAGAAACTCCAGACCAAGCCAGCAAGGTTCGATCCATCTTGTTCTTGATTATGAATTTGTATTTCTCATCGTGGAAATTTACCAACATCTGTATGCAGGTTGTCAGACTTCTGTACACAAATTCTGGTGTCGGTTTGTTAGCACTAGGGTCTAACGCAATTCAAAGGCTGTGGAAATGGAGTCGCAACGAGCAAAATCCAAGTGGGAAGGTATATATTACTTTTCTATTGGTTCTTTGATGTTTAGGTTAACTATCGTTATCGTATAAAATTTTCCATTCTTCTGAGCAGGCCACAGCCAGTGTCGTGCCACATCATTGGCAACCAAACAGTGGTCTTGTCATGACAAATGATACAGGAGGAGACACAAATCCTGAGGATTCAGTCCCATGCATTGCACTCTCCAAGAACGATTCTTATGTGATGTCTGCATGTGGTGGGAAGGTCTCATTGTTTAACATGATGACATTTAAGGTAATGTTTTATATGGATGTATTTTTCAGACTTCAGGAAATTTTGATCATGAATCTGTCAAGTGTGCTGTATATATGACATTTGTGTATTGGCCATTCAGGTCCATTAGTCTAGGGTGGCCCATGAGGCCCTTGTACTCTGTTATATATAGCCATTCTAATAAAGAATAAGGTGCATTTTGCCCAAACATTAACATCATCTTTCTTGCAGGTGATGACAACATTCATGCCACCTCCACCAGCATCAACCTTTCTAGCATTTCACCCTCAAGACAATAACATCATAGCAATTGGGATGGAAGATTCAACCATCCACATATACAATGTCAGGGTAGATGAGGTACTAAATGCTTACAATTTTCACAGATTATCTCTAATTTTAAATCAGTGCTATGCAACTACATTGAGCTTTATTTTTCAGGTCAAAACTAGACTCAAAGGACATCAAAAGAGGATAACTGGGTTGGCCTTCTCCAACAGCCTTAATATACTTGTTTCTTCAGGCGCTGATGCACAGGTTACTACTAATAACACATTTTCCTTTTTGTGTTTTCACCGTTCACTGTTCGCATTTTATGGCATTCAGATGACCAATACTTTATTCATTTGGCTTCACTATATTTATATATTTTGACTTGCTCGCACCAGTGAACCGGTAAGCACTTCGATAATCAGGTCGCTTCCTTTCCTTTTTGCAGCTATGCGTGTGGGCCACCGATTCTTGGGAAAAGAAGAAATCGGTCGTCATACATATGCCAGCTGGGAAGACTCCGTCAGGAGATACAAGGGTCCAGTTTAATTCTGACCAAAGTCGCTTGTTAGTAGTTCATGAGACCCAGCTAGCTATATATGATGCATCAAAAATGGAGAGAATCTATCAGGTAGCATATCATATACTTAATGAAAATATTTTTGTTATTGTCTGTTAAATCTCTTCGCCCTCTTGTTTCAGTGGATACCTCAGGGCACTTTGTCAGCTCCCATATCACATGCATCATACTCATGCAACAGCCAAATGGTTTTTGCTGCCTTTACTGATGGTAATGTAGCCATTTTTGACGCGGAGAACTTTAGATTAAGATGCCGGATCGGGTCATCAGCATACATGTCTTCGACAGCCATAAACAGGTATTCTCTCTTGTTCATTGGATGCACAATACTGACCCAAAGACCATATCTGAAGTTGTATTTGCTGCTACAAATTTAATTTTCGTTTGCATGTTGATAAATTATAACAACCCGGTATCTTATGTGGAAGCAAATTCTCCGTATGGAAATGTGAAGATCAAATATGGGAAATACAGATATTTGACTAAATGAATTAATAACTAATTTATTAATTACAAAAGCATCAAAACTCCAGTATCGAAAACATTTAAACCATTATATTATTATTTACACTAGCTTTTCAGTTTTAAAAAAGAAGTGCATCTGGAGAAGCTGGATGCCGGTGGATCCTTGGTTATAAATACAAACCAAATGATCTGATATCAAGTGTGAAATACAAGCGACATTGGATAACAAACTTTTCCATTTTTACATTTGAATTCTCATTCCATTATGATAAATCTGCTGGAGTGTAGCGGTGAGCCCAAAAGGCTACTAACCCTCCCGTCCTTCTACCATAATTTCTAAATTGTGGGGAATAAATCTTATCCCTCACATCTCAAAAATAAATAAAAATAAGCTGTAGATTATTGCCATACTTTACTACTCTTACATGATTCCTATGATCTGAGAACTGTATCTTTCCTGGCTCCAGCAATCCTCCGATTTACCCTTTTGTCGTCGCGGCACATCCCCAAGAACCAAATCAATTTGCAGTCGGGCTGTCCGATGGATCTGTTAAAGTCATGGAGCCGTTGGAGTCCGACGGGAAGTGGGGAACGCCTGCTCCCACGGATAACGGGGTGGCCAATGGCAGAACGCCAGCATCATCAGCTACCAGCAACCCAGCAGCAGATCAACTTCAAAGATAGACGCATGCCTATGTTCGCTGTAAAATCTTCTAATCTCTACATTGACTTGTTTGCATGTTGATGTCAGCTAGGTTATTGTTGCATTTGTTGGAAAGCAAACGTGAAGGAGTGTAAGATCGGGTGTGCTATAACTTGTCAGATAATTACCCTAGCTACGAAAGATGATCTTGAAATAGGGAGTCCATAAAATCGGTCGCCTTAGGTTTTCCTCAGTTTAACTGGGATAGTCGGATTTCTGTAGTTATCTTCTTCATGCATGTAAAGCAGTACATAGTTTTTCTTCCATAACATTGCCACATTCTCCCCCGTTGCTGTGGTTGCTTCGGAGAAAAGAACATGGTAATGGTATGGTGATTGGTGAATGTCTGAAATATCGTAAGGTTTCGGGTGCAGAGTGAAGGCATATGTTTGATTGCTTGCTTAAACCAATTTTCCGGGTGCCATGCGAACATTCATTCAAACTCTTGTCGCAAGTATGACGATGAATTTTGTGGATTAATTACTGATTGACAATCGAAAAACTGAGCAGATTACCTAGCACCTAAAGAAAGAAATTAAAAGTTAGTACATACTAACGTACATGAGAAGACTATAAATGGGATCATCGCAGATGCAGCTGTCACTTCAACAACTCCGCTGCCGATGCACGGTGGCATTCCTAAAAGGTCATGAAAAGACATTTATTTTTTATATAATTTTAAATTTAAATTTGATCCACGTATCAAGAAAAAAGAGAAGAAAATGAATAATAAAAATTTTAAATTATTTCGTGAATAGTAGCTCACATCAGGATTTGTTATTTTGTTTGTCGATATAAGATCAAATTTGAATTTAAAATTTTATACATAATGTATGCATATCGCATGGATGTTGTAATTTTTTTCCTTCAAAATTTAACCATCTTGGCTTTTGATGTTGAGCTGGTGACGGAGATGTAGGGTTGTGGTAGGAGTTTAACCTTCAATGGTAGGCAAAAAGCCGGATTGAGCCCCCTACACACCGTCAATTCTCAAATAGCCCACCTACAAAAAAGAATGGCAAAAACATTCCCGTGACAGGCCGGATAGCCGACAAGTCGCTCCTACCGCCGGTCGGATGTGCGAGGCCCACGTCCTGCGCTTCCGACACACGACACGCCCGTGGGACCCGCGACCCAGACGTGTCGAAGGTTTGACCCGCAAGGGCCACCTGCCGTAGGTGGGACATGCGATACCCACCTGCTGCGGGTTGGATGCGTGGCACGTGGCGCGCTACACGCTGCCCCCCCGCTCGCGCTACTCGTTGCCCGTCGCGCGTCCCACCCACGGGAGCCGACATGGCGCGTGGGTGGGCGTGCTGTCAGGAGGTGTGGCGGGTGGGACCCGCCACAAGCACTGCTGGTCATTTCCACCCTTCTCTGTGCGTTGTCCTCCTCAAATTCCATGCTACCTTTCTCTGGATATTTGACCGCGCGAGTCTGTGCCCAGGAATCCTACAGGTGCCATAGTTTGCTTCCCTCCCCATAGGTTTGGATTTAGCTTTTTGCGTGTGGTTTTGTTTTTTGACTGTTGCAATTAGACCTGGCGGTACGTTATCATGTTGGAACTGTTGAAGCATCCGAGGCTCTTTAGTCTTTTTAACCCGAGGCGTGGTCCAGCTCCCTCTCACCATCTCATTCGCTGCCTCTGCCTCCTCTCGTTCCTGTGCTTCCCATCTCAACAACAGAGAAGAACAAAAGAAGTTCGGACTTTGGAGAGATTTTTGTAGATTTTGGAGTTGAAATCACTGCTTGCAGTAGTTGAAGGGAAAATGGATCAAATCGAGATGTACAAGTAGAGGTAAGAAAAATTCATATGCAAGTTGCCGATTAGTTGTTTGGTTAGTTGAAGATCAGCATGTGACACTATTATTTTCTTTGCTATATGTCATATATACAAGTGATGTTTTAGGTTATTTTCTAGGATCGAAAATACTAATTAGCAGAACGTTTAGTACGTATTTACAGTGGTATAAATTTTGAACACAATCTTGTTATTCATAATGTAGAGACTGGAGAATATATTGATATGATGATAGCTGGAAGAGTGGGAGAGTTTTGAAGAATTTAGAGTTTAAATTAGCAGCTCTAAAGAATTCATATGCAACTTGCCCATGAGTTGTCTGGGTAGTCGAAAAATAGCATGTGTCAATGATATTGTATGTTAATGTCATATGAGGAACAAATGATAGGATGATGTTAGTTTAATTTCTAGACAAAAATAATAATGTAATTAATTAGTGAAATTCAAGTTATCTTTATTAATACTGGTAGTCATTATTTTTTGTATGTGGAGTTAATTAGCGAATAATTAGCAAGAGGTATGCAATGTTGTACGATGCTATAAATTTTGAACACAATGTTGTTATTCATAATATAGTGACCAGAGTATATATGATGATGTCTTGAAGGGGTGGGTTGTAGATCATAATTGCGTTGTAATTGGAAGATTTGTTGATTAAGTGGTGAACCTCCGCTTCACGTAATAAAATTCCACATGTAAATAACTATGTACTTATATTTTAATAAGAGCATTTATAAGATAATGTTAAATATTTTTGTACGTTTACAAATATTTATTACACTCAAAAACTGAGAAACATAATGTTAGAAATCGAAAACGTGAAATCTCATACTAAATATAATTTTATGTGGTGAAAAAATTTGAAATATTTGACTAAAAAATTACGTTTGATAATATGAATAAAAATGTTACACGCAAATAACAAGTCATCTTTAGTAGCAACCCTAGTAATTATAGTAATTATTTTTTTAATTAGCACGAAAATGATTCATGGATGTAGATCATGCTAGGCTTAAAAAAGTAGAAAAATAACAATATAAGAAGTGAATTTTTTGAAAAATATTATTAATGTATATCATATGAAATTATATTAGTAGTAGATTTATTATGCTAGTACATGATATGAAAATAGAATTATATATTTATATGTGTTTCATGTGTATGTGGGTACAATGAATAAACTGCTAGTGTTTTATGGAGACAGTGTAATTTGATATGTCTGAGTCGTGGGTTCTACATGCGTGTCGCGTTTCTAAAGCACGGAACGTGGACTTCGCATGTGTGACACATGGTAAGAAACCACGTGTCGGCTATCGGCTATCTAACCTATGGTGAGAACATTTTTACTGTTCTCTTTTTAATTGAAATTGAGAGTGAGCAGAGGGCTCAATCCGGTATTTTGCCATGATGATAAGGGTAGTTCGTTGTCGGAGTAGTCAGCATAAAGAAGCCTGTGGTTTTCGCAACGACCGATCTTTTTTCTTCTGAAAAGGCAGTGTTATGGTCTCGAAAATTATTGTATGAGAAACATAAAATAACAAGTATTCGTGAACGAATAAAATAAACCAAAACGGAGGGAGCAGGCCAGCCACCTAATGTGATGCTTTAAGCCACGTAACCAGCGAATTTTAATTCAATAGAAAGATAAAAGGTAAAGGAGAGCATGTTCTCCTAGAAGCAAGTACACGCCGCGCCAGCGAAGAATCTAGAACAAAGCACATAGCCACAAGAAGCAGGAGCGAAGGGAAAGATCAAATTCTCTCCGACACAAGGCGGCGAGCGAGAGAGAGAGAGAGAGAGATTGAGGCGGGGATCGATCGTTCCATCTGGTGTGAAGAGGACGAGGAGTAGATCGCCGGGGAGTAGGAAGAGGACGAGGAGAGATGTTTCTGGTGGATTGGTTCTACGGGGTGCTGGCGTCGCTGGGGCTATGGCAGAAGGAGGCCAAGATCCTCTTCCTCGGCCTCGACAACGCGGGCAAGACCACCCTCCTCCACATGCTCAAGGACGAGGTATTATTCTTCTTTCGATCTGCAGCCTTCTTTTCTTTTTCTTTCGTGGATTCTGATCTTCTTTTCTTCTTGCTGCTGATTCTTGATTTGGTCTGATTGGTATGTTTGTGCTTGGATTGGGTTGCAGCGGCTTGTGCAGCACCAGCCGACGCAGTACCCGACGTCGGAGGAGCTTAGCATCGGCCAGATCAAGTTCAAGACCTTCGATCTTGGCGGCCACCAGATCGCCCGCCGAGTCTGGAAGGACTACTACGCCAAGGTTAACTTCACTTTTGCTTCCTCCCTTCGTCCTGCCTGTTTCTTTACTTATTCTTGTGCAACTGTTATGAGATCTTGGTCAGAAGCAGCTCTGATTTTGAGTGAAACCAAGAAAGAGTTTAGGCATGAGGAATTTCTGGGATCAGGCATACATCTGAATAGGTAAGGCCACTTGATCTTGCCGGTAGAACAAGCAGAAATTATCAGTAAAATTTAACGGCTTATTCGTTATTGATTCTGATCTTGTGAGGACAATCTCCCATTAAGTAACTCGGCATGCTACCAATATTTGAGCTCTGATAATGAGGCTACTACCATAGAGAGTAGGCCAAACATTGAAGGGAGGGGTGTAGGGTGGTAGTCCCTGTCCAAGCAGGAAACACATGAATGGTCGTTATTGAGCCACGTTTAGCAAAATTGGTATTAGTGTTAATCTTATCCACATAAAAGTTGGCCAGGCAGTTGCATGGATTTTCCTGTGGAGCTTAGACTTAGAAAGCTTTCAACCATCACTTTGCAACAGCCGTATGAATCCAGGGGAGAGAACCTTTGGAACTTGGTGGGTTTCCTAGCCATGGTTTTTCCTTAACAGAGCAGAAAGTCCACTGAGTAAACCAGATTTGCACCAAATTGTAGCTATTTATTGTCAATTCTTGTTTAGTTGTTTATTCTCGTGTTGCTATTCTCAAGAAAGCACATAATTCCACGATTTTTTTTGGGAAAACATGTACCACTGTTTGGAGAACTTCCTGAACATACAACACATGCTTCCCTCTTTCCCAACATACCACCAAAAGTCTACGAGGCTTGCCCATTTGCCATTGCGTGGAAATGGTAATGGGTTGAGGTTCCAATTTTCTTTGTGGTTAGTTGGCAATGAGGGAAGTCTGAGTGGTAAGTTTGCAAAGGTGTCCATACATACTGGTCTATAGACAGTTTTTGCTAAATATGTAGAAGGCTTGAAAAATGTCAAGATGTAGAGGTTTGCATTGTTTTTTTGCATAAGATTTGCTCAGTCAGCCGAGTTCACCTGTTGGATTTACATCAAAAACTCCAACTGGCGGGTGGATGGGGACAAGACAAATATACTAGTTTGGGAACCTTGCTGTAACCAAGGAAGCGTACATTACATTGACCTCTTGCATCCTTAATTGGTTGCAGATTATCATCCTCTGTTTCCCTGTTGGGATTATTTTTTCAGCTTATCTATCATGTGTTCTAGCCTTCTAGGTACATTTAACCTCCGTTTACCAAAGTTTCTTCTGAAATTGTATCTACCTCATATGGTACGTAAAGTCGTGAACTTGAGAGTGTTCAAATAGATTTGATCATGATTCCGTTTTCCTGTAGGACTTGTTCTCTTAGAAAGGAAAACTAACCTTGTAGCTGTTTCACAGGGTCCAAAGTTTTTCTTGCTCTATAGCCCACATGATAGCCCAAATTCTATGAGCTTTTTCTTCGAGAACACAGTTACATTTATTATAGAGATCTTGTATCTTCCATTGCTCGTAATAGTTGTAAATTTAGGCACTACTAGTTTACTTATTGTCTTAAATATGCTGTTGCATAACTCTAGAACCTTAACTGTGATACAGAATGCGTTGTATTGCCTGTGGACTTGGCTCCTTTCAGATCTATATTTTATGTTTCTGTTGTGATTATTTTCCTTCGCAATAGTTCTTGTGTTGTGATGTTAATGGACTGGGATTATTAAATGGAATAATAAGTCGATCAACAACAAAGCTGATAGCTATTGCTTCTAGGTTTGGTTCTTGCCTAAGTTGCACCGTACTGGGATACGAATGTGGTGGTTCTTGCCTAAGTTGCACCATACTGGGATACGAATGTGGGGATATGGGAAAACGGCATTTTCCAAAATAGCAGTTTGGGGATACGGCGAGTATATATGTATTTAGAGAAAAAACACAACATCTAAAAATTTTATAGAGGATGAGATTAAGATTGCTCCCCGTCCCACCAACCGACCACTGGCTGCTGGCTGTACCGCTACCACTAGAAGAAGCCATTTCTCCCTGACTCTACCCTTAAAAAAACAGCAAGCAATCAGCAGTACTGCAGCAACACAGCAAGGGGAGCACCCTAGCAGCGGCACGGTAGCAAGCATCCAGCAGCACAGCAAGCAGCAAGTAATTTTTTCAGCAGCAGCAGCACGGCAGCAAGCAATCAGCAGCATGAAAATAGAGAGGGGAGGGAGAGCTTATCGGCTTGAGGAGGCTCCAGGTGTGGAGGAGGCCGGCAGCTGGTGGGTGGAGGCGCCGGCGGCTGCAGGAGGAGGTGGAAGGTAGAGGCGGCCGACGAGAGGAGCGGTGTGGAGGCGACTGCTGGCTGCCTGCTGCAGGAGGAAGAGGGCAGAGGCGGCTGGTGTGTTGGAGTCGCTGTCCAGGTCCAGCCGGCGGAGGTGTGAAGGTTTGCGCACTGGCGACCTCCCCTGGTGCGCCGGCCAGAGGAGCTTGGATGCGTACGTCGGGCAGGGCAGAGGATGGATCGATTGCTCTAGGGTTTCTACTTCTCCATGAAATTGGGCTGCTTATGGGCTATGGGTCGAATGGTTATTGGACTGATGTATCCCTAAAAGTATCCCCGAGTATACCCGCCGTATCCCAAATTATTTAAAAAAAATTTAAATGGAAAAAAGGGGATACTTTGGGGTACGTGTATCCCCGTGTCGGATACACGGGGATATGTGATATGGCAGTTTTGAGCCATAATATCCATGCAACCGAGGTTCTTGCTGGTCATTGTTTTGTTACACTGTTGCCATGCTTGCTGATTGGGATTTTAAATGGATATAGAGCATTCACATCTTAATCGTCCTCCTATTGGCTTACGTGGCTGAAATTTTCTTGCATTCTCATGCTGTGGATTTTCTATCTACTGTAGTACATAATGCATTTGGTTCACACGATAAAGTTAGATACATGACTAATAATTTATTTGAGTATCTCTCTGTATTGTTCATCAGAAGCGTCATGGGCACTCTTTTGTCTTCTTGGCTCTATGCCTAGAGGCCTATTCATACTGAACTTACGCATGTCCTGATGGCATCTTCTGTGCAACTACACTCTTTTGTCTTCTTGGCTGTATGCCTCGAGTTTCCTACTGAAATTGTGCATGTCCTGATGGCATCTTCTTTGCAACTAGTAAGGACAAGTATAGAATCTAGGTTACAGGGAGTGTGATGCACTTGATAGGAGAGATATTTTGGCTTCAGTTCTTGACTGAACTCCTGTTTGGTTGCCCTGGGGAAAGTTTCCCTAATGTGAAAATTATCACAAATGGGGTGGAAAGTGGAAATATTACAATTCAAATGCAATGAAATACTGATGCATGTCTTGATAGGAACACAAATTGTGTAGTTTTGGCATTTTGCTAGTTTAAGAGGAGCAAAGATATGGAAGAGAGTAGTGAGTCAGCTGAAGCCCTTCTGTCCGTGCTATGTGGCTGTTAGGAGAGTTGGGTGACTATTGGCACTTAGGCAGTGCTGCCATGAACTAGTTAGGATGGGCTTTGGTGCCTCTTTGTTTGGTCATTTTCAGCTTTTTATCTTCCCCCATAAGTAATTTACTGGAACACGTTAATTTGTCCAGGATAACCGGAAGTGGTTGGAGTGCATACTCTTCATTCCATTTAATTTGTTGGGATGGAAAAAATGCATCCATTTTACCCTGAGGTAGACTAGAATGAACAATTATGGGTCTGCCACCATGCTGACCACCATGCCATATGCCACCTCGTGTACTGCTCCACTGTTCACATCTCTGCATAGATCACAAGAAAATTCTACTTGACTGATTATTGTTCTTAAATACAACTTGTGAAGGGCTTCTTTTATATTGTTGTGAAAATCACATTTGAGCCATGGTGCAATGGATTCAATTTTTCATTTATAGCGGGAAGGAAATGACTTGTCTTTTTATCAGCCGGAATTTAAACCAAAGTGATACATGCTGCTGGTACTTTTTCCTCATTTGAATATTGCCCCAGGCTGTAACCATTAGAAGTAACTTGTAAATATGAATTCGGTGAGTTTTATGTTGCCATATGATTTTGTTGGCTACCTATAATTCCTGATCTGTACGATAGGTCGATGCTGTTGTTTACTTGGTGGACGCTGCGGACAAGGAGCGGTTTGCAGAGTCGAAGAAGGAGCTCGACGGCCTTCTTTCGGACGACTCCCTAGCAAAGGTGCCTTTCCTCATATTAGGCAACAAGATTGACATAGCATACGCGGCGTCAGAGGAGGAGCTGCGCTACTACCTCGGACTGAGCAACTTCACCACCGGCAAGGGCACTGTGAACTTAGCCGATTCCAATGTCCGCCCCCTGGAGGTTTTCATGTGTAGTGTCGTCCGCAAGATGGGCTATGGTGAAGGTTTCAGATGGATGTCTCAGTACATCAAGTGAAGGGCCCTTCCTGCTGTCTACAGTGACGGTGGCAGTATTCCGGCCTGGTTCTTTGTCACTCCTGATGCTTTGGAGAAACCTGCAGCTGTAAGGGAAAAGTTTATCTTAGTGATAGAGAGCCTGTAAGTTGATGGTAATCCTAGACATATGGTGGGGTCTATTTCTTTAATTGTTTGTAAGATGATTTTAATAGTTACTATGTGGTTGCTGGGGTCACTTGTAGACGAGGGAAGTATTTCAGCTAATGTAATATTTCATCTCAGCCCAGTGAAATCTAAACCTTGCATTTATTCAGATTTTCTTTATAATCCTGTTGGTTTTTATAAGCTGAGTGATATGTTAATATCAGTACAATCCAGCAGGCAGTGTTTTTGCATACTTGATCACAAAAATGCAGATGGACATCTTGTGTTGCCATGAAAAAGAGTGTAAATTTTTCCGAACTTTTTCTTTCGAAAGCAGCCTGAACTAGTAGTTCTTTTTTCTTTTCATTCTATAGTTCATCGCAATGACAGACAGAGCGTTACTCACATATTGAACTAGGGCCGGCGCAATGTACAGCCAGCGTTAACTCCTTGCTAATTCACCACACCAGTCTGAAATATGAGAGAAGGAATAGAAGCATTTTGCAGATAGAAGGAAAGGGCAGAAAAGCGGGCGAGTAATTTGGCAGTCAAATTTTGGTCCGGAGTTCCTATCCGTATCTCGGCTGCCGAGACCGGGAAGAGAGCGACTCTTGTGGCAATGGAGCTCCGTTCATTTGATTCGTTTCCTTGCTTCCTTTTTATATTCAGGTCGCATGCCAAACAAAGGAAATGCTTCATCTGAAGTGAAGACCAAAAACAGCCAGGATTAGGGTGTCGTGGTAACGTGTCATCTGCGGCAATAGAACCGATGTCGCATTGATCTGGAGTTGCATTTTTGGATTGAGGTGATAAAACTGAACTTACTCCCCGAGAAGGAAAAGAAAAGATAGGATGAACAAGTATGTAGGATTGATAAGACGATTTGATAAGACCCTTATTTTGTTGCACTGACGCTTATTTCGCCAAACAGGTGGGTGTAGAGATTTCTGACACATCTGTGGCGGATAATAACAACACTGCGGAGGGAGGAAGTCAGGCAGATACTAAAATTATTAAAGGGGTGGTGGAAGATACTGAAACTGATGAGGATGTAGAGGGTGATGAGCTAAGGAGGCGTAGTGCTAGACTTCAGAAGGCCCAGGTGGTTGATTCCAAAGTTGAGGATAGAGCAATTGAGATCAGGGTGAGGAAGATCTGCTGGGAGAAAAAGGTATACCCTCTTATGTTTCTGTCCTTTCCACTCCTAAGAAATTGCACCCTATTGCTTCTTCTTTGGGTTAGCCTATTCTCAGGAATGTGCATGCTAACTTAGTGGTCATTAAGAGTTTAGAGCAAGCTATGCTTAATGTCCTTTTCGAACAGAGGAAGAGAGAGAGAGCAATCAGCTTCTGCAGTGCAGCCAGATGAGAACTTCTCTGATACTGCATTCTGCAGGAGGTGATTGGTGATTTAGAGGATGAGCAGGAGGATCGGAGGATGATTGTGTTTATCAAATTCACATGTCATCTATCAAGAGGAAAAAGAAAAAGGATGGGTCACCTGATTTATAGTGTGAAACCCAAACCTAAAGTAAAGAGAGGCCGTAAAAAGAAATCTTAATATGATAGGACTTATCTGGAATTGTAGAGGTATAGGAGCAATTGCGAAAAGGAAGTTTTTCAGGGAAACTATCTTGGACCAAAGAGTAGATTTTGTTGGTTTACAGGAGACCATGCTCCAAGATGTATCAAATTTGTTTGGAATTGGTCTCCTTCTCATGGTAGATCAGGGGTTTGTTGGTGGGGATTAAGTGTGATAGTTTGCTTATTGAGGAGGCAGAGGCATGAAGATACTACATGCGTATCCTTGTTAAAAATAAGGGTGATGGTTTTAGATGGAACCTTTGTGTGGTTTATGCTGCTGCTAGTGTGGATGGTTAAGGACCAGTGTCTGAGAGAACTAGCCATCGTTGGACATGCTAGCTCTTTCCCAATCCTTTTTGGGGGAGATTTTAACATTATTAGAAGCTGTGAGGAGAGAAATAACCTAGGGTTTAAGTAGATGGTCTTTTCTTTTTAATGCTGTTATTGGAAATCTAAATATACAGGAGATTGAATTGTCAAATAGATATTTTACTTGGTGTAATGATCATGCAGATCCTCTATTTGAGAAATTAGATAGATTTCTTATGAGTTCAGAGTGGGCACAACATTTCTCTTCCATTACTGTTAGAGCTTTAGGGAGGGATCTTTCTGATCATACTCCTCTTATCATTGATACCGGAGAAGTATGTAGAGGACAGAGACCTTTCAAATTTGAACTTTGTTGGCTTATTAGGGAGGATATTGGGGATATAGTAAGGAGTGCGTGGGAGATTCCGACAAACCTCTCTGCTATTGATGACTGGCATTTTATGGTGAGTACCATCAGAAAGAGACTAAAAGGCTGAAACATTAATATAGAGAGTGCCTATAGGAAATAGAAAGTGAAAATTCTGGCTCAACTTGAGCAAATAGATTTAGAGAGTGAGAGGGTGAGGTTGTATGCTGGCCGAAGAGAGCAAAGGCTTCTTCTGGAGCAGCAATTGCGACAAATGATGAGAGAACATGAGATTAAATTGTGGCAGAGAGGTAAAGAAAAAGATTTGCTCCTTGGTGATAATAACACTTCTTACTTCATGGTTAAAGCTAGTGGTAGGAAACGCCAGAATAAAATATTTTATCTGAAAAATGGAGAGGACACTAGTAGGTGAGGTTGCTTTGATTAATCATGTGTCAGATTTTTATAAATCTCTATTTGGCAAGACTGATCATCTGAATATTCAGGCTGACTTTTGTTTTTGACTAGACTATTTATTTTCAAGAGAATGAAGACCTAACTAGGCCTTTCTCTTTTGAAGAAATTAAACAAATAGTTTTTTCTACTGACAAAAACAAAGCCCTAGGACTTGATGGTTTTCTAGCTGAATTTTTTTAGTATTTCCCAGGATGTGATTAAGGTTTCTCTTAAGAGGTTTTTTTATGAGTTTCATAGTGGGTCTCTAGATCTTGCTAGGCTTAATTTAGGCACAATTATTTTGATTCCTAAAGTGGCTGAGGCAAAAGTAATCCAAAAACTGGGGTGAATGGGGTTTTAAATGCTGGTTTTAAATTTTTGACCAAAGGGTGAATGGTAAGTTCTTAGGTCTCGCTGATAAACTCATTCATCCTTCACAAACTGCTTTTATTAAGAATATATATTATTATAGATTGTGTCTTAATTATTCATGAGATCCTTAATGAGTTACATAGGAACAAGCTTTCTAGTATTAATTTAAAGTGGATTTTGAAAAAGCCTATGACAAGCTTAATTGGAATTTCCTCTATAAAACTATGTACCAGAAACAATTTACTCGCAAGGCCATTGATTGGATTATGAAGATTATGAGCAGTGGTAGAGTGGGTGTTAAGGTTAATGATACTATAGGCCCTTATTTTAGAAGGTATCAATGTGTAAGATAGGGATATTCCTTATCTCCCGTTCTTTTAAGTTAGTAGTGGATGGGTTGGCTTGTTTGATCAAGAAAGTTCAGGATCTTGGAATTATTAAAGGGTTGGCTCATAATATTCTCCCTGGAGGTTGTGCCATACTGCAATATGCAAAAGACACTATTTTCCTACCGAGAGATGATGTAGAGGAGGCTTGTAATTTGAAGTTTATTCTTTGTATTTTGAACGACTTTCTGGCGTAAAAATTATTTTAAGTGATTTGTACTGTTTTGGAGAAGCTAAAGAAAAGAGTAGGCCTTTTGAGGATATTTTGACTTGCAAGCAGGGTACTCTCCCCTTTTGTTATCTGGGAATCTCAATAACTGAGAAAAGACTTAGGAATAGGGATTGGAAACCAGTGGAGGACAGGGTTGAGCAGAGACTAAGCTGATGGCAGGGTAAATTTCTTACTAAAGGTGGTAGACTAACTTTAATTAGAGCTTGCTTAAGTAATATGCCTCTGTACATGATGTCTTTCTACCTTATACCCAAAGGGGTAAGGAAGAGGATTGACTATTACAGGGCACGTTTTCTCTGGAATGAGGATCAGGGCGTAGGACTTAAATACCATTTGGTTCGATGGCCTATGGTGTGCTTACCCAAATATCAGGTGCGTTTAGGTGTTGTTGACTTGGAGAAAATGAGTATTTCTCTGTTAGGGAAGTGGTTATGGAAATTGGAGAATGAGGATGGCAATTGGCAAAAGATCTTGTTTAACAAGTATCTCAAGTCCAATACTCTACCTCAGAGTAAGAAACGAGCAGAGGACTCCCATTTTTGGGGTGGGTTGTTAACTGTTAAGCAAATATTTCTTTCCTTTTGTGGCAAGAAGGTTGGAGACGGGTTTAGAACTAGATTCTGGGAGGATGGTTGGATAGGGGGTAGGCCTCTAATTGATCAATACCCTAGATTGTATTTCATTACCTTTAGCACTAATATTTTAGTAGCTAAAGTGCTTAACAAGGAATGAGGTTGCCTTAGATTCAGAAGAACTTTGGTTGGGGTTAACTTGGATCAATGGAATGCTCTAAAGAAATTATGTGAGGATGTGGTGTCAAATTAGGAGCTTGATAGACTGATTTGGAAACTGGACCCTAAAGGGGTGGTTTCAATCAAATCTTTCTATAAGGCCCTGATGCTGAACTTCCTGCACAAATTTAGTTGGAATATTAGGATCCCTATAAAGGTTCTAGTGTTTCTTTGGTTGGTAATGCGAAATAACATTCTAGTGTTTCTTTGGTTGGTAATGCGAAATAGCATTCTGACCAGAAATAATCTCCTTCACAGTGGTTGGAAGGGGGAGAGTAGTTGCTTGTTTTGCTCAGCGAAAGAAGTGTGTTGATCATTTACTCTCTACATGTCCTTTAGCAAGATATGTCTAGAGAACGACTCAATGCACTTTTCAGTTAGTTGGATACTGATTCGATCCAACAATTGTTTCAATGGTTGGATCAATTTAGGTTTTAGCTCAAATCTATGATCTCGGTTAGGATTGCTACGACCCTTTGGTCTATATGGAGAGGGCGGAATGATGCATGTTTTAAGCACAGAGTTCATGCTGATCCTACCTCAGTTATGTATAGTGTTTGCCACCTGATCGACTTCTAGTTTGGTATTGAGAAAACAGGGGCTTGCGAAATCTGTCAACAGAGGGCTCGATGGCTGCAATGGGTGGCAGTCTAGGCGTTTAACCGCTCCCATATATGGACTCCGATTGTGCTGTGAATAGAGTGATCAAGAACAAATTTGCGAGAAGTTTTGTTGAGTATGGGTAGGGGTCTATCAGCTTTAGCTGGTTCATACTTGTGTTTCATTTTCTCCATGTTTGTTGGGGTTTGTATCGAAGGGAGCTGGAATTCTCCAGACTGCTAAGACTTTGTGTATCATAACTTACGTAATTTGACTTGTTTGGTTTCTTTAATGAAATTGGGGGGTGACCCCTTTTCTTCAAGAAGAAAAAAAGGCAAAGGTGCTCAAGGGATGCATATACATATAATACAATAATCTAATTACCTATAAATAGAAGCAGACGTACGGAGAATATATGAGGTTTACCTGGTGCTTGATGGAGCGATCATATTCTCTCTTTATGCATCTGTATATAAACATTTTGAGTTCATGCTTTAATGATGTTTATTCCCATGCCAATCGGACGGTCACAATTAAAACACATTCTCATATTTTAGTATTGGTTGTAAGCAGATATACCATTGACTAGGACAGCGTGGTAACAGAAAGGGGGAAACCCAGTTCAGGAAAAAGAAGTTTGCCCTAACTGGATGATAGAGCAAAGGATCCAAAATACCTCAAGACCTCTTTGATTCACATGATTCATAAAATGTGGGATAATATTTTTGCAGAAATTGAATGTCATGGCATGTTGGATTCTATAGAAATTAAAATGACATAAATAATTAATAAAAGTTTTTTGGTTGCACCATAGAAAAAAAACATAGAAAGTTTCTTAAAGAATTAGGTGTTTGCCATAGTCGTCATATACTCAAAGGAAATTTTTATCAAATTAGACTTAATAAAAATTTTCCTTCAAAATTACATGCAAAATAATTTTTTAACAATATTTTTCTACGATTTTCAATCCTACAAATCAAACAAGAAAATTCCTAGGGATAAAATCCTCCAAAATTCCTATGAAATTTGGGCCGCTGAGAGCCTACTTGGAGCCAACACGTGGTTTTTCACAAGGTTCATGGCATCGGCTTGATATCTTTCGCTGCATGTGTTTTTGCTTCTTTCAGTGAGCTAAGCTTCCTATTGCCACTCCTAACCTCGGGTTATATTTTTAAAAAAGGAGTTCAGAAGAAATGTGAAACAATGTGCGTCTGCATTAAGTGGAGCTCCAATATGTTTCCAGTATGTGTAGAAATTTATGCACGTGTGAGCAGTGTGGTGGTGTGTATGATACATAGTAAATCCTAGAAGGATATATATCATGTGATGTATAGTATATGACACCTTCACAAATATAAGAGACATGTGTAATATATGTATAGGGATCTTAGTCTTTTCTTTTCTAGGTTCACTAATACTGGTATGAGTTTGATTCGTGTGTTGTGTGCGTTCTCCTCAATCCAACCAAAACATATACTATCTTGTGTTTTTTTTTGTCCTTTTAGATATTGGGATGGTATATCCAATGCACATATTTGACTATTGTCTTTCTAATTATTTGTTAACACAAACTATTAAAACTTCAATGATACGGAAGTAATTTTAATGAAAATTCTAGTAATATAATTTCAATATGATACATGCAAAAATTGGTGTATACCAGCGGTCAAAGTTTTATAGGTTACATTTATTTATTCTTTTGCACGCGCTCTAAAACAAATTAAAAGGAGTAAAGGAACAATGGAAGCACGTCACAGACGGAAAATGGTGGAACCCCCTCTCCATTTTTCACCATTGATATCTGGCGCGCTTAATTAGAAGTGTAAACTGGAAAGAGAAGAGGAACATCGGAGCATGCATTCCGTGTAAGTTTTCACTCGCCGGCCGTCTCGGTTTACCTTCATTGGTCGTCTCACCGTCGTCTCCTCCGCCGTCGTCCACCACACATTGCTCTCAAGAGACTCGATCTGCTCCGATCACAGCACAGTAGCGGATAGGCCCCGAAACAGCGTGAACCACGCAAAAAGATAGACGAATCCGACGGGATCGATCGGCACGCCCCCTCGCCCGCGCCTAGGTGACCGGATCAGCACGAAACGCCCGACCGCGCGACGCCGACGCCCCCGCACTTGCCGGCGCGAAGGTTCCCAAGCGTAGCAAGGAAGAAGAGCAAAACCGGATCGTGTCAAGAGAAAAGTTTCGGATTTTCTTGGCCTTTTGCAACGGACTGATGCGGCTTTTGCTTCTGTTTACCGTCAGTGGAGAGAAGTTTCCGAGCGGGACTTTCCCCTCAGATTAGAGAGGTGCTGATGGTACGTGTCTATCATGTGGCGAGTTCCTTTTCCTTTCTGATGAAACGATGAGCTGAGAACTCAGGTTGGAATGGCATTGGAGGGAAACATTTTCCATTTCGAGCCGTGATCTCAATCGAACGAGGCTTCTGATTGGTGTGAGTGGCAGCAACGAGAGGAAGTGACAAAGTGCTTTTCGGTTGGGGGGTATCAGCTGCAGGTTCTACGGTTTCTACGGAACGGTCGATCCGATCAAAGCAACAGTAGTTAATGCCCTTCCGCTTGATCCACCTGTAAACGCGTAATTGCAATCCTAAGTATAACATTAGATGACTCTTCAATATACTACATAAGATAATTACTAATAAAAAAGCGAGAAAAAAGAGAAAATAAAACTTACTCTTTATAACGAGTCAGACTTTAAAACAAATAAAACCTACAAAATCAATGTAAATGATATAACACCGTTATATACACCGTTATATAAATTATTTAATTTTTTCGTAATACTTTATAAAAAAAATGAGTTACGAACAGAAACGTCTGGACAAGCAATGCATAGATAAATGCGGAGATGCGATTCGTGCTGTTTGCGTTGGTGTGTCTTGCTGTTTACACGTGTTGCTCGTTGCATCGGCTGCATGCTTTGGATGCTTACAAAAGTAGGGCATCTGTATCAGTTTGGATCTACATCGGACTACTCAATCGATCGATTCTGCACTTTCCGGTCTTTCGGCAATCAGTTCCTTGCTAAGCAATATCCAAAATAGAACATCTGTGCCAGTTTGTATGCAGATTTTGGCGATTGCCGGCTCACCCCCTCTCCTGTTATCATCAACGTCCCCAGGTACGAGTATCTCGTACGTACAGCTCAACATTGACGTGTCGCGTAAGTAGATGAGTCGTAACGCGGGCAATAGCAAAAGAGATAACACCACATCTCACAAATATAGGGAAGAGATGACCTGTTGAACTTTTTATCTATCCGAGACTTTCTATGTAGAGTATACACTCTGCTGATGGATCTTCAGACGCAGCATCAGCATCCGGTCACGACACGTATTTGGCAATTCGGACAAAAGAATCATGCATGCTGTGGTGTAAATGAACGGACCCACGTATCACCTATCACCTCAATCTAACGACCAGGAGAGCGCACAGGACGAGCAGCTTCACCGGCAACAGGAAGAACACCAGCAGGTGCGCGTGCCTCCGGACCTGCCTCGCCGTCTCCGTTCCTCCGGGCACCACAGCGTCCACGAGCTGACCACATTGCCCCCGGCCAATGCCGTTGGTCAGCACGCCGTGCACGGCGAGCGGCCACCACAGGAGGAGCCGCCACCGCTCCCGCTCCGCCTCCCGGAGGCGCCGCACCTCCTTGCGCACCACGCCACGGACCGACCGCAGGTACGAGTTCACGTCGTGGTCTCGGTACACCGACCCCTTGGGCCCGTAGGCGCCCCCGTCCTTGAGGATCTCCAGTGGGTGCGGCGAGTTGAAGAAGGCTGATATGGCGGATTGGAGCTGCCTCAGGGAGATGCCTGCTGAATTGCCCAAATGGTAGATGCCACTGTCCTGTGGGAGAAGGTGGTGGTGTGGGGATAGCCTCTTGTCTGGCTGCAAGATGAGAACTTCCCCCATTGGGGCGTACAAGAGTTTCTGCAGTGATTTACAGAGAAAGGATTACGGACATTATTTATCGGTTAGAGTAAGTTGCTGCACATGTATGCTAACATGAAGATTGTAATGAAATTTTCGTACACAAGGAAGCACAAGAAATAAGTGACGACCATGCCAGCTACTAAAGATCTATGTGTTTTCCAATACCTCTCCAGAATGGAATCAACCAAACTACATTTTTTAAGAAGATATATTCTTCAGCCCTATATAATATAACAGATTAACAGTGAGCAAATTATGTTAGATCTTCAACACACGATCCGACCAAAGAATGTGCTTATCACTTGTTCTCCATGTCAAGTATGGGGTTTATCTTCAATACAATAACACAGAGTGCTATCTTGTGGCCTCAATTGTTAAGTAAAGGAAACATCAATTGTTATGGCATAGGAACTAAACTAATTTACCATGTGTTTTCCCCAAAAGAAGGGAGAGGGATAGGTTATCAGATAGAAGTGCATGAATATACCTGGTTTGTAAGGCATGGGTGACTGCGGAAATTTCCATTAGCAAGCTTCAGAATGTTAGCGACATGGTCAGGATAGTTGCAAGAAAATACTCGAGGAACAATATCTCGATGCATTGTGATTGATTGCACGTGACTTCTCGGCAACCCAAGTTTACGAAGCAAGTGGTCACCGCCGCACATGATGCATGGTGCACCGAATGTTATAACAGGCAACAATGATGAAGTAAGCGCCTCTCCTCTTATCAATAACATTAGATTCACAAGCAAAGCCAGACTCCCACCAAGAGAATGGCCAGTAAATCGCAATGCAGCAGATTTACCATAAGTTCTCAAGTGAGATTTGACATACGGTAGCATTTGGTGATATATTCCTTTGGCAGCTTCATATATGCCCCTGTGAACAAGCACATCGAGTCCCTGGGCCATATCAGAAATGTACAGTAAATGTGTCAGCTCCTCCTGTCTACATATAGGTCAAATGCAAACATATCCGCCTCATTAATTCATTTCATGTGCCCATGATGCATAACTAAATGAAGCTGCGGATGCTAAAATGACTGAATACCGGCATGAGATTTGTTTCCATCTATCGTACACGAGGAACTCTGCAACTAAAAAAGTTGGCAGCAGCTAGCAGCATACCTCAAATTTGATGGGTTCAAATAATAGGTTGGCCTGCCAAGAAGCGATCGACTCCGAGCCCTGCCAATTAAATAAGCAAATCATGATCTAGCAAGAAAAGCTGTAGCATTAACCAACATGAAAGGATAAGATGTACTAATATCATGAGATATTGGGCTCAAGTTTTACCTGAACTACGAAGTATCTTGTGCTGCTTTGATCATCATCACAAATAAACCATTCGCACGGACAAGATCTTGATGAATTCAGATCATCCGCAACAGCTTGCCTTGTTTCTTCCTTTGCTGCAACCATGGAGGTTACCGAATTTGTCGTGGCCACAAATGAGGCTTCTTCCAGGGTTAAACCTTCACCGCTCTCACCGTTCACAATGGCCATGATGGTTGGATCATTCTTGCCATCATTCCTAGAACCAAAGGGAATGACGCCCATCGCCCGGGAATGTAAATATGAGGCAGCAGACGACATGACTCTGTATGCACCGAAGGGGTTTATGTTTATCCCCGGGCCATTTCCTTTCTCCCCCTTGCTCTCCGGCGCAACATTCTTGATAACTTCAGACTTTTTATCTGGAGACTCACCTTTCTCAGTGCCCTGATCCTGCTTCGGATCAGGATTAGTTCTGGCCTTCTCTTGTACTGATGAGGTTACAAACCGCAAGTTGTACCTTCGGAGACATTTTGGCTGACATGGTCAAGAAGGAACCAAAAAATTGCAGAGTCAGGAACACTGGAGTCAGGTAGGACAATTTGCAATCACAATCTAACTAGATTAGATAGATCATAATGTAATTGTGTAACCAATAACACCATGACCACATGGGCAGTTCACAACCAATCAAAATCTATCCATAGCCGCAAAAAGCAGCTCAAGCCAAGTGACAATTGATGGACAACGAAAGACAAATGGGACTCATGGAAATAATTTGTCACGTTCTTCAAAGGACCCCACAATTGGGGCCGAATCCCCAAAGAGGAAGACATGAGGCATAGTTTGCAGAGTAGTAAAACAAGTACTTCACCACCTCCCCGAGGAAAGCAGACAGTACAATTCAAAAGCGACTAAATTTAGTTTATCATTCCTATAAATACCACCACATGCATCAATGTTGAAATTTACAGCATGAACAATTTGGCGAAAGCAAAATTGTCTTTGCGTACAGGCAATTCACCAGGGATTAACGGGAGAAGAAACTCAGTAACTGGCATTGCCACGATGATCCTACCTGAATCCTGGGGATCATGTAGGCGATGTTGCAGAGGTAGGACATCTTGGAGTACCCCTTGGCCTCCCCGAGCGACACCTTCCTCAGGAGCCTCGAGAAGGACGCGCGGTCGAACACCTCGTCCTCGTCCGCCCCCGATGGCGCAGCCTTCCTCCTCGCCCCCACCGCCGCACGAAACGCACCTCTCGCCGCCGTCGTCCCCCGGCGCCTCAGCTTCCTGTCCTCCGCCTCCCCCGCCGGCGGCCTCTGCGTCCGCCTCCTCCACCCACCGCGGCTGCACCCGCAGCATCTGGAGCACCCAATTGCCCTGCTTCATCTCGTCCGCCTCCGCCTCGGGCCTCGCCCCAGCCTCCTCGCCGCGAACCTCGCCGCCCGCGGCGGTCCCAGCCCTCTCGCCACCGCCACCGCCGCCACGCTGCCACAGGCGCAGCAGCGCGGCACGTGGCTGCTGCCTCTGCACCGGCGATGGCGGCGGCGGCGGTGCTACCGAGGCGGGCGCCACCGGAGGATGCGCCGGCGCGGCGGGCCGGACGCCGCCGCCCAGAAATCTCAAGGCGTCCATGGCGTACGCCGCGCTCCAAAGTCCGAACTGAACTTTTTTCTTCTCCCCTCGATCCCTGCGGCTGCCGGCGCCGGCCGTTAGAGCCTTTCTGGGGGCCGCACCGGGGCGCGCGAGTTAGGCGTGAATAGTCGCGCGTGCTTATGATCGGTGGTCGGTGCAAATGATGCGGCAATGGAGGAGAGAGAGGCGTGGGAGGAGAGGTCCTATATATGGAGTTAGGCGGGGAGAGAGAGAGAGAAAGAGAGGGAGGAGATTGTTTGTGGAGAAGAGAAAAATCTTTTGCTTGCGTGCTTGCTCTTGGTGATCTTTTGGCATTTTGCTGGGGCTGTTGTTTTCCAGTGAATTTGTTCTCCATTGCTTCTATCCTTCTGCCACACGTGGTGCCCTGAATCGACATTCGTTGAAACAAATCGTTCACGGTTCACCTCTTCGTAACAGCCAACGTATCAGAGCTAAAGAGGTCCAGGTTTGAAACCTGGAAAGATATTTGCCATCCATTTTGAGCCAACGGATAAGACCACGTGAGAGGAATGCTGAAACTTAGGAGTATTGCACACCACTGTAACATCTCGGCCTCTCACCCGGATCGACGGTCGTTACGTCTGGCTATCACCTGAGATCCAGACTGGCCCCACAAACCAGTACTAGTTTTTTTGCACACTTTGTGCTCATTCATGCGCACACCAGGAAGAACTTTTCGGTCAGTTACCCATCCCCAAATTGCTCCAAGCCAAGCACGTTTAACCCAGAGGTTCTTTGAAGATGAGCTTCCGAAAAAGAAGGTACACCTTGTTGATATAGGTAGTCTATCAATCTTATTAATCAGGATGTCACAACCACTCCGACAGTTTGAAATTTTGAATGAAGAGGATAGATGATACTCGATAGAGTTGTTTCAGAGAAAACCCGACTTCTAAAATTGAAGCATTAAGATGTCCGCATTGGCAACTTTTTATTGAAACTGTAATGATAACTTGAGTGCAATCTAAACTTATGTTAGTCTCTCAGTTGACTCAACAACAAATTTAGAGCAAAGTGTTGCTGAACACTACTCATAGATTAGGTTTTCTCTTGGATCAACTCTACCATACATGTTCAGCTTGTTCACCTCTTTAATTGTTTTCTTCTACATAAAGCTTTTTCAAGGTAGGAGATACACTCAAAACCTATACGAATGCTAAATATGGTTTGATCTTGCACACTACAGACCATGTTAAAATGACATATATATACTTTATATTGTATTTCTTGATAACGCCATAGATCTTTGCGAACGCTATTTAAATGTTAATTATTCTCTTGACCTATCTGCCCTAATTAACACGTTATATAATATTCCTTGTGCGAAACCATGGATAAGAAATGATCATATGGATGGAAGATATTTGCATGGCGAGCGCCGCCGCTAAACAGTGACACGACGGGAACCCATCCACGGCAGAGGAGGCGACGGAGCGCAGAAGATCAGGGAGCCGCTTGCGTGGACGCGTTACTCTGTGGACGCATGGACACGTCAGCGGATCAGAGGCTGGCACGGAGGTATGCGTGGACGCCTGGGCGGGCGCCATGCAACTGGCTCGACTCCCCAGCAACGGAGCCGTCTCCTAGCGGCGAACTGACGGGCTCCCACTCTCCACGGGGCTTTCTATGGGCTTCTTGGATTGTTCTCCCGTGATGGCCACACGGCAGGATTTGTGTCCGTTAGGCCGTCTTCGTCTGCCCATGTACTCCATTATCTTCTTTTTTTGAGTGCAAAGGGAATTGTATTAAGAGAATCAAACAGCAAGGTTTATACAATCATGATTAAGGCTATTAGCAATAGCGAATGGAGCGTGTAATCGTCACCACATCTGCTAGAGTCCTTAGCCTACTGAGCTAAATCATGAGCTATCCTAATACAATCCTGCTTCACATAGCGCACCTACGCCTCTCGAATCATGGCCAATACCGCTGAAATGTCCTATAGAATTGGTGCCCATTTGAAACGTATCAGCACACGAGAGTTCACTCCCGAGAGTCTTGTGTGCAAGCCGGTTGATCATGCGATGTATCGTTTGTTCCAAAGATGCATGAAATAAATAGAGCCTTACGCAACACTTGAGAACCTATGAAACAAAAAATTTAGAACTCATGTAATAGGAATATAAAACTGATGCAATAGACAAAAAAGATGCATGTAACAAATTTGTTTTATCTAATGATATTTAATATTTCTCTACAACATACCCCACAATCTTGTGCGACAAATTTTTTTATACGTGTAACATTCAATATCTCTCTGTAGCAGACCTACTAAATATTTGTTTTACCTATACAACACTCAATATCTCTTTACAACGGATCACACAGTCTTGTGCAACAAAACTCACTAATGCATGCAACAAAAAGGAATAACGATTGCAACATAGAAAATCCTGTTATGCAACATAAAGAATTTATCATTTTGATGAAAATATATCCACCTCGCATGCCTCGCATTCTCTACTGTGACATCTTCGCCCTGCTTCAACGAGATCCGGAAGCATCTCTCCACTAAAGCCCAATTCAGCTGGTTCCAACCAACCCAAGCTGCACCGGTGAAGGAGATGGCTGCAGGAAGAGTAGCTTCTTTGGCCCAACAATCTCTAGCGCGGAGCTGCCGGAGTGCGCACGGCTATGGCCGAACTCGAAGCTCAAGAGGAGCACCACGACAACACGTAGAGGCTGCACATGTTCTCGCTGAATAGAGATAGATAGAGAGAATATGTGTGTATGCTCTCTCACTCCTCTTGCTTACGGAAAGAGCGAGAGGAGAGCGAGAGAAACAATGAATCGAGAAGATGACGAGCTCACGAAAAGGACGCATCACTCATTCACTCCTCACGCTGATGGGTGGCGGCCGCATGCCAGACCGACGCGATCGTTGATCGGTAGGGTGAGTGGAAGTATTTTCCACTATATATCCCCAATATTGATGAGCTTTTGTTGGCTAGCCCAGCAGACTGTTTAACTGCGCCGACTTGATTGATTGATGCTTCTTACTTGCACGGGTCAGGCATATATAGCCGGCTCCATTTCCTCTCTCATCTTCCATACACAGAACTAATCTAGAATCTAGGATCAGACGTAGTATATATATGTCAGGTGCGAGTAGGTTACTCTCCAACCACCAGATCCTCACCACCCATCTAAGCTAAACTAACAAAAGTACAACACAAAAGCAACCAGCAACGAGAAAAGAACATGTCGTTTTCGGGAAGAACTAAAATTAACAAGATAATCGCAGGTTGTGTGTCAAACAAGAAGAAGGATAAGAACGGTGAGCATTAGATCACTGCAACGAAAACGAGAGAAGCTACATACTAGTACAAAACATGGTTTTCTTTTTCTTTCGAGGGCAAAACTACAGTCTGCTCAAGACAAAGCACCATCTGTTGATTAGATCACCAATACAAACTCGATATACATCATCAAGAAGACCCGTCCATCGAGACCGTCTGTAAGTATCGTCGTCATCACTCGTTGTCCCCCATCCGCCGATTCTGACTTGACTCTAGATGAAAATCCGCACCCGTCATTGCAACAGTCATACCAAGCCCACGTGGGCCCCACCAACAGTCTCATGAGAGGCAAAATGTGGTTTTCCATGAGTAAATCTCTTGTATGTATCTTTTAATGTAGAAGCCAGGGTTCCCCTTCTATTATATAAAACATGAGTGAATTTCACGCGCTTTTGTCAAGAGTTAGTTGGCTTGCCCTGTAGAAAAACTTGAGCCGGATTAACCAGACGTACTGGTCTCAGTTGCGCGCGCACTACACATGAAAACGAAACAGAACAACAACAAAAGAGCAGCACGCATGCTGTGCAATATATATACCGAGTTATGTATTCAGGTGATTGTGTTGCACTAACCCATCTTCCTCGTACGGCACATGCACTTGATTTCCTGGCCACGATCGAATGAGCATTCCAAAACTTGTCGAGAACAATGGCGTCCGTCTCCGCATCGCGGCGCTGGTTCAGGTGCTTTTTGATTGCGTGTCTCTGCTGCTGCCTGGTCCTGGCTGCAGATCAGGTCTTCATCCCGGTTTCTGTTGCTATTTTCGTTTTCTTCCCATTTTTCTTTTGACAATTGCATGAGCGAAGCTCATTGCTTGCATTACTGAACTGTGTTCTGCATGCAGGTGGAGCAGCACTCAATGGTGAGAAGAGAAGCACCGCAGACATCGTTGGGAGAGCCTTCATCTGCCTGAACGATCGTTATGTAAGTGATGCACCATCTAATTAAATAAATCTTACGGAATTGCTATTTCTCGGACGACTGAGAAATTGTTATTTCTTAGTTTGTTTGAGTTGTATATTTAATGTGCAACTTAGGTACAGAAAATATGCAACTGCTCAATTCTGCTCAGTTATATATTTCTAAATCTAAAATTACAGATAATTCTTAAAATATAGAACTATCTAATTAACCATTAGATTAAGAATCAACGTTTAGGATCATTGACTTAAAAATAACTATTTCTAAGTTGACTTATAAATAAACACTCCTTAAACCTTAACGCTGCATCCTATTATCATTTAGATACTAAAAATGGCTTCAGAAAAAAAATGGTCCTTGCCTGTTTCGCCCGCTCTTTTTTGGATCCTGCACTCTTGTGTCAGTAGCTTTTTTTTGGACATGTGAGTTAACTTGTGTCCATGGCGTACGTGCTCGGTCTTGTTTCTTGCGATCGATGATGGCGGCTGAAGATCTACAGCGGCTGCCAGCGCTCGTACCGTCTGGATCCCGAGGGCACGCTGGACGTGCCGCCGGTGGCGGCGGATGCGTTCTGCGGCGGGCCGTGTCTGGAGGAGATGAACCTGGTGCTCAAGTGCATCGACGAAGTCATGGACAACTTCAGGTTCTATAACGGTGCCTCCATTGACGACGTCCGCTTCGCGCTCGACCGCGGCTGCAGCCGCACCGGCCTCCGGGGCGACTTCGACGTGCTGCAGCGCCTTGGAGGAGACGGCCACTACGGCGACAACTTCTTCTACGGCCGTGGGAGCGGCGGGCAATCCGTCTGTTAACGTAACAGAGTTGGTTAGGTCTAGCAAGATATTAGCCGGTAGTTGTAACCTCTTGTACTTATCTTGTATATGATTGAGTATATAATGAGATAATGGCCTACGAGCCAATTACGGCAAATTAACTCCGTCTCCCGTAGCCTGACGTTGCTGCTGCTGTTGAGCGCTGCTGCAATGCTCTTCTGGGGCTAACTGTTAACCGGATAATTAATTGATCGAACGAGTTCAAGAGATACACATGCTAGCGATCGACGATGGTTAATTACCAAAGTGGAATGGAGTCCTATATATGCTTCGAGAAAAGAAAATGGGAAACCTGACGTGCTCATGATCCTGATACTGCACTACTTATTTTTGTGAGGTTGCTGCTGCATCTAGCTAGAAACAAATGAACAACTGTTGTTATTGCGACGTGAAGAATTTTAGTAGTAACGAAAATATTCTGCTGCCACCAGTGGTACCTACGTACGCACCACATGGACGACACGTGGCAGCGGGAGCCCACAAACGATGTGTCAGAACATCTAGCAATCTTTGCATTATTACTGTATATGCTACTCGCATCACCGTGGGCCCCGTACTTCATGTTTTGTGAACCCGTGTCTAGTCAGATTCTCATTGGTGCGCCTCCCTCCAACCTGCCCTCTTTCTCTCCACGCGGATCGAGGCTGCCCTCTTCCCCTCCACGTGGATCGCCGTCGCGCCACAGCAGCAGCAGCTTGCCCACGCCTCCGCCCAGCGCGAGGATGGCCAAGACAGCCGAAGGTGCCTTCACGTGGTCTTTTAAGGGCCTGTTTGGTTGGGCTGTGGCTGTTGACAAAGCTGTTGTTGGCTGGCTATCTGAAAAAACTGCTGTAGCTGTGGGAAAGTGAACATATGGTTTTTGGTTTATCCAAACCATCTATAGCATTTTAGAAAATGAGCACAGAAACTTCAACACATTGTAAAAAGCTGTCAGAAGGCAGCTTTTTCAAACAGCTAAATTTGAACTGCAAAACCTGCAGCTACCGTTGGCAAAAACTGCTGAAAAGCTGGCCGTTTGGTTAGGCTGCAGCTTTTTCCAGTGAAAAGCCGCTAAAAAGCCCAACCAAACACCCCCCTAAGATGTACTTCCTGTGCTCGTCCAGGTGCAACCCATGTGAGCGGCCACGGTGTCGGCCGTCAGGGAGCTCGCTCGCCTTAGAAGGAAAAAAATTCTGTGGAGACGGGGTGCAAACCCGCGGTTGTGCAGCCCCGCCCCCGATGGTAGACGCGTGGATAAAGCTGTGATCGAACGGCCGGCTCCCCAAAACGCCAAGGGGTCTGGCGTTTGCCCCCCCAAGCGTCGCACTCCCCGAGTGCGAAGCACCGAACGCCACGTCCGCCGGCGTTTGCGCGGCTAACAAAACGCCAAGGGTCTGGCGTTTATGTGGCGTTCGACGCTTGGGGGGCAAACACCAGACCCCTTGGCGTTTTGTTAGCCGCGCAAACGCCGGTGGACGTGGCGTTCGGGTGCTTCGCACTCGGGGAGTGCGACGCTTGGGGGCAAACGCCAGACTCCTTGGCGTTTTGTTAGCCACGCAAACACCGGCGAACGTGGTGTTCGGTGCTTCGCACTCGGGGAGTGCGACGCTTGGGGGGCAAACGCCAGACCCCTTGGCGTTTTGGGGAGCGGCCGTTCGATCACAGCTTTATCCACGCGTCTACCATCGGGGGCGGGGCTGCACAACCGTGGGTTTGCACCCCGTCTCCACAAAATTTTTTTCCCTCGTCGAGGAGCTTCTATGCTAGCAGACGGGCCGGCGGTGGCGGCGTTGAAGCCTTCCATGAGCTCCGCCTGCTCTTCCAGCCGTGCGCTCCTCGCTGCTGTCTCCGTCGTGGCCCACGACAGGGACTCGTTCCTCGCTTCCTCCCGCTGCGATTACGCTGCCGTCATCGGCCGCACTAAGTCCTTCTCCAACGCGCTCAACCGCGTAGACCGCTACGCCAACGGCACGGCGCCTGCGCGGCCTCCTGCCCGCTTCTCCATGGACGCGCCGGCTCTGATGGAGAGCAAAAATAAGGGGGACTTCGCCCAACTTGGACGACGACCACGACCTGCTGCGCCGGAAGAACATCGTCCTCGCGAGCGGCGCGCTCTTCGGCCTGCAGTCGCGGCCCCTAGCGGGTGGCTTGGGCGGCAGTGAGCAGGCGCTGCCGTCCTCCCTACAAGCCTTGGTCTACCCGATACACGACACCTTGGGCGACGACGGCTCCGTCGTCTAGTACCCCCACCGCGGTTGTGGCCGCCGCTGCCTTTGCTCCTCCTCCCGCCGCGTGCCTCCGGAGGGACGATGGAGACCATCAACCCCCGAGAAGGCATCGCGGTGGGTTTGAACAACGAGGACGACGTCTTGCTGTTGCCACCACCATGGGACACGAAGGTCAACGAGGAGAAGGATGCGGGGGTGGACCTGAGGAACGATGAGAGGACACTGCTGCTGCCGGTGAAGCTCCTAGATCTCGTGTAGCGCCGTTGCTTCCTCACCGTGGGGCACTGCCTCGGAGGCTCAGCTTCGTCCGTCTGCCACCCATCACGCCGTCCTGCTGTCGCGCTGCCGAGCCAGCGAGCCACCGCCGCAGATTTGTACCTCGCGAGTGGCCGGCCGGGGTGGTGAGCTCTTCTCCTCCCCTTCATTGTTCTGTTTTCCACCGCAGATTCCGCGCCCCCCCCTTCTTTCGGTCTCATTCAACCGCAATCAAATCTTGTGGAGGGATTTGTTTGCTGCCTTGCCCATGCATGGTGAACTACTAATAATACTAAAAGCAGCCAGTTTATTTCCTGAGGGCTCGTTTGGATATATGGAAATGAGATGTGGGATAGGGATTGGGATATAGAGTGGGAAAGGGATATATTGGGATATGGAAATCTCATCCCATTCCGATGTTTGGGCGCCCTCGACTGGACCGACTCCATCCCGTCCCTCTCCGCGCTCGCGCGCGCCTCCTTCGCCCTCCACTGCCGCCTCGAGCGCGCCTCGCCGCCGTCTGCCTCCCCTCCCACCCCCCCGACCCCCGCCTTGCCGCACCTGCTCCTCCCTCCCTAGGTCGTCCCCTCCGCCTCCGCCGCGCCGCCGTCTGCCTTCCCTCCCATCCCGCCGACCCCGCCTCGCTGCAGCAGCTCCTCCCTCCCTGGGTCAATCCCTCCGCCTCCGCCGCGCCGCCGCTCGTCCTCGGCACCCCGGACACCACCGCGCAGGTCCACCCGGGCCTCTTCCCCAAGCCGTCCTCGCCACGTCCGGCGCCGAGGTGGTCATCGGCGAGGTGGAGCGCGTGGTGGGCCGCGACGGGCGCGTCGCCAGCGTCGCGGTGAAGGGGCGCGACGTGGTGGAGGCCGACGCCGTGGTGCTCGCGCTCGGCCCGTGGTCCGGCCGGTTCGACATGGTCAGGGAGGTGTTCGACGTGTCCGGGCTCAAGGCGCACAGCATCGTGCTCCGGCCGCGCGAGCCCGACAAGATCACGCCGCACTGCCTCTTCCTGAGCTACCAGCCATAGCCCGGCGCCAAGATGCTCCACCCCGAGGTGTACCCGCCCCCCACCTGTACGCCATTAACCTGAATTCTCGTGAATTAGGATGATTGTATGCATTGTTATGACTTATGATGTTCTTGCTATTTGTGTCTGTGCAGGGGAGGTGTACATTTGTGGAATGACCAACGACAAGGACGCTCCGGATGATCCGGCGATGATTGTTGGGGAGCCTGACTCGATTGCAATGCCTCACAAGATCACTGGGAGGGTGTCCGGTCAGCTGAAGACAGAGGAGGACACAGAGGTGGTCGCCGAGCAGGCTTGCTACCTGCCGTGCACCACAGACGGCCTGCCGGTCATTGGGGAGATGCTCGGAGTAAAGGGTGCTACGTAGCTACCGGGCACACCTGCTGGGGCATTCTCGATGCTCCGGCCACCGGCGCAGCGCTCGCAGAGCTCATCCGCGATGGATAGGCCAAGATTGTTGATCTTGCGCCATTCAGCCCGGCGAGATTTCCCAGGAAGAAGAACAGGCGCGGAATGTAATCATATTTGGTGTTTGATCGAAATGGTTTCAAACTTTGCATTAGAATAAAAGGCTGCGATAATGCATTGTGTGTTTGCAATTTGTTACTGTTGCTGCACATAGTGAGTAAGGCTGAGGTTGAAGAAATGCTGGCTGAGATAGAGGAAGCTGCGAATATTACGAAGTCGATGAAATCATAGGACAAGGCAGTGTGGAGGGAGCTATTGAACACTTCTCCTGCTGTTTGTCGGATGTTATATGCTGGCTGTGGTATTCAGTTGTTCCAACTAATCACTGGAATTGATGCTACCGTGTATTACAGCCCAACAATTTTCAGAGATGCTGGGATCAAGTCTGATCATCTGGCTTCTTCATGTCAGCACCATTGGCATGACTGTCTGCTTATTTGTCTTGGGGATTGCTGTATGTTTTACAAGTTGTTAGTTAAACTGTTTTACTCTGAGTCTCCGATAAAGCATTGTGTACTTGCTACCAAATTGTACAATTATGAGCTCAAGCAAAGATTAAACATCAGCTTAGTCAGTCAGCAACACTATCCTTGATGCATTTCTTCTCATTTCAATTTGCAATGATGCCCTATTCCGATTAGCTTTTCACAGAACCTCCACTCTTGTTCTGAGCAACCTGTATGTGCAAACTCAGGTGCTGGCAAACATCATAACCAGTGTTTTCCATGAGAACGTCTCTGAACGGAGACTTGAACTGCAAATACACTTACCTCACTTTTGCATAATCACGAGAATAATACTCCGAAGTTTACAGCAAAAGATTAGCACTTGAAGCATTACTGTGCCGCACTATTAGGTGGTGGTTAGTGCAATTTGATAAAAGTTAACAAAATCCTTTGTTAATTCTTAAGATATCCTCACCTTTCAGTTAAAAATGAAGACATTTGTCTGATTAATATGTGTCTCACTTCCATGATATTTCAAGAAGTATGTCAGCCTGTAAATCATACCAACAGGCTGTGAATAAAAACCTGATTTGAGTTGTCCATGCAAGCATTTATCGGATAGCTAAAACTTGAGCGCAAGTTCATCTTCACAAACTGAGGCATGGGACCAAATTCAAATATGTTAATCTGCTACCTTTCTTAAGCAGGATAATATTCATACAAATTGAAAACAGTCATAGACACACGGTACAGGGGTGGCTGCTACAAAAGATCACTCCAGAACATTAACCCATTCAACCCTTTCATAAGTACTACATACAAGCTACACCAGTACCACTGAACTTCCCAATAAGCTATCTTGTAGCTATCGAGCCACTCCGCTAACACAAGTTCATGGACCCAGAACATGGTGGACTGGGTAAAGGTTATTGCCAAAAGTACAAGTCATTCTTCTTCCATCGTCTGGCTGTAAGCTCCATTTGCATCAACCCCTCAAAAGCCTCTGGGTGATTGCCTCGCACCTCTGGACCTGAACAATGGAACACAAATGTCTGAAACAGCGAGCGCAGAGTGTGAGCTTCTACACAAAAACCCTGATGAATCAACAGGAGCAGACAAGTAAGAATATATCACCCACAAGCATCAATTTCTGTTGTAACCCAAGGGAAATTACTCGCACAATTTGAAGAACAAGTATATGATGCCACAAAGGCAAATCTAGACGGGTAACTTTCACAAGCATGTTAAGGAATACCTGTCAACACAAGCATCTTACTGCTAAGGCAGGAAAGTGAATAAAGTAAAAGCACCTTGAGCCCTGGATTGTCATATTTTTCCTCAACAAAAAAAAAGAACTCAAATGTTATATAGTATAGAGCTGCCCAGCTGACAATTGCAACATATAAGTGAACGGTCTTTGGAAAGATGTGTGTTACTTTTGGTTCTTAATCTAACCCATTCAGATAAATCGAATGGTCAAGCTTGTTTTACCTATATTAAGACTAAGTTCTCATATGATACATTCTCTAGAGTTCTGACCCTAGGTAGCTAGTCCAGTGATTCTTTTGTCTCTAATTATAATCACAACGAGGTTCAGTTTACAGTCTTACGTATTGCAAAAGAAGGGACCTACTGATAGAATTGTGGGGAGGCAATGCCTCTTATCAGGTCAAAGAGAATTCGCAAGTAAACACAGCACACGGAATTAGCTCTCGAGGTTCTCACCTGCCAACCAAGAGAGTATCGTCCTGCCAACTTCACCTAATCTTTTGATTCATTGATCACCTGAGAAACGAACTCCTCTCTAAACTCATCTGGAGTGTCAAAGAAGAGGTTTAGTTTTGACAGATCTTCACCAATGATACGTGCGGCCTTCACAACCCGTGGTGCAGTAGCACCAGGAAGTGCACTCAAGACACTGAACAATTGAGCCCTCTTGTCATCAATTTCTTTTTGAACCTTCATATCGTGGAGAAGTGCATCCTTTTCAACTTCGACAAGGCTTTGAATCGATCTTGAGACACCCAATAAAAGATGATTCAACGGGATCATCTTCTACATACCTTCTCTTACGCCCTCCACCTGATTTAGTTCCACTTGAAGGGTTTCTGCTATGAGATGGCCCTTGAGAATGAGAATCCTCACTACTATCCCTTGGTGTTTGTGCCAAGCTTATGGTGGGTTCTTCTTCATGGATTTCTAACTCGTCCCTAGGGCCTTTAGCATTCCCTCCTTTAGCTAAATCACTAGCATAAATTTCGTAAAGCTTGTCATAATTCACAAACGGCTTTCCGTATAGGGCTGCTGCACCTGCACGACTCTGTAGCAAGTGGTGAAGGTGTGAACTGCCAAAAAAATGAAAAAAGGACCTACTAGGAACACTATGTGTAAGTACCAACAAAAAAAGGGCATGCAACATATATATTTATAGAGCTACAAGTACAAAACATAAACTTTGGATAAGCTGCTAACCTTTGCCCATCCCATGAATTGCTCTCTGTCTCCGACAACCATTTTCTTCTCGTCATCCCAACCAAAGCCACTACCAAACTGCTGAATATCCAAGATATATGAAAGCATCTTTTTCAATGTCTTCACCTTAGATTGGATATGGGGGTCCTGCTTTGATCTGAGCATGAGGTAGTCTTTTAGATAGCTCCTTCTCTATGTGGGAAAGGTATCCAGACTTATGACCAGTATCCACCTTCCAACCCGAGTCATTCATCTCAAGGAGAACATCAATTAGTTCCTTCTCCTCATGAGCGGTCCAAACCCTCTTGTCTCTCTTGTTTATCCTTTTTCGCTCTGCAGTTGTGTTAGTCTACACCAAACAATGATTCAACATACAAACAAGTAATAGGGGAAAAAGAGAGAGTAGAAACATATTTACTGGATAATAAATAGTACATCACAAACATTGTCATGGGAGCCGGCTGGACCAACAGTTTGGTTGGCTCTAAGATTATGTTCCACATGTTTAATGTAGACTTCCAAAAAATTACAATGATGTGCATATGTCATCATTTGAGAAACTGATACATCGTTAATTATATGGTCTATTCCAGCATCAAGACTGCGACCAGGAATGGAATATACAGTATGTCCCCATCCTTGAATCCCACTCTCCTGGCAAGCTCGACTATACAGAAGAAGCCCATTTCGTCTCTGTCGATATCTCTAAAAATTTCAACCTTGCCTCCATCGTAAGATAGAGCACCTTCCTTAGAAAAAGCACCCCCATAGTGCATCAAGATATTCACGCACCGTCGGTCCATTTCCTGCATATTGAGTGAGCCAAATGTTATTTATATATAGTGCAGATTTGATTTGACCAGAAAAAAAGGCCACGTTACCTATTATTAGCAAACGAAATGTTGACAGAGACGAATAACCGTGGCATTACAAAACCATCCCCATGTGTACTTTCCTTCTTACATTTCGAGCATTCCACATCTTAGATGCCAGATCGTCTCTAAATTGAGACCACTCAGATGAAGATTCAGTGCGCTCATTACATCTGGGTTGCCCCCTTCGCGTGCTAAAAAAGACTCCAATTGTGCCTCAAGTGGATCAGAACTCATCTCACGTCTTATTAGGTTGTGGAGGTAGCAACAGGCTAAGATAATACCGATCTGGGTATCTATAGGATAGTAAGATCCATTCCTTATTATTCCCCAACGTACCTTCAAATATGCAAAGGCCCTCTCGATGACATTCCTAGCAGACGAATGCTTCATGTTGAACAATTCCTCTTTACTTACTGGTGGATTACTCCATTCTTTTAGGTGGTATCGTTGTCCTCTGTATGGAGCAAGGAACCCCTCGCAGTTTTTGTACCCCGCGTCCACAAGGTAATACGAACATAAGGTGTACACATATTAATTTCTTAGTTACACAGGCAGTATGTAATTGAAGCTTCAAATATGCAAAGGAACCCCTAGCAGTTCTTGTACCCTGTACCCCGCATCCACAATTCTACAAGGCAACGGAAATTAATTTCTTAGCGCAATTCCTTACCACGAGGAACCTTGAGGCCATTGCTTCTCGATAAGGCATCTCGGAGTACTCTCGCATCAGCAGCAGATCCCTCCCATCCAGCTAACACATAGATGAATTGTATGTCTGGTGCACAAACAGCAAGAACATTTGTGGCAATATCGTTCTTTCTTGACCGGTATCGTGGTTTATCAACTAAAGGCACTCTGACCTTTATATACGTACCGTCCAGAGCACCCAAGCAATTCTATATAATATCATTATGTTAGTTAGGTATTACACGATCATAACTGAAGTATTTAACTACATAATTTTATTTCTGTTATTTTACCTTGAACCACCTCCACCTTTCGTCTTTACAGTTCTCCGTGATTGGCTCAGGGCTCTTAAGCAGTACTCTCCAAAGCTTTAGAACTGAAACTAACACTTTATTAAAATGTCGACTAATGGTCTCTACTGACCGCTGGTAATCTGTCCTCATCGACCGACTTTTCTCATCATACGCGAGTATGTGTAGAAACATAGCAACCATTTCCTCCACGGTTACGTTCCGTGTATCCCGCAACCCTCCAATTTCTTTCACCAAAGAACAGAGAACCCAGAAACAACGTCGGTCCATTCGAAGTTGCTCGACACAAAGGATGTCACTTTCATATATCATGTTATTCAACTCCTTGTTCGACTAGCGGATCGTACCTACAGGGCTCTCTAGTCATCCTACTCCGAGACCTTTTTATCAGTAGCATCCAATAAAGCAAGAGAATATGTACTGCCATTAAAAATTTCATCCTACGGCGTCTCTTTTCATGGCACACAATTAGGCTCTGTCTGTTGGGCGGAGGACGGGCCATTTCTGTCAAATACATTTTTGTAAGCTTATTCAGTCGTGCAATGAGATTCAGCAATTAAATGTGTGAACATACATGGTCGGCAACCATCAAAATAATCAGCAAATCAATCGCTGAATGAATTGTGAAATGTATTTGATGCTAATCAGGAAATCAACCGTCAATGTAATTAGGAAATCAACCATCAATATAATCAGGAAATCAATCGCTCAATGGTCGGCAACCATCTCCTACCTCTGGTCAGTCGCTAAAAAGGGAAAAGGAAATACTTCTCTGCTGAGGACAGAAATGGAGCAAGGGCAGGCGGCGGAGAGACGGCGAGCCCGAGGTCCAGACACTCGAGGAAGAGGAGAGGTGAGGAGAAGAAGGGAAAAAGCCATGGAGCGGCACCTGCTGATGTTCGGCCCCGGTGGAATGGGGCTGCCGCCGACGAACTCGCCGCTGCAGGTCTCTTCGGAGCCGGAGCCGGATGTGTACAGCGCGGCTCGGATCTCGCTGGTCGCCGGCGCGGCAAGGGCCCACGGGTCGGGCCCGGGGGGTGCGCGTGCCACCGACCGGCTCGCCGCTGGTCGTCTCCTCGGAGCCGGAGCGGGACGGGACGGCACGAGGCTCCGATCTTGGTCGCCGACGGGCTCGCCGCTGCTGGACTCCTCCGAGCAGGAGCGGGACAGGTAGGGCGCCTGTCGGATCTCGGCGCCCGCCGGCACGGCCACTGCCAACGGGTCGGCCCCGGGGGGGATGGAGGACGCGATCAGAGGCGAAGGCGTCGAGCGGGGAGGCGGGTCGGGGGAGGAGGTGGGGGGAGGAGGCAAGGCGAAGGAGGTGCCGGCGGTGAGGCGCGTTTGGAGGTCGCGAGAGGACGAGGCGCATTTCCAGCCTTATCCCGCCCCCTCCGTCGGGATGAAATCGCTGGGAAATACGCCCCTCTTTTCCCATTCCGTTTCCCCCCTCTTTTCCCATTCCAGGTTCCCAAACGTTGGATTTGTGTGGATCGGTATAGCATTTCCTTTTCCCATCCCTCATTTCCCGTTATCCAAACGAGCCCTGAATATATATTTTTTAGTTTCCAGATCCATCCTCCCTTGAATCAATATGGGCAATTTTGTGGGAGGAAAACTAGAAATTGGGTTGCATTGCAACGTACAGTGGGGTCACAATTATGCTCTCAAATAATGTAATGATATATAGGATATGGCAAGACAGTTACCAAGTCTAACAATTTGAGCATGCATTAGGAATGAGGGTGAGGAATCAGGGTGTCAGCCATCTTAACGCAAAAGTATGAAACACAATTATCTTGCTAACTTGAGCACGCCCATTTATATTTGATATTGTGGTTCCCTGTTCTTTTAAAAGGGATGTAGCAAACATGGGCAATGAACATCTAGCTCATACATTAAATTTTACTATATGGGAATAAAAATAGTTTCTACCTTATCAATGTGCTCAAGTTTTTTTTTAATTCAACCATCTATGGCTGATGTATGTGTGGAGAGGAAGCTTTCGTTCTAAGTATATCATGTTACTGCATCGGGATATAACTCAAATACAATTATAATTAGTAGATTTTGTTCTTCCATATGTTTATCTACTTTATGTAATGTATTTATTCATTTTCAGTTTTAGATGTGTTACCCAGTTCAAAGACGTAAATCTTCAAGACATATAACCGCAAGGACACTAGATAAAGCCATAAAGGTGAGATAGATGATTCTGAAACACATCTTCAACTAAGGCATTTGAATGATTTGGCTGACACTATTGTCCCAGATCTGCTACCGACATCGCCCCATATTAGGTGGCTTGTCTCAAAGATTAAGCCATGCATGTGCAAGTATGTCAAGATCACCCTCTTTTAGAAGGTGAATGGTACTTATATGTCTGTCACAAGTTGCTCCTCTTATCTTTTTACATGTACAATCCAATATTTTGTTAGGTTTCAGTGAATTTGAGTGCCATTACCATTTTGCATTTTGCAAGTTACCATGCTGCAATGACAAAGCACGTACTAAATGGGAAATTATCCTGCCTATTCCTACCGTTTTAAAATGAGGCATTTCTGGTAGACCAGTTGTAGTTTCAGACTTCATTTTTGTCCTATCAGAAAGATGGTGATCATGATGGTAAATAAGCACATCATGTGGTTATTATAACGGTCCATCCAAAATACATGAGTTTGGACCATACTTTAGGGGAAAGCTAAAGCTGAGGTCAGGTGAAATATTTTGCTTGCTTCTGATCCTGTCATAATGCAAATGATTGGTCTAATCACGGTTATTTGGAGGAAAATCACATCAACATTGAGAAGACGGATGATGATTTGTCAGTATACACAATTTTCTTTGATGGATCATTTCATCAAAGGGAACTGTGAAGGGAGGTGTTTGGGCTTGAGTGGAAGTATAAGTTGCAGTGCTGAATCTTGTGAAAAGACTCAAGGAACCAACTCCTAGAGGATGTCTAGATGCACAACAAAGATGGAGGAATGGTGCTACATAGTTCAATTATTTTGTTAGTAGTTATTTATAAAATACTATAGAGGTTTGGGATATCAGTTATTTCTTGCAATATTTGCACGAGTTTACGCTGCTTTTTTGCTGGGGCAGAGCCTATTGCTGGCTGCGCTCTGTTCCTTGTATGTAACGCTAAAAAATAATCAGTCTTAGCACTCAAGAGCAATTATTACGGTATCATAAAAGTACAAGACAAAAGACTGTACATAGATAGCCGTTGATTTGTCATTAGTCAACAATTATAGAACTAAAAATCTAAGCTTATAAATAAATGTCCAAAAAGACATACTTATTAATTATGGGATCGAGTGAACCTTTAGCTAGTTTTCCTAAGATTTTTCTAATTCTCCTAAGATTTTTCTATCTTATTGTGATCCCGTTAACCCGGCAGGCCGGCGCATCAATCCAAAGCTTTGAGCGGCCGTGTCTCAAGCCCGAACCCGAAGGGGAACAGGGGATCGTACCGCGCATCGCCGACGTTCATGGGCAGCTGCTCCACCGAGTGGAACCACGTCCGCGCCAGCTTCCCGGTGAACCCATAGTCACCGAACAGCGCGTCGCTCACGCCCTGCCCCTCCGTCCCCGGCAGCCACGCTGCCACCAGCGCGTCGATCGCGTCCATGTACGGCTCGACGACCAGCGGCCGGCCGGAGACCAGAATCACGGCGCACCGGACGCTGCCGCACACGTTCTGGATCACCCTGGGCCCCGGAGCAGGGACGGTCAGGTTGAGGTTGTCGCCGAATGACTCGGCGTAGGGCGGCTCGCCGACGACGACGATGGCGTAGTCGAAGCGCGCGTTGTTCCGCTGCATGAAGCCGGCGTCGGGGTTCTCGGAGTAGACCACGTCCGTGCCGTCGTCCACGGCGAGCTTGATTCCGTCGAGGATCGTAGTCCCTGCACACATTATTAGTTTTTCAGATTATTTACCGCGGCACGGCACGCTACCAGTTTCGATCGACGACGATATCATCTTGTGCATTACCAGTGGTGAGGTTGTTGCCGCCGATTCCCTGCCAGGTGATGGTCCAGCCGCCGCACTGGTTGCCGAGGTTGTCGGCGTGACTGCCAGCGACCAGGATGCGTCCGGCCTTCTTGGGCAGCGGCAGCAGCGGCCTCTCGCCGGCCTTGCCGTTCTTGAGCAGGACGAGGGACTTCCTCACGGCCTCCCGCGCCAGGTCGCGGTGCTCCTGCTTGCCGAGCTCGCTGGTGAGGCTGCGGTCGGCGTAGGGGTTCTCGAAGAGGCCCACGGTGAACTTGATGCGGAGGATCCGCCGGACGGCGTCGTCGATCCGGCTCGTCGGGATTGTGCCGTTCTTCACCAGCGTGGTCAGGTCGTCAATGAACTCCGTGTACGTGTACGGGATCATGACCATGTCAATGCCTGCCAGGATCGCCAGCTTGACGGACAGCACGTAGTCAGCACCTTTCGGGGTCGTTATCCTTTCGATCCCTCCCCAATCCGAGATCACGAAACCCTGGAAAACACATCGATGAGAGGATTAATTAATGACTCCATGCATGCAAAAAGAAACGAAATGCATGGCTGCAAATGGAGAGACCCTGAATCTGAGCGTGGTCTTGAGGAAGTCGGTGATGAGGAAACGGTTGGCGTGCATCTTGGCGCCGTTCACGCTGGAGAAGGAGACCATGACGGTGGAGACGCCCTGGGCGATGGCGCTGTAGTAGGGCGGCATGTGGACGCTGAGCAGCTCGTGGAAGGTGGCCGCCATGTCGCCCTCGTTGGCGCCGCCGACCGTGCCGCCGTCGCCGACGTAGTGCTTCGAGCACGCCGCGACGTTGCGCCGCCCGGCGGCGACGAACGGCGCGCCGCGGCGGCCGCCCTCCCCCGGGATCTCGCCCTGGAGGCCGGAGATGACGGAGGCCATCTGCTGCACCACCTTGGGGTCCTCGCTGAAGCTCTCGTAGCACCGGCCCCACCGGGGGTCCCTGCAGACCGCCACGCATGGAGCGAAGGACGTACGGTATCCCGGTGGCCCTCACCTCCAGTGCCACTGCCGCTCCGATCTTCTTCGCTAGCTCTGGGTCCCTGAACGAACCGGCCGTTAAGCTCCGGCTGATCAGATCGCCAGGTAGACGCATTCGCGTGTCTAGATTTATTATATCTATTATTATATTTGATATTGTTGTTTGTCAGATATCTGTCCCTGCCGTCAACTGTTATTCAATTATATATGTTGGCTTCGTTAGTTCTGATATCCCACTTAAAATATAAAAAAGATATTACATTTAGAAATACGTCTTCAAGAAATAGGATTAAGTTGAAACTGGAAGTACTATGTTAATAATAATTTTATTTATTATAAGTGTAGTCTCTCTCTTCCACTCTTTAGAGTCAATTGAAAATTTGGTAGCAAGGTGAGGACCTTGGTGTATGACACAGAAAACCGATGGCCTTGAGGTTCATAGTTTGTCATGCAAAACTATATACTTTCGTACTATTCTGCGGCTTTCCCTCTTCGTCTCCTCCATGCCTGTTAGCGTCTATCTTTTCACTAATATGATTTGAGGACTTTTCCACCAAAAATAAATCTAAACATTATTTTGATGGCTCATATCTAAACTTTGTGTTCTCTTCCTCCACCCAGCTTTTCACTCGTCGTATTGTAGTTGAATTATTTAATTGGTGCAATATTATGCCTCTAGATGCTTCAATGCATGCTCCTCTTACTCTACTTACCTCTGTTATCTACATATCTCGTTGTTGGCAACGGAGTAGACATCATCGGCATCCTGAAGCCCACTCTTAACTAAACTTATTACGCACTGACATCATGTGGCACCCGAGCATTGCACCTTGCTTCTGGTCTTCCACCTGCATGCATCAGAGTGCTCTCGGGTGGCCATGCCACTAAGCTCCTCCGTGAGAACTAAATCCCAATGGTTCCTTTACTACTTCCTGATCAAACTACACTACTATTTCAGAAATCGCCTCTAGGGGCGTATCACCTTAGCCCCACCTTGCTGTATGTCATCCACCATCATCAGTTTATTGGCAAATCTCCCTACTACCTTGTCATTCTGTTATGACTCACCTCATAGCCTTGCCGATAACATTTCATTAGTGTATATTCGTCTAAAATTAGAGCTGTATTTTACTTTTTGTTTCACATTTCAATTTTAGGTTGAATTTCATATATAAAACCAACTATTAATTTTCATTTAAAATTGTGAGTCATGTGAGGACTTGACAATATTTGCAATGAATATTTTGCCACCATATGTGGAGTTGATTCTTTTGGTTGCATGAATTCAAGATTTGAATTACTTGTTGTGTTGATTGATACGATTGAGTTTCTCAATTTGTCTCAAGGAAAAATTGAGTGGATGAATGATTTTTCTCCACTGACTTGGGTCAAGTTGAAGACTTGTGCTCGCAACGCTTTGCTTGGTCTATTGTGTGCAGGTGCAAGCTGGTTGTGGCGATGGTTCAGCCATATGTACCGGCATGAGGCTTGGAGGGCTGAGATGCGGTCAAGGAGGTGGTGACGACATCGTGCGGCTTAAAAGCATGTACGCGGAAGACAAGAAAGCAGGTGGAGACGAGACGTGAGGACCAAGTCAGTGCGAGGGCGTTTTGGTAAAAACGCGGAATCTACCGAAGCATAACCAAGAAACTGCGGCGGAGGCCAGAAAAACGGTTTAGGATTAGATGTTTAGGGTAGAAGGAAAGATGGATGGAGGATGAGTCACTTAGACGCTTTGTGATGCGTGCTAAGTACTCATGCCATCTAAGTGGGCTTAAGGCCCAAGTGGTGGGAGGTATGCCTCCATCACTATAAAAGGAGGGGTAAGAGGTGTTTATCCCTCAACCCTTTTGATTAGCTTTTGAGAGCTGCACTTTGTGAAGTGCTTTGCCTAGATGAGAGGTTTGTAAACTCCAAAGAAAAACCCACAAAAATCCAATACAAAAAGGTTTCTTAAATCCCTATGTGTTCTTAAGCCATTCATTCTTTGAATCTTTTTGATTTTCATTTTCTTGCCTTCTTTGTGGTGTGATTCATGGTATGACAAGTAAGTGATGGGGAGATCACCTCTGGACTGATCCCATCCAAGCATATCCAAGGATCAACTCTTTTCTTTCTTGATTTTGAGTTTTCTTGAAGAAAAAGGCAAGAAATGGGGTTTTGTGATTGAGTCGTGAAGAGGTTTTGATTCCGTGATTTGAGGCTTGGAATAGGTTACTGGGACATGTGAGATGATGCCATATTGATTTGAGATCAAGATTCCTCACGAGCTTCCTTTCCCCTCAAAATTCCTCTTTTCCTCATTTCTAGAGCTGATTGAAGAAAAAGGGTAAAAGGTCTTGACTTGAGAAGTTTTTATGAAGATCAACACTTGATCTTGATTCACAAGACCTTCCTACACCTCCCTGTAAATTTTGATTTGATTTGATAGGGTAGATTTTGAATTAGCCAAAAAGTTGGATCAAAATCATAGTTCTGGAACCTGGCTATTCTTTTGCTGAATTCTTCAAAGTCTTCAATTTCTTCAAAAATCACGGAGCTTCCGATTCTTCAATCTCGGTGCCTCCGAGATTCGTTTCTGTTTTTGCTTGCTAAGTTCTTCAATTTCTTCAGAAATCTCGGAGCTTCCGATTCTTCAATCTCGGAACTACCGAGATTCACTACTGTTTTTGCTGCTGAGAACAAAACCAAAAATCGGTACAACCGAAAAAATTCCCGGTACTTCCGGAATTCTTTAAATTCTTCAGGCTGAAGTTCTTCACTGAGAACAGAACCAAAAATCGGTACAACCGGAAAAATTCCCGGTATTTTCGGAATTCTCATTTCCTTCAGGCTGAGTAGTTTCACTGTTTCTGCCATAACTTTTCGTCCGAACTCAGAATTTGGTGATTTTGGACTCGTTTCGAAGCTATCGACGAGCTCCACGTTACCAAGGGCTTTTGGGGATGTTTCCGCTGCATTTTCATTCGGATCATACTAGTTCTTTAATATGATTATGTATGTGAAGAATTTGTGAAAGAAATTTAAAATTCGACATTCAACCCCCCCTCTGTCGGAAGCCACCGATCCAACAAAAATTAATTTTAAACTTTAGCTATTTAGGAAAATAGAGTTGTATTATTTATTCACCTAATATATAAATCAAGGTACTAATTTTTATTTAGAATTAATTCTAAAAATCTAGCTATTTAGGTTGTTGTATTCTTTATCCACCTAATATATAAGTCAAACGACTAATCTTTATTTAAAATTAATTTCAAATTTTAGTTCAAGAAAAATATAGTTGTATTCTTTATCCACCTAATATGTAAATCCAACTAACTAATTATCATTAGAATTAATTCTGAAATTTAAGTTTAGGAAAATAGAGTTGTACATTCTCTATCCACCTAATAAGAGTTGTATGTACTATTAATTTTTATAGACAATCTGATTAATCTATAATTTTATAATCTAAACCCATCATAATTAATAGTGCATATATTTTAACATATATGGACGAATATGGTGACTTTTTTTTTATAGTTTTATAATATAGTAGTTTTAGTTTTTTTGTCAACCAGCAATGTTGCAGCCAGATTATTGTAGTGATGACATACGAGAACTTATCAAACTAATTTCGTTTACAAGGATACAAGTTATATCATGATGCATAATTGTATATATCCATAATTGTCTTCAAATTTTCACAGTTTTTGGATTGAAAAAAATGCATTTTAAACATACGCTGGACATCCACCGGGGGAGTTTTTGCAGTGTTCTGCTGGCTGCTGCTACCCGATAGCCAGTGGGGGGTTAAAAAAAATCCTGGCGTACACGGTTTGCAAGGCGGAACTGTTCAGCAGAACTGCTCATGTCAATATACAGTTTATGTTTTGTTTTATCTATATACTTAGTACCCGACTGCCAGGTTTTGTTTTGTCATTCTTTTTTGTTTCTTCTGCATCTAGAATGCTATAAAATAATGATAGATCGCACCATATTGTCATGTTTTTTGGCGAGTCTGGCGATTCTGTACGACCTTGATTAAACTAGTTCAAATTCTACAAGCTTCTGCAGTTGCAGAAGTATAGAGTCCAGCTTATTTTGAAGCTGAAAATCCTCCGTATCAATGGAAGTGCATTGTGATGGGTTTAGTTCTTTCAAAAGTCCATGTACGAACTACTTGTGTGAAACTACAATTTTTTTACACTGTTTTCTGTTCACCTCTTAGGCCGTGCAACACAGCAATAATAATAGAAATACTTTCCCGCCTGCTATGTACACTCTTACCAGCCCTGTTAATTGATCATGCTAACTAAGCTCGTATGTCCACGACAATTATTTTATATCCAACTGCTATGGAGTTAGTCCAGATCTAAATATCTATACTCTACAGTATACCACCTTTGTTTTAAAATAGATCGACGTCTTAGATTGGGTTTAGTCAAATTTATTTGATTTTGACTATCTGATATATTCAAATATTATTAAGATTGGTCAGATGGAAATAGTGTCAATGAAAAATATTTTATAATTTTAGGTTTTTATATTTTTAGTTAATATATTTATATAAAAAATAACGGTCAAAATTACCTCACAAATATTATATCCATATTAAAAGAACAGATGGGGTATCATCATGCCTATTGTTAAGGACAACAAAGCATTCATGTGAGTTAGATTATCTACCTGGTGCAGCCGAGGCCGACATTGTGCGGGAAGATGGTGGCCCCGTAGACGTTGCCGTGGCCGTGGACGGCGTCGATGCCGTAGAGCATGGGGATCCCGAGGCGCGTGGAGAGCGCGCCCCTCTGCATCTCGTTCACCATCTCCACCCAAGCCTCCGGCGTCGCGTTCGTCGCCGGCACGCTGCCTCCGCCGCTCAGCACACTTCCTGCATGCAGGCGATACGTTCATGCACGAGGTTGACCAGCTAGCCACCCTGTGAGGCTGTGAAAAATGCAGTACCTATGAAGTACTCCTGGACGACGCCAGCGGTGGCGTTCTCCCGCTCGATCTGCGACATCTGCCCGATCTTCTCGGCGAGGGTCATCCGCCCCAGCAGGTCGTCGATCCGCCTGTTGAGCGGCTGCTTCGGGTCCTTGTACTTGGCGTAGTTTGCTCCCTCCGCCGCCGAGGCCGCGGCCGTCGCCGTCACAATGCAACTGCACAGTAAGAGCAAGGAAACGCTCACCCTGCAGCTACCGGGGAACCCCATATCCCCAGCTCGGATGCTGTACTGATTTGCTAGCTTCTCTCTTGACCTGCCAATGCAACCATATAGTGTAGTGTGGACAGACGAGTACTTGGGCTTCTCTTGCCCGTCGCCATCGGTGATGAGTATTTAAGGGCCAGTTGAGCGACCAAGTAGTGGCAAGTTCCGGTATAAAAAATTCAGGTAAGCTCCAACGATCACGTTAACTTGCTTTGGAGTTTGGTGATGTTTGAATTGCTCAAGAGTTTTCTTGAAAACAGAGTACTACAAAATTGTACAAGTTGCTAGACCTAGAGGTACTGTGGTGTTACTTAAGTAGACTTCACGGCCGGTCTCCTATGTTATCTTTGAATATTACATTTTTTTTCTAAAAAGCTAAAATTGTATAAACTACTGGGTTAACCCATGCACGCTGCCTGATTGTTACTCCTTCAAAATACGTTAGTTTAAATTAGACAGTAAAATATACACTATATTTTGAAACGGAAGGAGTATATACATTCACGTATTGAGTATTTAATTTTATATATTTATCTTTTCTCCCTAATTCAAATGCTTGTGATAAATATTTAAAATTATAAAAAAGACTAAACCGAGCACCTGTTGTATGTACAATTGCAAGGCACCCTGTGTCTTTTGTCTTTTCTGTATAGGGTATACCTGATCATATTTTACAGGTTCATATACTCTAATATGATTTACATCTATGAATTTTTAATTTTTCGAGATACACAAGTACACTAAAGCACAAACACTTACATGTATATTTACTTTTATCTATTTGTAAAATTAACTAGTACCTATCATTATAATCTATACCCACCAAAATTGGCTGGTGGATTTTCTGACCCCCAGAAGCGAACATTGTGGTTCATTTACTATCGGTCCAATAGTATAACACCTAGGAATTTTTGAAAGATAGGAGATACACACAAATTCATAGGATTTCCGTAGGAATCCGGGGAAACCCCGATCCTTAGGTTTTCAATTTGCAAACCACCTTAAACTAAATTTGATTGAGAAATCCACTTATTCACATATGACTAGAGGTGGCAACCACGCAGTCATCTATGTCGGTGGCATGACGGTGTAGTGTTCGCCACATTTGCTGCACATGGACTAGATCGAGTAAATTTCACAAAATTACGTGTTCACTAGTAAAGGCACGTACCTGAAAACATACACTTGATCTTTCATTTCGCAAAACTGCTGAGGTTTTTTTTAAAGGCTTCATAAAGCAATCAGATTGGCCCTGATCGACGATGGTGGTGTGACTGGAGTAACAAGAAACAAGAAGACAGAATAGTTCGGAGATGTTGGGAGTGTCATAACACCCTGAGCCTGTAGGCATATCAACGATGACGAGCATCGGGAAGGGGCTAAACGCATACACCTCACCTCACGGGTAATAGTATTATCAACATGAGGTGTGATATGTAGAGCCCATACGCCTCGCGTGTGTATCGGCAAGGTCAATGAAAAACGTTGCCTGGTGATGGAGGTGAGCCAGTATGGTATGGTCATAAACGGGTGCACTCTTTATTGTTGTGGCAACTGACAAGACCCAGCGTAATAGTAAAAGAAAAAAGCTATCACTTTCTACCACAGACGGCATGGTGTGGTTTTTTCTAAAAATTATAGCTTTACAACATGAAAGCTTCAAATGTACTGTAAAATGGCCTCTCTTTTTTTTTGAGGATGTAAAATGGCCTTTTTGGTTCGGCGTAGAGTTTTCTGGAATTTTATTTTCATTTTTCCGACTAGAGCCTATGACGCCCGGGATTCACGCTGGCAATTATTGATTTCAAGCGCCCGGGCTTGCCTTCCCCCAAAATCCCCAACCTCCGTAAGCCGCCGCCGCCGAGCCGAAGCGCCGAACCTCCAGCGCCACCGAGCTCGCCGTCTTCTCTCTCACCGAATCGGGTACGCCACCTCTCGCTCTTCTCTGCCCCTCCCCTCTCCTCTGCTGGATCCGAGTGGAGTGGAGAACCTCTTGAACTAACTCCTTTTGTTGGCACGGAAGCCCTAGTGTAGCTCGCTCGGATGATCTAGCTTGCATCTAATTTGTTCCTATCTTTGCTTGCCGTGAGGAATCGAATCCAAATGCGGGTAGTTCTCGGCGATTTGGTCATCCGTTTGTGTAGATGCGTATCTTATTCTATCGGAACACTCGCTCCGGCTGCGGATTTGTTTGCTGGCGTTAACTAGTGTAATCCGTCCATCATCCATCGATATGGATCGGTTCCTGTTCTTCAGCGCGCTCAAGATCGATCCCCCGTAGGGGGGACCCAATGTGCATATGCCCCTGGTCAGAAACCATTGAAATGTAGGGCTGTGAGCAAGCGTGTGATTTAGCAGAGGTCCTTCTGTCAGCTACGAACGGATTATGATAGCAGGAAGTTGTGGTTGCTGTTGCTGCAGTAAATTTTAGTAACCACATAATGGTGCTGCTATGACTTATGATATAGCTGCCAAAATGTTTGGTTATTCTTGTGATTTAACTGACCTTCCCCAGATACACTGCTAGGGCACCATACTATAATATTTCGTTCATGTGTTTGCTTCTATGATAGAAAGATTATGAGTTGTGGATAATCTGTTTGTTCTCTTTTTATCTGATGATAATGCTGAATTCAGTTGATAAATCTGAAGGCACACCTTGCAGAGATGGATACTTCAGGTCCTTCAGCGTTCGTCAATGGAGAGATTCTGAATATGTTTGTTGGGCGAAGAGTGCGCACAGTGGTTCAAGTCCAACAGAATGAAGGTGGAGTTCTTGTTGGGCAGTCCACTGATGGGCATCAGCTGACCATCAGAGGTGCCCCGGGTGCCCCTGAATCACCACGCTATATGGAGGTTATTGGGATCGCTGACAGCAACCAGTCCATCCGTGCTGAAGTTTGCACAGATTTTGGTGAAAACTTTGGTGAGATTTAATGCACCCATAGGCTAGTATTCTTCTTTGCCTTTGATTGCTAGTACTATTAACTGTTGGTATGCTGCTTACTGCCATGGGTTTCAACTTTCAACGTTCAAGTTTTGTTAACTGACTTAAGAGGAGGTGCACCTATTTTGATGTGCCATCACCACCTTGGATCAGTGAGGAGCAGGTGAACTAAGATGAATCAAAAGTTGCCAGTACTCTGTGAAATTCTTTGTTTCTGAATTTGTGTTACTGCCTATTTACCTTTTGTTTGGCATTGTTATTCTTTGTTTACATCAGTATATATTCATACATTTCCCATCAAATCTCATCTTGTTTGATAATATCAGAGAAACCCAGGTGGTTGCTTGTGTTTATATCTGAAATTCTAAATTTAGAAGCTAGTTTCCTCTCTTAAACCCGGGTGATTGCTTGTGTTTATATCTGAAAATTTTAACTTAGAAGTATTTTCCTCTCTTGAGTTGTTGTAGCGAATGAAGTATCTGTCTAGTTTTCCTTCTTCAGATGCTTGAACTACCTTTAGAAGCGTTAGTTTCATCCCCCGAATTGTGCCTAATCTCTCAGTGTGATGGACCATCATCTTTGAATAGATTTGAGGATAAAAAACCTTATCTATCGGGGTAGGAAGATGTCGTTGTAGGTTATAAGCAATCATTCTGCAGAAGTATGATTATTGTAGCCCACCATTGCAGCATTTCTTTGCAACGACATCGCAAAGAAATCTTTGTTAAGAAGAGTTTATTGTGCCTTACAGTTTTTTAGATATCTTTGTTCTGCTCCTGCGATGCAAACAGAACTAATTCTACTTAGCCCTTTTTTCTTATGTTTATCTTGCTGCAACAGCTTTATTTCTGACCAGCTTTATTACTCCTTTTTTCCCATAACACCATTGATCTCTCAATCATGTTTTTCTCACAGATGCTGTTGCATTCAATGGGCTGTGCAAGCTTGCAAATGACATGTTCAAGCACATGTTCCTCTAGAGGTCAGCATCACATAGAAGACATTTGGCAGACCGAGCATGCTGGGAGTTGATAATATGTTTCTTGCTTTAAGGTCTGTCCAATGTTACTTCAGTCACCTCCTTATTCTGTTAATTAGGGTCAGCTTTGGGCACTTAGTAGGACTTATTAACCTAAGCAATATGTAGCGCAACGAAGACAAGTGTGTGCCCCTTGTAGTTGAAGAGCTTATTGTCTTTTCTGCTTCTAAGCAAAGCAAAGTTCTATGTTACTGTTGCTTGATTTCGACCCTTGAAGATTATATTCTGCGTTTGGTGCTCTCCTGTACGCCCTGATGAAGAACTGTGATGATTTCTGACGAATGTTGCCCAAGTACTCCAAACTAATTGCAAGTTGTGTCTTGATGGGAAAAACATGGAAGTTGACCTTACGGTCTGAGATCTAGGTCAGGCAGGTAACCTGTCCTGCAGGTTGACTATTATAAGCTTCTGCTGTACTGAATGCCTAAAAGGCTTAAACTGCCAGGTTTCTGTTCCATGAGAAAACTGCGCTTTTAGGGCTTATGGTTCAGGTTGGTTCACAGTTGGTTTTGTCAAATGCATCAATGAGTTCGGTCTAGTATGAGGTTTGCTCGGTAGCAGTAGCTTAATGTTGGTGAATCCGAGGGTTGTGTGTTGGGGGGTTGTTGCAATTTCTTCCCGGTTCAACACGGCGGCAACTGGTTTCTTAAGTGTGACTCAAGCAACTCGTCAGAAATGCCTCGATCGTACTTATTTGGGTTCTGGAATCAGTAGCATAAGGCCATTATTGCGATTTTATTGACTAATTACCAATCATTTTTCCTGAAATTTTTAGCTCTTTGGGGGTTATTTCTGACTTACTCTGCACGGTTCCACGAAACAACACGTCGCCTTCAGCAGGCACACTCACCCTTGAAGCCAAGAAAATAAAGCTCGAGACTGACTAGTCTAGAGCTGAATCATTCATTCTTAAGAGTAAAACCAAAACCCTCTTGACAGTAAGATCAAAAGGCCCCAGCATCAACTCAGCAGAGTGGATCGGTAGCATGTCACTCTCGTACCTATCTTGCAGTAAGAACAAAATCGAAGAGATAAAATAAAAAGAAGTTTCTTTTGGACTCTTCGGGAAACTACTTTGAAAAATAACGGCGATGGCGATAACAATTGTGTATCACATTTGCACATATATAAGGACTGGATCAACACAACAAAATTGAATCTCTCTTTTCCCCTGGAGAGATGGCCACTTTAAAGTTCAAACCTTTTTTTTACACTAAGCCGCGGAATTATGCGAAAATGCTGCGACATGTGATGAATTTTCGTTTGGACACGCCTTTTCCCTTCTACGTTTTCTACCGGGAGGAGAGGGGGTGCATGGACTTGGCCAGTCCGTAGCTCCGTGCTCCGAACCCGAGGCATCCAAGAACCAAGCCCTGCCGGTACGGCAGAGACGTCGTGCGCCGCCGTGGAGCATCCTCGCGCCCGGCACCGCCTGGCGGCTTCTTGGCTGACGCTGGCCTGTCTGACGATGTGGACCGGCGCCCAGGCTGCGGCGCCGGGCAGGGCAGGGCCTTCTTCGACCGCGACGGCCAGATGGACGGCAGCCAGAACCCTGACCTTTCCGCGCCGGTGGTAACAACCGGGTCGCTGCAGGTGCGGCCGAGGAGGTCCCGCAGTGATATCCGCCGCCGAATGTTCTTGGCGGAGGACGAGGAGGAGGACGACGACGACGACGCTGACGCGAAGGAGTCGGAAGGCTCCGCATTCTTGGCGAGCCGCGGGCTGCGGGGTGGTGAAGCCGATCTGGCCCGGCGATGCCGCGGAGCGTGTCCGTCAACGCCACCCTCCTCTTCTTCCTCGTCATCGCCGCCATCCTCGCCCCGATCCCCGTGGGCTGTTTCTTGGCGGATGGGGGAGAGAAAGCCGACGCGGATGCGGCCGGAGAGGAAGAGCTCCTCGGCGGAGCTCATGATGGCGGCGCCGGCGCCGGCACTGGCGCCGTGGTGGCGCGCGGCGAACTCGAAGTCGCCGGCGGCGGCCGCGCAGCAGTCGCCGTCCGAGGCGGGAGCGTAGTGGACCGACGCGGACGACGCGGGCGGCGAGCGGAGGATGTAGTGCACGGGGCTGGCTGGGGCGCTGAAGAAGAAGTAATGGTCGCCTCCAGTACCGTCCCCGCCATCGTCATCGCCCCCGTCCCGGCCGTAGCAGAGGTGGCGCGTGGGGCTGGACGGCGCGGTGGGGAGGGCGGCGCCCTCGGCGTGGGCGTGGGCGTGGCACTCCATTCGCGGCGAAGCAAGGGAAGGTGAATGGCGGGGAAGTGCGTGATGGGGCGAGACTAACGGGGGGAGGATGTAGAGGGGTTAGCGGGCGGGTATATGTAACGGCAGGATCGTGTCGTGTGGTAGACTCGTAGTACGTGACCTCGCCTTAGGGTATAACCACCTCTTTCTTTTATGCAATTTTGATGTTATTCTGGAAACTCTAGGCATATTACAAAATGGTGACGTATTGAGCTACTGAATGAAAAGCAAAATTATACTAGTCTGTACTGTCCGATTGCAAACTCCCGTTTGATCGATTCACTTAAAATTTCTCTTCTTTTTTGCGAAGAAAATCTTATCTAGGTTTATTCAAGCAGTATTTAGACCAAGTTCTGTTGGTTGCCATGCATGTACATTTGGCCTCTCTTTTCATGGATGTATGCTGCTAAAATGCATCACGAGCACTAAGCTCAAGCTTAATATGAGGTTGCTGAAATGTGATGTGTTAGACTTATTATATAATTTATTACTCAAAAATAGTTGTAGAAAAGTTGGTGCTCTGTTTTAGAAACCAAACTATAATCTAAATATCTTTAAAATAAACTAAAATAAAAATATTATACTTACCACGAAGATGGATATATATTTTCTGTTAGTCAGGAAGCATTAAACTCATTTTCTGTAGATTATACCAAAAGTAAATAACCAAACAACAAAACTTATAAAAGCGATTCAACCAAACGGGATTGTCATAATCCACCGTAGTATCAAACGTAGACTCAGTTGTTTAGTCTAATCTATGCATCCAAAGTTTCCACAAAATGTGGCAGGTAGAAACCCGTAGCTAGGGTAAAAAACTATTTCCAAAAGCCAAGCACAAATATTCAAATCCAAAATGAGGGGCTACTGTCAAGTGTCAATTAAAACCATCTCTAGCCTCGATCTGTGATCTCTATCTGCTATGGCAAGGCCTAAACTTTTTTTCAACGGCTTGAATTCCAAAGGTTAATCTAGCTACCGCGTGCAATCGAAACCAGGTGGGTCAAACCATTGTTTATTGCTTCCGGCTCCCTGTTCGTTCCGGCTCCGATGAACGTGAGGAGCACCCAGGCTGGGGAACCGGCGCTGCCTGACACGCAGAAACGCTCAAAAATACACGAAAATGAAACAAGGAGACGACGCATAGGTCCCTGATAGTGATCGAGGCGAGCAATCTACGGGCGTATGTATTGGAGGAGCTAGCGGGTGGTGGCGAGTATTATCATAGTGGGACGTAGTGGACGCCCAGATTTTAGCGACTCGCAAGTAGAGACGGAGCCCTGTCGTTCGAGCTCGTTTAAATTATTAATTTTTGGAAACATTCTACGAATTGAAAATGCAGGTTTAGAGCCTATTCGAAACAAACCAGTGAAAGCCTCACGTACATTTTCTCATCCTTTTGGCGACAAGTCAACCGTAGTATTGTCCTTATCACTTAATCAGCCTCAGATTTAACCTTTAAAAAATTGAAACCCGAACTTACACTGCAGCATGTTAAAGTTACCATGAGCGAAAAACTAATCTAAAACTGTGAATTACTTGTGCTAACTCTGGTCAGTTTGATCTTACCCAAAATATCTGCACTTCCTAAGTGATTCACAGACGTGCGGTGTGCTCTACGCAGTACTACGATCTATCTTACAACATAAAGTTCTATCGATCCCATCCTTTGGCTTTTCTGGGGGATTTCGAGACCCTAACTAAATCAGCCAAAGCAATCCTTGGATTGCAAGTCCAAAAAAGTGCCATTTGGATCGAGAGGGACGATCAGTCGACGATTTCGGGCCCTGTCGGCTTAATTGCAATGAGGCCGGCAGTTTAGCATATTGGTCGGCTGTTGAAGATCACAAGCACATATAATTATCGGCTACTCTGCAAGGGACAAGGAATCAAAGAAATTGAAGCCACTAATTCGGATTACTTTATCGCAGCTTTTTCTCCTTTTTGTGTTCTTTCTAGCTATTGTTCTTTGTTGTATTCTTCTTGGTTTTTCCGTGTGGCGCTGTTGATGGATTAGAGCGGATTTTGTGGTGCCTAGATTGCGATGCTGATTGCTGTGGTTGTTGGAGGCCAGGTTAGAATTGGTTGCAGCAACCTACTGTCTCGGTCTTAGTCTTTCACATCTATGAATCAACAGGGCAACTAGAGAAACGTATATACGTCCTCTCAAAGCTAATCAATCGATTAGTGTGGGGCAGGATATGCTGAAACTGTGTCTAGCGAGTAGCAACTCACCCTCGCTCCTCAAAAGAAAGAAAGAAAGGTAAGAGAGGGATGGACGATAGATACTTGGAATTGGAAAACCAAGTGTGAAAGGTTAGATCACTCATGAGTGCATTGGATTACCTCCATGATCTCGTTGAGGATGGTGTAACAGTGATGAGAGTGATGGATGTCCAGCAGTTTATTGACGTAAAAAATGCTTTATTGGCGCTATTCATGTGATGCACTCAGGTTGGTTTTAGAACAATATGTGCATCCTTAAAAACTACAGGAAGGATTAGTGGTCAGGTGGTAGAGAGCAAGGGTGGTTTTTTTTCACCTATATGGGTTCGATCACCTAGGATCGACGCGGTATACCTATAATATGCGCGTGTGCGCATTCAGTGGAAGAACGTGTTCCCGGTCCTTAGACCTCACCAATCTCTGGAGTGCTGCGTGCGTAGTCGGAGGCGTAAACGTGTTGTGTGAATGTGTTCTGACTTGTGACTGGGTGTGTGTCCTTGCCTTGCAACCAGTAAAAATGGAGGGTGTATCACTAAGTTGCTTCTTTTTCAGAGGAATGCTCGGAAACACAAGTGTGTGCTTGTTGCATGCAAACTTAATGGCCTAGGCCCAATGCACATTCTCGACACCCGGATTGAAAGAATCCTGCCCAACCAGCTTGGTCCAGCCCAAGTAACACGTTTTGGGCTTAATACGGACAGCTAGCTCGTAGTTAGGCTTACAGCGAATAGCATTATTTTCCTCGGCCCGCCCGGTAAACAGTAGATCAACTTTTTCAGGAGTAAACTAACGCAGGCACTCTCTCAAAACTAACTAACGCAGACACAAAACTTCCTCAAAAATACAGGCACAAAAGCAAATAAACAAAACAGCTACAAAAGCATAAAAAGAAAAGAGCGAAATAACTATAATTTCCACAACACAAACGTACATGTGGCATGTAGTTACTCCTTCCTCGATTATGTGGGATATTTCTTTTAAAAGCAAACAGAAACACTGTTGATCCATTATAGAAGAAAAAAGCTACCCAATTAATTGGAGTAACGGGGCAAAAACCACCGTAAAGATCTAGAAAATCGATTAATAGGGGGTGAATAGGAAATATAATTCAAAACTACATTCTACACAAGTATCTATAAAACACTAAGCAGTTATAAGCAAAATCTAGCATATTAATGATCAAAACAACTAAAAAAACAAGTATGGATAACTGTAAGGACACAACCACACGGGAGAAACAAGATTTGTTGTCAAAGTTCGAGCTTTTGGTGATGCTCTACGTCTCCGTTGAGCCCCAAATCTAGTATGAGCTCCCCCTAAATTTGTGTATTTCTCATAATGTGAGTGAAATCAAATTTGCATATCATATTACGAACAATTGGAGGGTTCACACTATATTTTTGGTCCACATAATACAAAAAGATAATATGACATGATAATTAAGCATTTAACATGGAAAACATGTATTCAGAAGATCCATAAGACATATTTTGGACAAGAAATAATAAAGATATGCGATAAACTCATCAACTCAAACAAGTGTTCAAAATATATTCAAACCACATAAGTTCATCAAGAAATATAAAATACATAATATAAGCACTCATAAGGAAAACCCTTCTCCTCAAGCTAACACATCCTAGTCCCCCTATGAGAACACAACCTACTCCCCCTATGAGAACATATCCGGACTTACTTATTTTTCCCCTTTTATTGCCAAGCACTACAAAAAGGGCAAAGCCAAACAAAGAGAGCTATGAGAGCTAGAAAAGGAGAAGGGGACATATATACCACAGCCACTAAAGAAGCGAGAAGGAAAGATTGAGTTGCCAACAAAGGATATGAATTTTTTTCATGTATATATGTTTCTAATTGCATATAAGCGATATGCTATCTACCCATATAGAAAAATATACATAGAAAAAGTTATTCAAAAATTGATCAAGATATCACATGTAGGGACAAGAGCATCAAAGATTAAGTCCCTAGCAATGCAAATTTTATTAGCATATAAGCATTGCCTACAGAATAAATTTGATCTCATTTACATCACCGTGAATTACTGAAAAGGAAATATCTTGCACGAAAGAATTTCAGATTACATAAGATGGATGAGCTCAAGTTTAAATCTTGCATACTTGTTGGCTTTCAAAAAAATTCCATTTATCATCTGAAGACAACCTCTAGTAAGTTTAACAATTCAACATGTAAGCTACTAAACATAATGAAGATATGATGAAGGAAGCAATTGATTGAAATTACTTTGAACTTTGTTAAATTGTTAACGTAATAATAAATCTTCTTTCATCACAGTATGCCAACTTCTCATAAGTTTAAAAGTTCAGATAAGCTATTAGAGGAGTACCACTTATCGGATGATGAGATAATTCTAGACATCCCAACTAGCAACAAGAGACAAATGTAGCAATAGTTGGGATACTTTGAACTAAAAACTAGTACCACTTGCAAATAGATAATTTTTTTCAATTTGCATCGATATCGCACATGAGAGCAACTTAAATATTAGATATGCTTAAATTCTACATTTTGCATATTTGGGATGAATGAATCATGAACATTATTTTATAGAACTACATGGTATGCTCAAGAAAATGGTTAGTCTACAAACCTGATTGTTCTTAATCACCAAAACCATGAAACAAAAATCTAGAGGTGTAGATGCACTTTCACTGCCCAAGGGCCCCTCACCAACCATGGATGCTTGGAAAATTGCCGTCATCGCGTCGCTAGGAAGCCCGAGTGCTAGGCTCACCGGCTCGGGGAGCAGCCCCAATGCAACATGAGATGCCTCTGTTGTGCCAGATCCAGAGCGAGCCAGGGCCAGCCGCCCACATCCGTGCGAGGCCAGGAAGGTGGAGCCCCGCCACCGCTGGCCATGGGACTCCCACCCCCGCCTGTAGCAACCCCATCGCTATTCGCGCAATAACACCATGCTGAAACCGTCGCAGAAGAACTGTCGCCGCCCAAGAAGCCACGACCCGCCATCAATTCGCACCGCAGCATAGCCAACCCCCTTTGGGGACTAGCCTCATTGCCACCATGGCAGACACCGGCGACGAAAACGAGGGACGGCGATGAAGGGGGTTGGGTGGTGTAGGGTTTTGGGGCACCGTCCGGGTCACTCGAGGAGCACGACACGGGGCCTCGTGTGTTCCTCCCATTCTGATTATATGGATTGGACCCTCATCTTAGTCCATTTTGCATCGAGACCATGAATGCATGATGCTACAAAGTTGTACTATTTCCTTGCCATCCAAACGGAAGAGAATACAGAGAGAGAGAGAGAGAGAGAGAGAGAGAGAGAGAGAGAGAGAGAGAGAGAGAGAGAGAGAGAGGGAGAGAGGGAGAAAGAGAGAAAGGGAGGGAGAGATGGAGAGAGAGGAAGAGGGAGAAAGAGAGAGGACGGGGAGGGAGGGAGAGAGAAAGAGAGAGAGGAAGAGGGGGAGAGAGAACCTAATATTTTTAATGGAAAAATATAGTTTTATTTTCGTACTCAAATCAATTGTTAGAATTAATGGGCCTAAAGCCCATGTTCCAATTAATTCCTGGAAAATCTCAAAGGCCCATTTGGTTGGATGGCATGAGTGGAAGTTTAGTCCCATATTGCTAATGGAGGTGGAGGGAGACCAACTTATAAGGAGTTGTGTTGTCCACCTCCTTGAGGCTTGAGAAGAGGACTAGTTCACGCGCACTCCTCCTCCGCCGCCCGCCACGCCACGTGTTTCGTGTTCGAGCCGAGCTAAATCTGTGCGTCGCCATCTCTGTTCCTTTTGCTGCCGCTGTCTTCAGGTTTTCCCATCCCGGCGACCGCGTACACGGCCGTACGGGAGAGCAGGCCTCCGGAACCCCGCCTCTCGAGAACCTGTACCGGGTGAGGGGCGATAAGGTTTTTGGGGAGCGTCTCGGCGCGACTGCTCGCTGCTTCCTCAGCGTCGGACGACTACTTCGGCTACGGCTGCACGACTATTTCGACTATGAGGACTTCATCGCCATGGCTACTGACGCCAACACTGGATCGTTTGCTGCTGCTATTCCCACGTATGTGTTCCTAAGCTTTCTGTGGTTCTGTTTTGCTTTTGATGCAAGTGAGATAGACATGCTGGTCTGTTGTTTAGTTTTGAGTTGCATGTCTAGTTTGCCTGAGTTGGTTTTATCTCATTTACGCATGTGTCATGGTGCTTTTCTGGATTAGATTAATTTGAAAATTGCTAATTAGTTCAACATCAATCATCAACTATAGTTGTCTCGTGATAAAACTTTTATAGATGATTAAACACGTGTGAGTAGGAAAATTTTATGATAATACTCAAATCCTCGTGAAGTAGGAATGCTCGAGACTTAAACAATATACAATAATGCTTTCGTTAATCAAATGTTGGATCCTTAAACAATATACAATAATGCTTTCGTTAATCAAATATTGGATCCATACGTGCACACTCGATAATATACATACCCACTGATCCGTGCATATTCACGTATGGCAATTAGCTTTTCGGTGCTTTAATACACACAAGAAGAAATGGGCGTGCAAAAACTAAACTAGTCCAGCATATGAAAACATGACACTTTTAGTTAACTTTTACACGAATCAAAAGAGCTAGCAACCAAGCTCGATACCAACTGTAAGCGGAAACTGTAGTGTTACCGGATCTGTTAGCACAATTTGATTCAACCATTAGAACAATAATTTGCATACTTTCTTCACGCCGTTTTGATCCATCCATTAACCCAACGTAGGTGCGCTTCTTGACACGATGTACTATAGAGTGATTTTCTCTTTTCTTTTCCTATTTTTTAGTGTTTCCTTCATGAACGGAGAAGTAATTATACTTCTATGTGTATGCATGCTTTGTTGGATGTGCACTGCCTTTTTCATGGCAATTCTTTATCATGTATCATTATGGACAGAGAACAATCCAGTCACCTCATCTGCCACGTGGTTCCCTTAGCACCATTGGTTTCTAGTAAAACCAAAGCATTCTCTCGTCAAAACTGCCAGCTATTTAGCCTTCTTAATGTAGGCAATTTAACTCATGGCGTTCCATATCCCATAACTGATTCATGCACTTAACATAATAGTGCAGCCCACCATAATGCATCGGTTGCATACGGCACCGCAGAGGAGCATGCACACGGCCAGCACTTCTACTCCACAAAGCAGTTACATGATGCTTAATTTCCAGGCCTTGGCAATTAAGCATTGCTTTATGTAAAGGCATCGATCTTTAGCTAACGGCAAACAGGAGGGCAGCTTCTAAGTCATACATACACAATCATTAGATATTTTGAAGGGAGAGAGAGAGACTTTGAACACCATGATTCTAATCTTTTAGTCTAGCGACCATCACACTAGACCATTTATATTAAAACCACTCTTACAAGACAAGATTTTGATCACAACTCTCGATCAAGATATGTTATCAAGACAACACAGGGCATGCAGTTGCTCCTTCCTTGATTACATGGGATTGGACTCTCGTCTCAGTCCACTTTGAAGCAAGACCATGAATGCGTGATGCTGCGAAGTCGTACTATTTCCTTTGGCATCCAAACGGAAGAGAGAGTTATGAGTATAATGTTCAGTTCTGTTCTACTATGTCTATCTATATAGCTCCACAAGTGCAGGTCGATCAGTTGGGGTGCAAGCTGATTCATCACCAATTAGGTGGTACCAACGGCAATCCCAGCTATTTTTTTTCATTTCAAATGCCCTTTTCTCTATTGGTTGCCTCGTCGGCGCTACAAAGTGTAGAAGATGCTGCGTTTGCTTTCCTCAAAAAGGCAGCGCGACGAAGTAACTAGCGCAGCGAAAAAAGAAGGTGCTCCGGTGGTGAAAGAAAGGCGAAAGGAATCGGAATGTCTCCTCTCCACCACGGCACGGAGCAAGAAACCCCGGTCCTCGATCTCTGGCTCTCACGTTCCCAGGCACGCCACGGAAGCGATGCCATCACCGTGGATTCCTCCCTTGCTGCCTCTTCCAAGTTCCAACCCCACCGCTCCCAATCCCTTCCTCTCCCACCAACGCAACGACATATTCTCTCGTCTCCTCGGAGGTCGCCGTCACCTGGACACACGTAGAGAAGCTCCCCATATATACCATACGTGACCAGGCTCGATCCGGCCGTGAAAAGGGGAAGCCTAGCACGTACTAGTAGTAGTGAGGTTGGTTGGTGCCTGCCTAGCTAGCTAGCTAGCTGCTCTGCAGGTGAATTGAACACGTAGCATCGATCAAGTGAGAGTTCGCGATGCTGGCCGTGACCCACGACGACCTGTCCATCCGCAAGGCCCAGGAGCGCCGGGCCGCGCGCTCCGGCGGCCAGATCGCCGTCTCCCTCGTCGCGCTCTCCGTGCTCTGCGGCCTCGTTAGCTTCATCCTCTGCCTCGCCGCCGAGGGCTCACGCTCCGAGGTACATAGCTCGATCGTGCTGCCTGAGATCAAGAAGTATACTGTATACAGCTGAGGGACGCGTGCGCGTGTACAGTACTGAGTGACTGGCTTGGCTGCAGGTGTCGAACTACCTGATGAGCGTGGAGGGGAGCGCGGGGCAGGTCGACGTGTGCTTCTACAACAGCAGCGGCCGCACGCCGCTCGTCTTCGCCATCGGCGCGTTCCTACTGCTCGCCGTCGCCATGTTCGCCGAGCACGCGTACATGCTGCTCGCCGTCTCCGCGCCGGACTCCGCCGCCGCCGGCCTCGCCGTCGCCGAGGACCACCCACGCGTGTCCTCCGCCACCACCACCCTCACCTGGCAAACCTGCTGCCTCTTCTTCGTCACATGGTACGAAAAATACTTGTTTAACTAAAGCATTAATGCCATGCACTAACCATGATTTTGTTGTTGACGGTCACTGATCGATGGAGTGCATGCAGGATTTGCTTCGGGCTCGCGGAGGTGCTGCTCATGATCGGGATCGGGGTGGAGTCGGGGCACGTCAGCGACTGGCGGAAGCCGCGGCCCGTGTGCCACAGGGTGCGCCCGGGGATGTTCGCCGCGGCGGGGATCCTGGGGCTCATCACAGTCGTCGTCGGCTTCGTCGTGTACGTCACCGCGGTGCAGGCGCGGAGGCTGCGGGGGCAGTACGGCGGCGGCCACTTCGTCGGACACGGCGCCCCGTACCCGGGCGTCCAGCACCACCACCTGCAGCCGCCGGTGTCGTACCCCCCACATCCGGCTCCGCACCCGCACCCACACCCACACCCACATCCGGTGCCGAATGCGCCGGAGATCACAGCGGCCGCCTGCGAAGTGCAGCCCAGCAACGCATGGTGCATCAACAAGGAGTCCACGGCAGTTTGAACGAGTAACAGTCGAACACAATGTACAACGCGTGTATTCTGTTTCACTTTAACCACTCTTTCCTGCTCTGTGACATAGCATTTGGATTCTTCGCTGATATGTTAAAACAATTTGTTTGAGGACAGACGAGATATGAATTGTACAAGGGACTTGAGTCGTTTACCTTTAAGCTCATTCGTTGTGATACTTATGTTTGACTTCATTTGGCCTACCAACTCTGTAATCTTATCAATTATGCGTGCAGTACGACGTTGTCGGCCTATCCAGATAAAAACAACAGTGCAAATACAATGCACAATTCAGCACATAATAAAACTGAACAAGAGATAGAAATATACCTAAAAGAAAACATTACAGTCCACAAGTTCGGACAAACTGCAACTTGGTTCATTCCTGAATAACCTCAAAACCAAACCATTCAGGAATATCCCCTAATTGCCTCGTAGAGTTGCAGAAGCTTAACTCAGGCTATACAGTAGCAAAATAGTACATACCATACTAAAGATGCAAACCCTAAATAGTAGCCTGATAAAAAAACCCAGACTCCCGAAGTGTGACGATTTTAATCCTGTTACAAACACTGCGATATGGTACCCAGGACCAGTTGGAAATAGTGTAACCTTCTCCCTTGAAATCTTGAGCTTATTGGGCCACCACAAACATTACCCCACACATTGACTGGACCAAATGGTGAACTGCAGCGGCAAGGAAATTACCACCTTTGGTCAAATCTGCGAAAGCAATTAAAAATCATTAGTTGCTGCCACAAATGATGATTCATGCTAGCACATCAGGAACAGAGCGCAATATAAACATGATTATGTTGAGAGAACCTGACCTGTATTCAGCCTAAGTTCAAATCTGGGTTTGCCACCTTGGCCAAAGTCAAAAGCAACACCTGGAGGAGCATCCATAGTAGCCCCCATTGCATCATCTTCCTCCTCCATCCAGTAAGCCTCAAGAATCTTCACAGCCTTTTCATAGATCTCATTGTTATCATGGCTCTGCAGGTTCTCTATCTTTTCCAGGCCTTCTGCTTCATCAATCATCTGCGCATAGACATTCCCATCACCAGTGGCACCCAAGTTCTTGTCAGTTTCTCCAACTTTCAGAATGTTCTCAAGACCCTCCAAACAAACTGTAACAATTCTTGGATCTGGGCAGAGGAGGAGGTCACACAATGGCTTGATGCAACCCTCACTGACTAAATACCTATTCAACAAGACAAAGAACATCAACTCCGGGGAAACTCAAAATAAAAGCAAGTACACTCTATTGCATATAAACTGAATAGCAGCGAATGAGAGAGCATACTTGATTTGATCGTGGGAACCACCTGAGGTAGCATTTGAGATGGCCCCATGCAGCCTCCTTCTTGATATCAAACTCTGCCGTTTGCAGCAGATGTACCAAAGGACCAATAATTCCAGCATTTACCACGGCCTAAGAAGCCAGTGTAGCAGGGCAAGTGATCGAAAATTAATATTTTAGAACATATATTGTCAACAAGATTTATGCCTAATGTATAGCATGGGTCATCTGAGGAAAGTGTAAACAGAAACTAATGACATTGTAGTAGTAAAAGGCTAGAACAATTACTTCAAGTAGGATATGGTAACTAATTCAGTATGTTCCCAACTGGGCAAACAAATAATCATTATGCTCACAAATATTCCACAAAACAATACACCAGTTTTGAGTCAGCAACCATTTCTATTGAGTAAAGACTGACATTGACATTTAGTCAAACTAAAAATCAGGGAAAGGCTTAGCGATTCTTAGTTCTTAGCCATGTTACTTCTGAGTTATCAGCATGTTTTTCTACCACCAGCATGAAGCTGATAACATTAGTTTCAATATTTCCCACTAGCCACAAAATGAAAACCTTCATCTGAAAGCTTGCCATGAATAGCAAGACGACACGATCTTTAAGCTTTGGTGGGCAAAACTCAATGTTGGCAAACTTAGTCGATTAATGTCCTGGGCATTAAAAACAAACAAAGGACGTCCTCTTATACCAAGTAACATGAAAAGAAACCATGTGGGCATATGCAGTATTTCTGTATTTGTACCTGTATCTGATCTTTGTTACCAGCGGTAATATTTGAAATCGTCCAGCAGGCCTCTTTCTTAATGCTTTTCTTGTGGTTTTGTGTCAACAGACTTAGGAGGCAGGCAAGAGCTTGATGATCAATGATGCACTGTAGAACAAAAGAAAAGATGAATGAAACGGCAAAAAATTGCATACACAAAATATACACAATTACAAAAGCCAAGTTCTGCCAAAACCAACCACAACAGATATGAATTGCCAAGCAAGTGAACAAATAAGTATTAGTTTAATAGCAAAACAGGCTGAATAGTGATACAACTAGCAGGACTTAACTCCATTGTGGGGTTAACAAGGTAGTACAGTGAGCAACTAAATTATCAAAAAAAATGTACAGCCAATGAAATAAACATATGTACTTAATATTTCAAATAGATTTTACAAACGCCTGCCACATTAGATGCAAGATAGCAAAATTGATGCTTAAAATCTATTCAGAAGAACAATGTCCTCTTAAAATGAGCTCAAAGGTCATGATAATACATTGATGCAAAATGTATCGAATCTAAAGAACGATACCAAAACAAATGACATACTTGAGTTTGCGAGTCATCTCCAGTGACAATATTTCCAACAGTTCGTAGTGCAGGTATAAGCACTGAAGGTGATGGATGACTACATGTTGCAAACAGTATTGAAAGAATAGAAATGAGTGTACATAATAAGAATATAAATAATCAAATAACAGAAAGTTGCGAAGCGTTGTCACATACAGGAGAAGCTCCACAAGACGGGGACAGACACCAGCATCAATCACAGATTGGATCTTGTCATTAGTGCCATCAGAGAGATATGAAAGAGCCCAGCATGCATCAGTTAAAACTTCCTCGTCATTGGAATGAATAAGTCGTGCAAGTGCTGGCAGAGCAGGCTTAGTCTATGAAACACAACAAAAAACATGTTAAGAAACTGCTGTTGCCTACTAGCTACAATAGAATAAAAATACAACAGTTTACAAAACCTGATCAAATGATGGTTGTGGCTTTCCTCTGCAGAAATTTGATAAAGTCCAGGTGGCATTCCTTAACATCGAGAGTTTAGCATGCTCATTCAACTGTGCTAGCAGAGGCATCAATGCACCATTGGCGAGAACAAGGTCACGGCACTTTGGGGAGTCACCAGCAACATTACCCAACGCCCATACAGCCTTCAAATTATTGTCGGGAAGTAACAACATTAATAACTCAAGCATGTAATCAATCAGAACAACATAAAAATATTAGCCCATCAAGTGATCAAATACCTGCTCACGAACATCGTCACTAGAGGACCCAAGAAGCTGCACAAATATTGGGACTGCCCCATGATCAATGACAACCTTCGTATTCTCTGATGTGCCAGACGCAATGTTTGTAAGTGCCCAGGCTGCTTCAAACTATAAAAAAATATTCAAAAACACCATGGTAAGAAGTCCATTTGGTTGAGGGACTAACAGATTGTAAGAATAAGATTACATTGACACACACCTGGAGTTGGGGAAAGTCCTCTCTGGTAAGAAACTGCACAAATCGAGGAACAACACCTGACTGGATAACTTCTTCGATTGGGGGGCTCCTCTCTGATTGATAGATGTTATAAACTTAGTTAATATTCACTGGCTAAGTGAGATAGGAGATTAGTTTTACAAGAGAATTAACCAAACACTGAATAGTTAGCACCTATGGAAAGCAACTTCCGGAACTGTGTCGTGGCCTCAAGCTGAAGGTTGTTATCCTCAGAATAAACCCCAGCAACCATAGCAGGAAGGCTTTCAAGCTACAAAATTCAAACAAAAAGCCAAATGCCCAGGTTCATTTATTAAAACAGCAATAAAAGGTATGGAAGCAGTACACTGCTCTAAAATTAGTTTTGGCAAAGATAAAGCACCCACATCAAATCAAAACATGAATAAAATCGCAATCATCAAATGACTATAAACAACAGTTAAGAGATAGCTTAACACTAGTACCTACATAAATGATCTCAAGGTGGAACAGCTCCATGAGCAATTTGAACATAACCAGAAAAGGCTACTGTACTAACAAGGCCTAAGCTAGCTTCCTAGTTATGCTCCAGATAAGCCAAAAAAAACAGTGAAGAAATATTTACTGACAACAGCTAATGTCAACTACAAGTAGGACCAACACACAGTGTGATACATAACTATTCCCAGTAAAATACTCAAATGGCATCTACCATCAAGTAGAGAAAACTCCAGCATCTATTGTTAAACAAGTTTCATTCCACTGGAATGCTAGATTGTGCTGCTAAATCATAATAGTCTGATGGGAGAACCAGGCTTCATAAGCACTATTTAAACTTGGCCAGTTCAGCAACAAAAGTGGGAAACAGGTTACAAATCAAGCTGCCAACAAGAATGATATAGCAATGTACTGGCTTGAGCATGCCTGCAACCACAATAAAAACATAACCCAGAAGGCGGGATAGGTTTAACTTCCTGCTGCAACAATCAAAGCATGGAAGCACAAACTTTAAAATCTACTAAATACCAGTTATAATAAGAAAAAAAGTTGAACCCTCGTCTGAATTCTAAAGATACATACCGTGAACAATTACTAAACGTGCAAAATTGATTTAGACCTGAGTTCTGACAGTCCCATATTATATTCTTCCGTTACTGTGCTAGACCCTTAATTTAATTGCATCCAGCAGAAAAACAAATAGTTAACACAACACCAGTTCATAACATCAGCTGCTTCCAGTTCCATCAAGACCTTTACTGCCACAAAAAGTCTAAACCAAAACTGAACATGCAAATCAATAAAAATCTGAGTCCCTGATCAACTGATCATCAGCCACTGAGAAGTCCTAGAAAATCCAATCCTAAGCACCTAATATGCATCTCCAATAACCGTAATCAAATTTTTTTGGAAAGAGAGACATACCCCCACGACTACGACTAGCTATTGCTTGGAGATACAAGCAACACTCACACACTAGTAGACATGCGTGCGCCCACTCGTGCGCACCAAACGGTCATAGGTGCACAAACATCCCATGAGCACAGCTCAAGTGCTCAACAGTTTAAACCAATCTACTGCACACGAAGCAAACGCTTCTCGAAGTGTCAACTCATCTGAAACCTCGTGTACACGTCACAATAGAACAACCTGAAAATAGGATGAGGAGGAGGGGATAGGAGAGATGTGCGTATCTTCACCTTCTTCTCGACGCCGGCGGCGGGGACAGGGACCTGGGCCTGGAGCCCCTCGCGGCGCTTCTTGAGGAGGCTCTCCTCGCGGCGGCTCTTGCGGATCTCCACCATGTTGTCCTCGCGCCGCCGCCGCCCCTCCTCGGCGTCCACCGCCACCTTGTAGCGGTTCCGCCGGACCTCGACCCGCTCGCTCGGACGCAGCGACATGGCTAGCTAAGGCGCTCGCTCTGTTTCTCCCTCTCGAGCGGCGGCGGTGGCTGGGGAGAGGCAAAAACCCTAGGCGTCGGGGTGGAGAGGGGAGGAGCGCGAGGGGAGAAGGGGGCGGGGGGGAAGAGGGAGAGGAGAAACCCTAGCGGCGGGTGCGAAAGGGAGTTAAAGCTCACACCACGCTCGAGATATTCTCTATTTTTCCCCTCTCTCTCTCTCTCTCCTCTTCCTTTTTCCCTATGGCTATTTTATTTTATTTTTTTCAGGGGAGGCCTGCATGAGGCAGATTTATTCGGCCCGCGAACGATGAGGCCTGTCGGAGCTGAGTAAATGTCGTAATTCGGCCCAGACCATCAATACTCGGAGCTCTCTCGGTATTTTGAGAAAGTTATTACCTTCCCCATGAAAAACTGTCGTTAGGGATTTTTGTACAGCCCATTAAATTTATTATCAGCAACTCTATACGGGAATGTGCAAAGGTAGATTCATGGCTCTTGCCGTGCAGAGTCAACGGTAAAGACATCATGCACAATATGTTGCATTTTGAATTGTCCTTGTACAAAGAGTCAACGCTAAGGCTCAATTCGTTGTTGCTCAAACATGTTGTGCTGAACTTATTTTATCAACCGCAGTGAAAAAATAGCCACGAAAGTAAGAAAAGTTTGTAAAACAAATGGTAAAACAGGTAAAAGTTGGTTGGATAAACGGAGTTATCATAATCCACCATAATATCAAACAGAGCCTAAAAGATGGCACCATACAAAGGTTCTGATAAATCTTCACGTAAAGACATATTGGTGAAAAGGTAATCATATATGATTAGATGAAGAGTCAGTTGATTTCACACTTCTGTGTATGTGTAAGCATTTTGGTGAAAAAGTAATGTTGTAGTTTTAATATATACTCTAATGAATTGTGATAGAGATTGGCGGTCAAATATTGAAGACCAGAATGTTTGAAAAGAGGTTGTTTGACGAACGCGATGAGTCGATTCATGGTGCACCACCCAGTTCCACACAACCATTACGTGAAAAGTACACAAACAACACGGTAAACCGAAGAAGTATTGGATGATACGATGATAGACCAAACCATCTAATGATAAATCTGCATTTTATATTACGGTGGATTATGATAATCCAGTTTAGTTGAACCGCTTTTCAATGTAGGTTAGCTGCATTTGGTATAATCAGTAGGAAAGAAATAAAATGACCAACAAAAAACACATAAGAGACATATCTATGTTGCGGTAGGTGTAATGTTTTTATTTTTTTGTGTATTTAGGAGTTAGTTGGATTAGAATATGTTTTGCTAAATAGATTGTTACCTTTTCCCTAGCTAATTGTACACAATAACTTATAAAATTAAGTTCAACATGTACACCATAGTTCAGCCATTCAAACTAAACCTAAGACCATTACTCAAGGCATGCAGGCTATAGATGTAATTGTGCCATGGATCTAGATGGGAATCCGGTTGAGCGTGTTTGGGAACTATCTTTAACGTGTGAATTTTAAACAATTTTGCAGAAAATTCACGGAAAAACAGTTAATTCCATGCATTGTGGGAATATGGCGCAGCTTCGTTCCCGAAATTGACAAGAACAACATTTGTAGAAAGAGATTCACGAGAACAAGCTCTCTATATTTTTGTCGCACTGTTAGTAATTACTCTCCGAGGAATTAATAGAACTAATCAATGTCTTAGGAAAGAGATTGATCTGAATTGAACGTAAACCTCCAAATGAGATGATGACGATGGCGAAGACGACTAGCTCAAAAATTCACAATGGTATCAATCAGGTCAACAAGAAGAAACGGATCCACATATGCAGGAAGGCAACAGCAAGACATAATTCAATTCGCCTCCCATTTCCAAGACCAAATAATTACCATGTGTCGACAATAATAATAAAAAAATCAGATGAAGAGAAAGAAACAAAAAACACGTCAATGCGTGCAATGGTAGTGTGAAGGTCAGGTCGATCGTGTCCGATCCGATCAGATCAGATCATGTTGGAGAGCGCGCGGCAGTTCTCGGAGATCTGGAGGAGCGACTGGTCGAGCTCGTCCATGGGGTTCTTCTCGCCGACCTTTCTGAACTGCTCGTCGCAGGCCTGCATGTCCTGCGCCGCCATACCCATCATGGCGCGGATGGTGACGGGGTCCTTGAACCCGATGGCGCGGCGGGCCGCACCGAGGTTGTCCTCGACGTCCCCGTAGAGGTTGTCGCACAGGTCCAGCGCCGTCTTCGCGAGGAGGCTCGCGGTGCGGGCCACCACCTTCACCCGCGCCCGCGCCGCCGCGGTGTGCTTGTGGAACGAGTCCACCTGCATGTTGAGCACCGCGAGCGCGTCCACGACCGGGTAGTGCGCGCCCTGAAACCCAGCCGTTTCAGTGCACAGCGCGGGGTACGGGGTGCTCTGGCAGATCTTGGCCACCTTGGCCAGGCAATCGCCCGAGCCGGCGTTCGCCGCGGCCGGGGAGCAGGACGTAGCGATGGCGGCGGCGGCGACGGCGACGAGGAGCAGCGCGTGGGTTGATCGCGCCATGACTATAGCTCTGCTGGTTTATTAGTTGCTGCCGCGTGTATGTAAAGGAGGTGGCCGGCGGAGAGGACTGGGGTGGTCGGATGGTGGAGGGGAGGGAGGTAAATAAGAAGATGGGTGGCTGCATGAGCAAACGGAAATGACGTTCGGCCTCCAGTCTAGTGGCCAAGCTGCTTTAATTTGGTCCGTTCGTACGTTGGTCATGGCCAAAGGTTTCCTTTTTTTGCTGGGAACGAGTGGTAACTTGGAAACTTGGAGTATTTGGGGGTGAAGCATGGTGCGCAAAACTATCTGTGGTTTGCAAAAATTCGCGAATTTTTCTGTGGCGGGGTCTTTTTTATCTTCCAGGGTAACATGCAATGGCGGAGGACGCAAAAAGTTTGAGGTGGGGCGAACCCGTGAACTCTAAAGCAAAAAAAAAGATGATGCAAAATCAAAGTAGTCCTAAATAGAATCACCAAATACAATGCAAATGTAAAGATTTTTAAATAGAAAAACAACCTCTCACATACCGATAATGAAGCTCTAATGGCGTCTAGAAGGCCCAGGCAATGGCAGTACTCAAAATCCTTATACCATTGTGGCCGAAAGCATCTACCATCTCTATTTGGGGGGAAATTGTGATGAGTTGGTTGAGTTGGACCCTTCTCTAGGTAAGCAAATCTAACATCATCTCTAATATTGGAAGCAAATCTTTCAATTGGAATGCGAAGTCCTGGATCATCTTTTATGCAATCTAGACTAAAATTCACTATAGCTTCAACGGAATCGACATTCTCTTCCACTATAGCTTCAACGGAATCCACATTCTCTTCCACTATAGCTTCAACAGAATCGACAGTCTCTCCTTCTACATAATTCACATGATCTTGCTGTGCGGCCTGTGCCCTAACATTGCCACTTTCACGGGTACTTGGATTGGAGCTACTATCACTAGTAAGTAATTTAAAATATTTTATCAAACCTGCAATTCACAACATGAAAATGCCACTAAACTCACTATATTGTAGATTGCCAAACTATTCTCTCAAAATCTACATCACAAATTCTCAATATAAAAATCTAGAAATTTCAGAAATTTATACCTTTCCTTTTTTCTTTCCCTTTCCTGTTCTTATCCATCACCAGATCACCTCTTCTACTTTTCGATTTGGTGGAGATTGAAGGGGAAGGGAGCTCGGTTTGGTGGAGATTGAAGGGGAAGGGAGCTCGGTTTGGTGGAGATTTGGTGGAGAACTGGAGATTGAAGATTTGAAGGGGATTAGGCAGCATTGGGATTAGGGAAGGGAGCTGTGGCCGGAGCCCGGAGGCCCGGAGGCCGGAGCAGTGGAGGCGTGGAGCTGGAGGAGGCCGGCGGCGGCGGGAGGCAGTGCCGGCGGCGGCGGCGGCGGGAGGCAGAGGACAGCCCGCCGGGCGCCGGCCTCTCCCACGTGACCGCGTCCCCTATAAAACCACCAGCCGTCCAGCCCCCCGCTCTCCTTCCCCGGCCTCTCCTTCCCCTAGCTCCGGCGAGCGGCGAGACCTCCAGATCCGGAGCCCGGAGCCCCGGAGGCCTCTCCTTCCCCGGCCCCCGCATCCAAGCTCACCGACTGCCGCCCGCCTCCTCGCCGCCAAGGGCATCCAGGAGCAGAGGAGCTCGTCCTCGTCAACCGCCCGCCGGCCGCCGCCGCTGCTCCTCACCGCGGCACCGCCCGCCGCCCGCCGCCCGCTGCTCACCGCCCGCCGCTCGCGCTCGGCCCGCTGCCCCGCTCGGCCGCTCCCCTTCACTCGGTGGCTGCTTGGCCAGCTGCCCCGCTCCCCTTCGCCGCTGCTCCTCACCGCGGCGCCGCCCGCCGCCCGCTGCCCGCCGCTCGCCGCCCGCCGCTCGCGCTCGGCCCGCTGCCCCGCTCGGCCGCTCCCCTTCACTCGGTGGCTGCTCGGCCCGCTGCCCCGCTCCCTTTCACTCGGTGGCGGGTGGCCGCTCGCGCTCGGCCCGCTGCCCCGCTCCCGCTCGGCCCGCTGCCCCGCTCCCGCTGCTGGGCCGGCCCAATATGGCGCACGGAAGTTAAGGTCGGGCGCCCGCCCGACCTCGCCCTACCGGGAGCTCCGCCACTGGTAACATGGTCTATTCTACTTTCATGCAACGACGGAGCAAAGAGGCGGTTGGGGAGTGGCGGAGCATCAACAGGGGGTGGGGGTGTGTGTGTGTGTCTCGTACGTGTTCAGCTCGATATTGGGCGTCTCTGATTTGAGGAAAACGTAATGGTAAAATTGTGAGGTCGCATGGCTGATTTGTCGTCATCCTTTTGGAGTCGAAAGAGTTGGAATCTGACTGAAACCCTTTGCATTAGCAGCCACAACGACCACAAAGCCGGTGAGGCATAGGTCCTGTTTATTTGGGCTGCGGCTTATTGAGAAGCAGTTAGAGCTGGTGAGATTTGAGAAGCAGCTGGAGCTGGTCAGCTAGTGGGAAGTAGCTGAGCTGTTTGTTTGGGCTTCTTCTAGACGGCTGGTGAACCTATGGCTAGTGTTGAATGACCGAAATGCCCTTGTCTCCTCCTGATTTTATTTAAGTGCTGATTGTGTTGATTTAAGTGCAAATAACATGTTTAAGAGTTGATTTAAGCGCAATTGATATGATTAAGAGCTGATAATTCAAAAATAAAAAAATACATTTAGATAATTCATACATTTAGATAATTCAAAAATAGAAAATTAGTGGGGTGGCAGCGGCCACCACCCCTGCCTCGGCCCATTGGACCCTGCCGCCGCCTTCCCATCCAACCTCGCCACCTCCGGCCATCATCGCCGGCGGGCTGGGAGGTCGGCGGCTTGGGGGGCGGTGAGGGAGGCGGCTTGGAGGGCTTTGAGGGGGGTGGCGAGGGAGCTCCGGTCGGCGGCTCGTGGGCTAGGAGCGGAGGGAGGCTCGGGGCGCCGGAGGTCGGGGCAGAGGGAGGCCGATGGGGGAGGGCAGTGGTCGCCTCTGGTGGAGAAGAAGGCCAGCGGTTGGGGGATCCGGAGACCGGCGGCTCGGGTCAAGAGGGAGCCCGCGTCTCGAGGGAGAGGGAGGACGGCGGCTCGGGAGCGAGGAGGCCGGCTCTGGGAGGAGGGGGAGAAGGGGAGTTGGGTGGGAGGGAGAGGGGCGGGTGAGGGACTAGGCATGCGGGGGGGACGCGGGATATCTGGCAGTGGCAAAATTTGGTAATTAGATGACAAACTTCAATGGTAGTTTTGAGCGGGAGAGTGCGGGAAGCTACTCAAGGATGTGGGAAGCTGGTGATGAGGTGCTTCTCCATTTCAATACACATCAGAGAAGTGCTTCTGAGAAGCAAATTTGGAAAGCAATGTGTTTGTTTGGGCTTGTGCTTCAGCTTTTGGTGCTTCAGCACCAAAAGCTGAAGCACAAACCCAAACAAACAAGGCCATAGTCTCGCGGCGGAGACACGACGAGGGTCCTTGCACGTCGAGACGAAAATGTCTGATCGTTTGTATTGTCACGTCGTAGAAGGAACCAAAGGGGTTGGCGAGCTAGGTCATAATGCATTGCGAATTGCATGTTTCGATAAAATATGGAGCATGCAAACCATATTTCTCCTGATTGTAACTAGCCCTTTTGGTTCCTTATCTCAAAACTCTAGTGTCTTTTATTGTCAATGTCTCTTACATATATTTTTCTGATTAAATCCCGTCCAACCATCTTTAACAATAAATAGCACGTTGTTATTGTTTTATCAGAAAGAAAAACTAGCAGGCAGAGTCAGCATACTTTTTCAATAAATATCGTCCGTACATGTCATCTAAGGATGATGCTTATTGTTTTGTATATAAGGATCAAAATATCTAGTAATATGTGAAACAACGCAATTGTCATTGACTAAGTGGTCTTGGGACCCGTAAAGTTTTTCCTCTCGAGAGGTGTACCCAAGCAAGCCTTAATGCACATATCTAACTATGTTCGAGGGTGTCCCGGTTTTCTCAAACCGTCTCAACCCGCAATTTAATCTTGCAGTGAAAAAAATTAACACTAATATGATGATTAGTACTATAGTGACTCTTCGCCGATTTGTTGAACCGGCGTTAAACCGAGTGAAACACCCCTAACCGTGTCCATATTCTAGGAGATTTCAATGGGTTTTAAAAGCTAGAATAACAGTTATGTATATTTCTCTTTAGTTTCACACAATGGTGACCACTAGTGATGTTACAAAACACTGTCGAGATCTACTAAAATATTAGCACTGGGGGGTTTTATAATGAACAATGTTACACTGGTGTGACATTTTGTCCACCAGAGTAGACTTGTGCGGAATATCTTGAAGTATGATTTTGCTGCTTAACACGTGTTGGTATAGTTAGCTTGGTGCCAGAAGAAAGCGACATTAGCCACTGATTGCAATGTAGTGGAAGGATCATATGTGCAACAATGGAGATTTTTTTTTGTAACGTACAGTTTTGGTCCATCCAAATTGACCACGATGGGCTAATCGATTTAAGCTGAATTTTCTGCCTAATTAAGTTAGTTATTCTGCCATAACTTCCACCCGTTAGGTACAAATTTTTGTCCTTCGAAATTCAGCCGTAAAGAATTTTGACCTTCGTATGTCTGCAGGGTCAAACGAAGAACAGGATTAGAGGAGTGGGGTCATGGGCTCGTGTACCCAGGTCAAGTTGCCACCTGAATTCAGCCAAGGACAAGGACCCGCTGAACGCCATGAGTCCATGACACGAGACGTGACGTGAGTCGCTGTCAACACAATCCGAAATTTCTCGTAGTGATAAGAAGGAATAGACTGTTGGCCAAATAATGACACCCGATAGTTCCAGGATCAGCCAAGAACTTGATTTCCAGCTTTGAACTGCTAGGCTCCCGCGATTGTGTGTGTGGGGTGTTTTTTTAAAGGGGACCTTGCTGTCGCTGTTTTTTTTTGAAAAAAACGCCCGAAGGTATTTTTATATTTGAGATATATTAGGCCAACAGAAAATTACACAGTACATGACAAAAACAACCCTAACAAAAGAGAAAAACAACAAAGGCCCCTAGGCCTTTCTTCTTCATCGCCTTCTTGGAGAAGCTTGGAAACGTCCTCGAGCTGTTGCTGGACCCGCCGAAGAAGACGACATGTCGCCCACCCGGCTCCAGCGCACCCCACTCAACCATTGAAAGGACGCACAGTCCGTTGATTGGCCGCAAAGAACGTCCACCGCGAGAGGTGGAACTTAAAAACCGGAGGAGAAGCATCGGCCGGGGCAGCGCCCCTAGGTTGGCGAGGTGGAGATCCCGCACCGCCTTGCTGGAAGGCCATCCGCGGAGATCCATGAGGGAGACAGCCAGCAGAAGGAGCCTCCAAGCCGGCCAAGTCGGCAACGAAGGCCGCCAGATCCGGAGGAGGAGCGGCGGACGGGAACCTCCACGCGCTCCACGCCGGTGCCGAAAAGAACACCGCCAGAGCGGGGACGGAGTGGGGAGGACAAAAGCCAAAGCTGAAGACACCGCCGCCGCCTCGCCGCCTTCGAGCAAGAACCTACACCTCAACGACGAGGACCAAACATCCCGCCCGCCAGTGATGAGCCGCCGTCCGCCGCATCTCCAAGAGCCAAGAAGGCCATCGGAGCCGGGGCGGACCGGCGGGCACGCCAGCGGGAGGATGCACCTCGAAATCGCCTCCGATAAGCCTCTAGTCACTGTAGAGAGGGGAAAAGATGAGCTTTGCTGTCGCTGTTGATTATAGAGAAAAAAGGCAGGGAAAAGCTTCCCCTCTACCTGATCAATTAGTTCGTTCCATCGATCTTCTCATTCGCAGCAATTGAGGTGCGCTCTCTCCTCTCTTTATCGTCCTTCTTCTCTTCTCCTTTCTATTTCTCTTTCACTCAAAAGCTTCATCTCTATGCTCTTCTTCTCACAACACAAATGTTATCAAACACCACCTTGCCGTCGACGGTGGCAGCTCCCTAATGACCTCGAGCTTGTGGACGATGGCATGGTGCAAGGACCGAGAGTGGGCCATGCGGATCTCGCAATGGTGAAACCCTGATCGGCTAGATTCACCGCTGACATGCCTAGAGGTGACGAGGCCGGCGACTCAGATGACGATGGTTAGAGCTTAGTGATTCAGAAATTTTTGATGTGGCCTACATTGTTTTTCAATGTTATATATGCATATTTCTTGTTGCGTACATATAGATGTTATGTTATAATGTTTTGTATTTTTGCGTGACTAGATTGTGTGCGTGTTGCATATATATTTTTATGTTGTTGCATAAGTTAATTTTTTAGTTACATATGTTAACTTTTATGTTACACATGTTACAACTATTTTTACATGAATTGTTGTATTGGATGGAGACTTGTTGCATACGTATAAAATTTGACGATGAGTAGTACAATTCTACTATATAAGACGATAGTATCCGTATATGATACCTAGGATCCCCTGGATACTTGGAGCAGCTACCGTATTTGTGAGGGACTCCAGCAGATAAGGAAACTATACGTAGGTGTCCGGATACCTCTTAAACAAGGAAGTATATCCATTCATTTAAGAATAGCAGGAGTCTTAGTCAGAGGAGCCATGTCAAGCACATGATATCCTCTACATAAGGAACCAAAGGCCCTGCGGAGAGGACAATCCTAACACACTAGCCAGCATACGAAGCCCTAGAAGATCCACGCGATGAGACTCCGAGCCAAGTAGAAGGGAGACATCACCCCCGACATCTACTTCCGACTAGTTATTGCACCTATATAAGCTAGCTATTTTCCTCTCGTACTCTGTCTTGAGATCAATATAAACACATATAACGTAGGGTTGTTATCCTTTGGGAGGCCCGAACATGTCTAAAATCTTGGCTTTCTAGTGGTCCGGCACGATTCGATAGGTACCTTAAGGTGTCCCCTATACTCACACTCTTTCATCACGAATATCGTAAGGTCGACGGTTCATCAATCATCGATAAAACTAGTTCTATATGTTTATTTGTAATATTATAGATGTTGTAAGCATTTTTGTATGCTTTTATTGAATCACCGGAGAAAATGTTAGAATAATATTATATAAATATAAAATAATATTACATATGAAATCTTTTATGTTATAATAATCGGACGTTTCACATTAACTTATTTTAGTGAGATCGGATCGGAAAGACGACCGATCTGAAGATTTGTTCGCTCCATCGATGCCTAGCATCCACCAAAAAGTAAAGCGTCACCGTCAATTTTATACGGAGGTGCAAGGGATACATAATCAGAAAGATACACCATTGCACACATGTACATGTGGTCTACGTCTACCCGGATGCGATACACGTCTAAGGTTCACAACTGTAGCCTACTGGGCCTCGTCCTTTGTGGGGCTAAAGTAGCTAGCAGATAGATTAGTTTATCCTAACCTAGCTAGCTAGTAGATTATTTTAGTAGTTTAATGTGCTCTATCCAAGTCTGTTTTGTCCACCTACGCTAAGAGGGCTCTGTTTTTTAGGTTAAGTTGGTTCGTGGAACCAAGAATCTCTAAGATTTAAATGATTTTTACAAAACTATACGTGCAATTTATCATCTTTAGTTTTTAAAAGTTTATATTATATTTCCTCGTGGCATGATAACTTACATTTTTTTGAAAGTATATGATTTCATTAACTAGGCACGCTAGACAAATTGCTAGCTGCCAACCTAATTACAAACTCTGGAAATTCTTCACGCCACACAGAAGGACATGAAGATTCAGACATCAAACCAAATCCTGCAAGTTCATGAGCTAGAACATTACAGTTTCTAGGACAAAAGGAAACATCAACTCTACTGAAGCTAGTTAACATCAGATACTTTGTTTCTTTTAGGATGACACCATTGATACCATTATCTTCTTCTTGCCCATTCAGATATGTACACAGGTTTATGGCGTCACTCTCCAATATAACTCGTTGAATCCCCATACTAGTGGCAATTTGCAAAGCATTGAGTGCCGCCATAACCTCCGCTTGATGAGCATTATGAATAAACGGAAGATGCCCTGCTGCAGCCATCAAGACTTCCCCATGAAAATCTCTCAAGACTGCACCCCAACCACCTGTACCCTTTTTTGGTATATAGGATCCATCAATGTTCATCTTCAATTTCCCTTCACTTGGAGGGCACCAAATTTTTGTTTGAGTCTGTACCTTTCCTGTTCTTTCTTTCAAGAGCTTTGTCTTAAAGTCTTGAAAATAGAAAGCAACTGAGAAGACCACCTCAGCCGAGGAAAGCCCTTCCCCATTGACCACCTTGTTCCTCATACACCACCAACGCCAAATAAATATGATTACCTTTAACTGAGTATCTTCTGGTAATTCCCAGATTGCTTCGAGAACATGCTGGGAAGAAGGACATTGTGCCAGTTTAATTCTTACATCCTCAAGTAACATCATTCTCCAGCAGCATTTGGCAGCCTTGCATTTGCAGAATAGATGGCAGCCATCTTCATTTAATCTGTTGCACAAAATGCATATTGTATCTAGTTTAATCCCCCTTCTACTAATATTCATGCGCAGCTGTAAAATATTGTGGGTGAAGCGCCATAGAAAATGCTTCAATTTGTTCGGAATGCGTCTCTCCCAAATTCTCTTCCATTTAAAAGCATCCTGTCCTGCCAAGGAGTTCTCTAATTGGCCCATTTGCCTTCTTTGTTCCTGCATAAAAACTTTATATGCTGATTTCACTGAAAAAAGACCTTTATGATCATAGAACCATGCTATATAATCGTCCATATCCTCTCTCAGGGGAATGCGCTGGATTATATCAACTTCTTCTGCACAGAAAGTTTGCTCCAATAAGATTAAGTCCCACTGACCTGTCATTGGGTCTATAAGCTCATCCACTCTCTGGAGCAGACAATTTCTTTTGGTTGAGGTAATATATCGTGAGCGTTCCCTTGGGAGCCATGGATCAGACCAGATTTGCACTTTTGAGCCATCACCAATTCTCCAAATTATACCTTGTTTCAAAAGTCGTATGCCTTTTAAAATACTTCTCCAAGTATATGACATACATTTCTTATGCTTGGCTTTAAGCACATCACCATCACAAAATATTTTGCTTTTAAAATCTGTGCACAAAGGGACTCCGGATATTGAATAAGCCTCCATCCTTGTCTCGCCAGCATGGGCTAGGTTGAAGCCATTTAAATCCGAAAACCCAACCCACCCTCTTTTTAGGTTTCATTAACTTCTCCTTCCATCCTTGAATTCGTTTCCAATCTTCTCCTTTATATATTCGAAGACCTTTGCCTTAGAATGACCAATGAAACTGGAAGCCCCAGATATTTCTCATGAAAAACCTCTCTCTGGATACAAAGCTTCCCACTAAAGTATTGCTTTATGACGAGGGGAGCCCATCCGGGTAGGCCCAGAGCCCCGAGTCGGCCCAACAAGCTTGGGTAGGCCCACTCGGACGAAAGCCCAAGAAAGGCCTGCAGCAGTGCAACGTCCGGGTGCCATCAAGACAGGCGTTACGACTCATCAAGCATACGTTTCGATCGGCATGAAGACTGCCGTTACTCGGACGGTTACAGCGTGTAAATGTCTCAGTTAATTTAGGCAGCTACTGTAGCTAGCCGAGTGGCCAAGTCGGCCAGTGTTCAAGCCTATATATATAGCCGAGCCCCCATGCAGAAGGGGCTGGCTGGTCTCGAGTTCTAGCTTCATCTTCAACCCCTTGTAATTCCTCTCACGCAAGATCATTAAGCATATTCAGCAGGAGTAGGGTATTATCTCCATCCTTGGAGAGCCTGAACCTGGGTAAAGTTCTTGTGTGCACCGCCTAGATCTTCCATACACGCTTTTCCCCGACAATCCTATTACAAATGGATATTGCCGCGATTTCCCCGCGACAGTTGGCGCGCCAGGTAGGGGAGGCGTGCATCGGAGTCATGATCCAGGCGGGATCTTCTCCTACGGCGGACGGCAAGCTTGTCGCCGGCAACGTGCCGATCATGGCACATCCCGAAGGCTCGGAGTTCACTTTCGGCAGCCTTCGTTTCGTCGCCGATATCTTCGGCCAACTACGTCTTCAAGATCCGTGTCCTTGCCCCGCGGAGGAAGTGGAGCCTGAGCTCCGGCTTGGATCTCCTCTTGCCCCGGGCAAGAGCGGCGGACTCTCCCAGTTCGTCGCCATGGTGGGCGCTGAGTCTCTCCTTCCCCTTCTGGATTCTGAGTCCGAAGAGGACGAGAGCTCGTACAGCCACACCGCCTCCGCAGAGGTATATGTGGTGGCAGACGGCACCGCAAACGACGCGGGAACGTCTGCTACAGCGGACAGGGCAGCACATGAGCATCTGCATACGCCCATCGGCGGACAATCGGAGGCCGAGAGGGCCTTGGAAGTCTCCCGGCAAGCCCTCCTCGCTGAACGAGAATGCCTTGACCAGGAGCGGGCGGCACTCGAGCAGCGAGAACGGCAACCGAATGATCATCACGGTTCGCGCAGCCGCGCAAACCGGCGAACTTCTTCGGCTGCCAGGAGGAGCCGGGCTGCTCGGGCCCCTCTTTTCGGGCAAGTGCAGGACGGCGTCCCTGTTTATCAGACGCCGGCCCAGAACCTCTTTGCGGCTGCCGCGCTGGCCGACTCACTGCCGCCCCCGGCAGATGGTCCCGTGGCAGAAATTCAACGCCGAGTCGTCACTCTGATGAGGACGGCGGTAGAACAACAGCAGAACGAGGCCGAGTCGGTTAGCCACCGACTGGTCTCCCAGGGGGCTCGGAGTCGGCCTTCGGGGGCTCCAAGTCGCCCTGCCACAGTTGGATCGTCTCAGCCGAGTCGGTCCACAAACCGACCTGATGCTCGCCAGGAGATCAACCGACTCCAGACTGAGCGACGACAAGCCGGCTCCCACCGAGCGAACGACGCCCGAGATGCTCGCGACGACATCGAAGGGCGGCGGGCAGCCCGGGTGCGGGCCGAACGACGTGCTGGCGAGTTCAACCAGCCGGGTGGCTCTGCATCCACCGGTCCGCTTTGCTTCAGCAGACGGATTCGGGGCGAGCCTTTCCCGGATCGGTTCCGAATCGCCAGTGGCATCGACAAGTACGATGGCACAGCCAAGCCAGAACTTGGCTTGCCGACTATTTGGTCGCCTGCAACATAGGAGGAGGCAACGAGCGTGTCGCCCTCCGAAGCCTACCCCTGATGCTGGAAGGGTCGGCTCGGGCATGGCTTAACAGCCTGCCCGAAGATAGCATCTATGACTGGAGGGACCTCCAAGAGGCCTTCATCAAGAACTTTGAGGGCACGTACAAGCGCCCTGGGAATGCCCAAGACCTGTGGCTTTGTGTCCAAGAGAAGGGCGAGTCGGTCCGCGATTACATCCAACGATGGACCCGACTGCGCAACTCGATCGAGGATGTCACCGAGATGCAGGCCATCCAGGCCTTTTCCCAGGGAGTTAAATATGAACTCATCAAGCACAAGTTGGCCCGGTCTAACATACAGACCATGGGCCGACTCATGGAAGTCGCCAGCAAATACGCAACGGGTGAAGAGGCGATGCGGTACGAAGGCAAAGGCAAAGCAAAAGCCGAGTCTTCGAGCCGGAAAGTCCCTGCTGACTCAGATCGGAAGCATGCGGATAATCGCCCCCCGAAGCGGAAGGCAGGCGGCGGAGACGGAGTCAGTGGAGCCGACCTGGTTGCGGCCGCCGAGCGTCACCCCCAGCGTGGCGATGACGGCCAAAAGAAAGAGCGCCCTTGGCAACAGCGCAAGGCGCCAAAGCTTACCTTCGAAGAGATCCTCGACGGACCCTGCTCGTTTCACAGCACCGCCAAATATCAGGCGGGCCACTCGACCCGGGAGTGCAGCTTCCTGCAGCGCCTCCGGGAAGAGAAGCAGCCCGAGCCGGAAGACGGTGGGGAAGGAGGCCCCGCCGCAGGCGGGCGGCGCTGCGCAGTATCCCCCTCAAAGGGGGGTACTTATGATTTTCTAGGGATCCGACTCCAAAAGGGGTCGAAAGCTGCGCTGTCGCGAGGTCAACGCGACGGTGCCGACTGTCCCTCAATGGCTGGACTGGTCCGAGGTGCCAGTCGGATTCAGCCGACTTGACCACCCGGACCGGATCCCTCAACCCGGCAAGCATCCCCTGGTGGTGGATCCGCAAGTCGGCGGGTTCAAACTCCGCAAGGTCCTGATGGACGGGGGCTCCAGCATAAACATCATCTTCGTGGATACCCTGAAGAAGATGCAGGTTTTAGAGACCCAACTTCGCCCCAGCAACATTTTCTTCCACGGAATAGTTCCTGGGAAGTGTGCAAAATCTCTGGGTCAAATCTCCCTGGAAGTAGTGTTTGGCGAGCCAAACAACTTCCGGGTCGAGACATTGACCTTCGAGGTAGTCGGCTTCAAAAGCGCATACCACGCGATCTTCGGCCGACCGGCTTATGCCAAGTTCATGGCTAGGCCATGCTACACATATCTAAAGCTGAAGATGCCGGGTCCCAAGGCGTCATCACCATCACTGGCGACTTTGAGCGCTCTAACGAGTGTGACATCGCCAGCGCGGACATTGCTGAGTCCCTAATCGCGGCTCAGGAGCTGGAGGACATCCAAGCTTCCGCCGACTCAGATCAACCTCCACCCAGCAAGAAGGCGGCAACCGAGTCCGCCTTCTAGTCGGCCAAGGACACAAAGCGTGTCCAGGTCCATCCTGAGGACCCGTCCAAGACGGTCCAAATCGGGACCGACCTCGAGGCCAAATAGGAAGGCGCGCTCGTCGACTTCCTTCGTAAGAATTGGAACATCTTCGCATGGAAGCCTTCTGACATGCCGGGTGTTCCAAGGAAGTTCGCCGAGCACTCCCTCAACGTCGCCAAGGATGCAAAGCCGGTGAAGCAGTCTCTCCGTCGCTTCGCTGAAGACCGGCGCAAAGCAATCGGAGAAGAAATCGCCCGGCTCCTCGCAGCCGGGTTCATCAAGGAAGTTTTTCACCTGGACTGGTTGGCAAACCCAGTCCTGGTTCTTAAGAAAAACAAGACTTGGTGCATGTGTGTGGACTATACGTCCTTAAACAAAGCATGCCCCAAGGACCCGTTCGCCTTACCCCGAGTGGATCAAGTCGTCGACTCCACAGCCGGGTGCGAACGTTTGTGTTTTCTGGATGCCTATTCAGGCTACCACCAGATCAAAATGAAAGAGTCTGATCAAATAAAAACTTCTTTCATCACCCCGTTTGGGGCTTTTTGTTACATCACGATGCCTTTTGGTTTGAAAAATGCTGGTGCTACGTATCAACGCTGTATGCAAAAGTGTTTGCACGACCAGATAGGCAGAAATGTCCAGGCTTATGTCGACGACATTGTGATAAAGACAAAGAAGACAACGGACCTCCTGACCGACTTGGCTGAAACCTTCGCCAATCTCAGGAGGTACGACATGAGGCTCAACCCGGAGAAGTGCGTCTTCGGAGTCCCGGCTGGCAAGCTACTCGGCTTCATCGTTTCCGAGCGAGGAATCGAAGCGAACCCGGACAAGCTTGATGTCATCATCAAGATGGGCAAGCCGAAGGACCTGAAGGCCGTTCAGCGCCTAACCGGGTGCGTGGCCGCCCTAAGTCGGTTCATATCCCGACTCGGTGAGAAGGCCTTGCCTTTTTACCGACTTCTCAAGAAGTCTGACTCCTTCGAGTGGACGAGTGAAGCTCAGCAAGCCTTCGAAGATCTCAAGCGTCTTCTGTCAACACCTCCGGTTCTCGCTGCGCCCATGGAGGGAGAACCTATGCTGCTTTACATCGCGGCCACAAATCAAGTGGTCAGCGTTGTTCTAGTGGTGGAGCGCGCAGAAGAAGGCCGAGTCCAGAAGGTACAGCGACCCGTCTACTACGTCAGCGAAGTCCTTTCCGAGTCGAAACAGCGCTACCCGCACTACCAGAAGCTTGTTTACGGCGTGTTTCTGGTGACTCGGAAACTGGTGCACTACTTCCAAGCCCACTCGGTCACCGTGGTCAGTCATGCCCCATTGTCTGATATCATCAACAATCGGGATGCCACGGGCCGAGTCGCTAAGTGGGCGATAGAGCTCATGTCGCATGACATCAGCTACGAGCCTCGCAAGGCAATCAAGTCACAAGCCCTTGCAGACTTCATCGTCGAGTGGACCGAGAGTCAGACCCTTCCGACTCAGGTGCCCCTTGAGCACTGGGTCATGTACTTCGACGGCTCGAAGATGCTCGCAGGCACGGGGGCTGGAGTCGTGCTGATTTCCCCCAAAGGCGACAAGTTGCACTACGTGCTGCAGATCCACTTTGCCGCCTCGAACAACGTCGCAGAATACGAGGCGTTACTGCATGGCTTGCGCATTGCAGTTTCACTCGGCATTCGCCGACTCCTTTGTCGCGGCGACTCGGATCTCGTGGTGCAGCAAGTAATGAAGGCTTGGGACACCAAGGACCCCACCGTGGCGGCATATTGTGCCGCTGTGCGCCGGCTGGAAGGAAACTTCGACGGCCTCGAACTTCATCACGTTCGTCGAGCAGACAATGAAGCCGCCGACTCCCTAGCCAGGATTGGCTCTGCTAGGGAAAAAGTCCCACCCGGAGTTTTCCTTCAGCAGCTGTACCAACCATCCGTCAAGTCGGAGTCGGCAACCGAGTCATCGGAAGCCGGATCATCGCCCCCCGATCCGGCTCAACCGGCTCAAGAAGAAGTCTTGGCTGTCATTCCTCAATGGACTCAGCCGTTCCTTGCGTACCTCTTGAGCAAGGAGTTACCTGAGGATTCGACTGAGGCACGCCGCATCGTGTGCCGGGCTCGAGCATACACCATCATCAATGGCGAGCTTTACAAGCGCAGCACCACTGGAATTTTCCAGCGCTGCATTTCGCCAGAAGAAGGTCGAACGTTGCTCGAAGAAGTCCATTTGGGACTCTGCGGCCACCATGCTTCGTCAAGATCCTTGGTTGCCAAAGCCTTCCGACACGGTTTTTTCTGGCTCAGCGCTCATGCTGATGCGGAAGAACTCGTCCGAACCTGCGAAGGGTGCCAGCGGTATGCCCGTCAAACACACATGCCAGCTACCGCGCTCAAGACCATTCCGATCACATGGCCTTTTGCCGTGTGGGGACTCGACATGGTGGGTCCGCTAAAAACAGCTCGGGGAGGTTTCACTCATCTCCTCGTGGCCGTGGACAAGTTCACGAAGTGGATCGAAGCTAAGCCAATAATGAAGCTTGATGGTCCGACTGCTGTCAACTTCATGAAGGGAGTCATTTTCCGATTCGGAATTCCTCACAACATTATCACCGACAACGGCAAGAACTTCACGGCAGAAGTCTTTCGCCAATTTTGTCGGGACCATGGGATTCGGATCGACTATGCCTCCGTGGTTCATCCGCAGTCCAACGGCCAGGTTGAGCGGTCCAACGCTCTAATCCTCCAAGGCATCAAGCCCCGGTTGCTAGTCCCGCTGCAACGGGCTGCCGGCTCCTGGATCGACGAGCTTCCGTCTGTTCTTTGGAGCTTAAGGACGACTCCAAACCGGTCGACTGGCTACACGCCGTTCTTCATTGTTTACGGAGCGGAAGCCGTCCTGCCGAGTGACATCCTTCACGACTCCCCGCGAGTCGCAGCATACGTGGAAAAGGATGCCGAGTCGGCACGACAAGACGACCTGGATCTCTTGGAAGAAGCGCGGGAGCTCGCCCTCTCGCGCTCGGCCATCTATCAACAGAACTTGCGCCGCTATCACAGCCGGCAAGTTCGAGGCCGAGTCTTCAACAAAGGAGATCTGGTCCTCCGACTGATCCAAGACAAGGCTGGCATGCACAAATTATCTCCGCCTTGGGAAGGACCGTTCATCGTCAACCAGGTGCTTCACAACGGCGCGTACCGACTGGAGGACCCGGCAACTGGCGCAATTACGGAAAGGACGTGGAACATTGCACAGCTGCGTCCCTTCTACACTTAAACCTTGTACTTCAAAATAGTTCTTTCTTTCATTATAAATAAACATTTGTTTCCTTCGAGCGGCACTCGGGAGGCACTTTGTTTATCTAAAATTTTCGTTTTTTCCGACTAAGTTCCCTTTGGGCAATCCCCGGGGGCTACGTCTAATATAACCGAGTGGCTTCGTTACGGGCAACACCCGGAAGTCACCACAAACCCACTGGGTGAATCATCACTCGGTACAAGTTATTTCGAATCTCCTAACTTTGTTTCTACACGAGCGTCTAAGGATGCGTTTGGATGGGGGAACGAAGTGGAATGGAACGGAACCGTTCCGGATTCTGCTGTGGTTCGGGCGTTTGGTTCGCGGGACGCTGCAAAATGGAATGGAACCATTCGGTTCCAGTGGAGGGAATATTCGGCTCAGATGCGGAATGGGGTGATAACGCAAAATCGATGGAACGAATCGGTTCCTCACCCGTCGTAACATCCTCTGATCTCCCCCAAAAAGAACTCCCGTGACTCATCTCCCCCAACACATCTCGCCTCCCCTCCTTCTCCCGTGAGCGGCGGCGGCAAGCAAGCGGCGGCGGCGCGCTCCAACGCAGCAGCGGCGGCGCGCTCCCACGCAGCAGCGGCGGCGGCCCGTTCCCAGGCAGAAGCTGCGGCGGCGCCTCTCAGGCAGCGGCGGCGGAGAGGAGATCTCGGGGAAGCACGCGGCGCGCTCCCTCGCAGCAGCGGCGGCGGCGCGTTCCGAGGCAGAAGCGGCGGCGCCTCTCAGGTAGCGGCGGGGAGAGGAGATCTCGGGGAAGCCGGTGGCGGCGCTCCTAGGCAAGTAGGCGGCGGCGGCACCGGAGAACAGGCAGCGGCGGCGCACTCCCAGGTAGTAGCGGCGGCGGCGGCAAGCAGGCAACGGCAAGTGGCAGCGGCGGCCGGCTCCCACGCGGCAGGTATGTCTCCCCTTCTTCCCCTTGATTGCTTCTAGGGTTTGCTTGCCCCATCTCCCCTTCTTCCCCTTGATTGGATGGGATTGGATTGGATATGATCCCCAACTCCTCCAAGGAGGAGCTCGGGCTCACGCGTGCTCAGGGAGAAGGACCCCCTCGTGCTGTTCAACGAGAAGCTGCAGGGCTACGCGTGCATGACCGAGATGGATCCCAGGCAGAGCATTCCTGATAGATGATGATCACAAAGAGCTGGATGCTAAAATTACAATGCATTTTGTGTTGTGTTTCTCGAAGACTGAACAATGCAAAGGAAGTGGCAAATCGACCTATTGTTCACAGCCATGAGGATCTTGCCAAAAACTTCAGGTTGTCTTTCGGCTCCTTATTTCGTTTATTTTCAGCTTCTAAATCTTCTAGTCAGCCAGTATAGCTTGTAATATTCGTATAACGCACTGCACCTAACTGGTTGGCACTTCCAAGAGAGGATTTTTTGGTTACTGGACCATCCAGTCTCGTTATCGAGGTAATGCACTTCTCAAGTCAAATGTTCATGTGCAATTGGAATTTCATGCTTTCTCCAATGCGCCCCCAAAACGAATGTTTGCCTGCTGTAACTTCCTGTTGTGTTTCAGGCCCTACACAAGATTCAGAATTTTGTGAGTGAGCATTCATGGCAAACAGCCTGGTTGATGACTTATAAGTTGATTTCGAGAGACAAGGTTGCTGGCCTTGTAAATTTTGGCTCCCCTCTTTTCTACCCTGTAACTTTATATGTATTGCTCAACGTTGTTGACTTCGGTTGACTTCGTTGTTCTTGATGATGATGGAGCTAATGTGAGGTGTTCCACAGTTCAGAAGCATTATTACAATTACATATTTCACTCCAGTGGTTTTCCTTTTGAGGGGATCTCCTGTGTTGTTTTGTAACTGCACGCGTTGTATGTTCAAATTTATACTATATTGCCATTGTTACACGTTGAAATTCTGCTGAGATGCTGCTGAAATGCTTAGAAATTCTTTTGTGGAAACATACACAAGTCAATGGCATCTTCCTCCAGCCACAAGGGGCAAAATGTTCTCTTTAACATTGACTTAACGGTGAACGCAGTGTCAACTAACGGACATGTCAAATATGGAGTTATGAAAGTTTTTAAGTGGTATATCCGAAACAAGGTATTCTCATAAGACAGATCTGGAATAGGAGAAGTTTTGAGTGGAAAATCAAGAATTCTTTTTTCTATTTTTCTACGTGCTACGGTTCATTGTCTCGCCTTGTAGATCTTCGTTTACACATGCATGTTGCATCTAAACGAGTTCAAATATTTTAATTAGAAAATATTTATTGCTCAAAATACAAATGAAATTCTGCTGAAAAATAGAAACGAAATACTGATTACATTTCCTTCCATCCCATTCTCTGAACCAAACACTGGAATGTAACCATTTGGTCCCATCCCATCCTCTCAACCAAACACTAGAATGTAACCATTTGGTCCCATCCCATCCTCTGAATCAAACACTGGAATGTAACCATTTGGTTCCATCCCATCCTCTCAACCAAACAATAGATGGAACCGTTCCAATCTTCGAACCAACAGCAGAATAGAACCATTCCATTCCATCCCATTCTATGATTCCAGAACCATTCCATTCCGTTCTTTTTCATTCCCCCATCCAAACGCACCCTAAGTAAACGTGTACGGTACCTAAGGCCCACTCTTCGTCCCCAACTACAGTCGCAACCCGGCTGTCCGGTTGGCAAGAGCAAAAGCTAAAGGTCGGCCTGCGCACGAAAAGATCCGACTCGGCGGAAAAAACAACTGTGGACGAATCAAATAACTTGTACAAATAACTTAAGCAAAAATCAGAATGAATTGAAAAGCATCTTCATTCATTGCAAAAGTTTTTACAATTTCCTACTCGGCATACCGAGAGATATTACATTGTGATTTTCATTCCTCTGGAGTCGCTTCTATGCGCTCCTCCAGGTCAGTGAAGCTGGCGATCCGGCTGGCGGCGGCGCGGACTCGGGGAAGGAGCTCCATGGGGTCACCCGACTGGCATTCCTCATTGACGGGGGCGCCCGCGGAGATGTTGTCAACATCTGCGTCCGGGTGATGGGCCAGCACCATTGCTAGCGCCATGCCGGCTCCCGAGCGGGCGGCCGACTCCTTCCACTCTTCAACCTCCGCTGGGCCAAGCGAGAGTTTTGTCGGCGAGGGCAAAGATGCTGGAACCCCGGTTCTTCTCCGGGCCAGAGCTTGGTGCAAAGCCCTTGGGCAGCCGACTTCATGCTCTGCACCAAATCTTTGACCTGGAGGAGTCGTCTTCCAAGGTCACGACACACTCGGACATCATCTCGGGTGTCCAGAGTACGTCGAGGACCGACCTCGCTGGGTCGGAGAGCGCACGGAGCCGGAGCGCCGCTTGCTTCGCTCGCTCCTCCAACTCTGGGCAAGCATCTGAGTACAGATTATTGCTAAGGGGATGGATAGGAAGCATGCAAAAAAAAAGAAGCCAAGGACTCGGGGGCTTACCGAGTAAAGTCTCATTGGCTTTTTTGAGTTCGCCAATGAGATCCCTTTCACGCTTTTCCCAGTCGACGATGGCTGCATCGTGTCGCTTCTGCGACTCATCCATCAGTCGGGAAAAGTTGTCGACCTGTCCCTGCAGCTCGGAGTTCAATGCCTGCGCCTTCTCGCACTGCGCCGACAGCTTGTCATGGTCCGTTTTCAGCAAGGTGGCAGACTTCTTTAGCTGGCGAGCTTCCCTCAGCTCGGCATCCAACTCGGCCGCCTTGGCGTCGAGCATCTCTATGACTTTGACCCTCGGGATTGCGCCTTTCAACTCTTCTCGAAGCCGGGCGTTCTCGGCTTCGACGTCTGTCGATTCAAGAAGGTCAGAAAAGGGCAGGAAATTTAAAGTCAAAGGAGTTTGAAAACTCGGATGCTTACTTCCGAGGGCGCGAGCTTTTCTTCGAGATGCCGACTCTTGGCCTTCTCCTCCTCCCATGCCTTCTCCAAGGAGGCATTCCTCTCCATAAGAACCTGGCCATTTCCGCCGAGTCGGATGGCCGCCTGAAAAAAGAAACTTCGTCAATTTCACCCGAATTCATAAGTCTCAAGCCGACTCAATCAGTCGGCTAGAGACTCGGGGGCTACACCCACTGGGTGCACTGAACGTGCTCCCAGTGTTGGAAAATAACAAAACTAGAAGACAACTTACCCCGACGGAGGTCTCTAGAACCTCGGCCGAGTCCGCCAAGGACTTAGCCGCGTCGGCGAAACCCCGGAGCTTGGAGCTGAGGGCGGCGACGCGGTTCGTGGCTTCTTCGGCGGAGGACCCTCAACGTCAACCAACCCCCGTCAGCGAGGAGACCCCGCGCGCACATCCGGGTCCAGGACCTCCTCCCCAGCTGCAGCAGGCTGGGGCGTAGAAGAACTCGGCGGAAGCGCTGCAGCCGGAGGCACGGCTGCAGCCGGTGGTGCGCCGGACCCGGCAGCCGTGGCCGACTCCGTTTCCATCGCGGAAATGGTCGGAGCCGGCGCGCTGGGGTTGGTTGCAGCCGGGGCGTTGGACTCGACCGCAGCTGGAGTCGGTGCTGGAGCCGACACTGGAGGCAGGGCTGGAGTCGGGAGCCGCTGGTGTACCGGATGAAGCGTCTCCTTTATCGGAGAGCTTCTTCTGAACTCTGCAAAACAAAGGAAGAAAAACGAGTTTAGTACCTTCTAAACTTACTGCGACTAGGGCATGAGGCGGGACTCGTACCTGGTCGTAGTGGGAATTGATTTCTTTTTTGGTTTCCCCCGGGGCGGGCGGACCTCCGGGGAACCGGCGAGTGCCGATTGAGGCACACTCGGCTTGGTGGCAGGAGCAGTAACCTGCACCACTCGGCTGGGAGGCGCGACTCGGGCAGGAGCTGGAGCCGGCGTCCCCCGACTAACAGCTGCGGCTCGTGCAGGAGCCGGAGCCTGCGTAGTGGGGCCGGTAGCGGCTACTCGGATCCGCTTGGCAGCTGGCTCCGAGCGAGTCGGTTCGTCCCAGCTTCCGGGGCCTGAGATCCGATGCGCCGCCGTCGCGGCCTCGCTTGGCGAGTTCGTACGACCCTCCGGACTCGGAATCCGAGTCGATTTGGATGCCGCCCTCGGGGGCTTCCTCCTCGACTTCGGCGTTTTCCAGCGCTGCCGAAGCCCAGTCTTGCTCAGGGAGAGGCGGCATCGAATTGAAGTCACGATAGTTCTGCAGCGTCGAAACACTGTTAGAAGAAGCAAGCAGGCAACAATTTCAAGAGCCCGACTCGGAATACAAGTTACTTACATCCGGTGCCGGTTGACACGCGAAAATGGAAGCACTTTTGGGCGCCCGAGTGAGCCCAGTTCGTTCTTTCGTCAGACTCTTCAAGATTTCCAAGAAGTTGTCGTCCGAAAGGTCCTCGGATGAAACCCTCGTTGGGTCATGGTTGCCCGAGTACTCCCACATCGGGTGCGCCCGGGCTTGAAGGGGCTGGATGCGCCGAATCAGCCAGGGTGGCGATGATGTCAGGGCCTGTGAGTCCTTTCTCCTGGAGTCTTGCGATCCTCTTCAGGAGTCGGTCGACTTCAGGTATTTCTTCGTTCGACGGCTTGGTGCTCCAGCGCTTCAGCCACACAGGAGGATCTTCGTTGTATGGGGGGAGTCCCTCGTGGCCAGTCGGAGTACGCTCATCCGGGCAGTAGAACCACCCGTCTTGCCATTTCCGAATGGTATCCAGAAATTGCATCTTGAAGTACCCGGCGCCGGCCTTGACCTGAATGCTGACTCCTCCGCAAACGGACAGTCGGTCGCCGGCCTTGATTGGTTGGGCCTTGACTGTGAAGACTTTCTTCCACAATCCCCAATGCGGATGAGTCCCCAAGTAGCACTCGCACAGCGTGATGAAGCACGCGATGTGCAGAATGCCATTGGGACTCAAATGGTGAAGCTGCAGACCGTAGAAGAACAGAAATCCACGCAGGAAGTCATGTGGTGGCAGCTTAAGCCCTCGCTCCATGAACGGAGCAAGTATCACCCGTTCATGTTCGTGTGGAGCGGGCTTAACTTCTTTGTACGGCGCCCGCCAGTTGACGATGGTGCGCGGCGGCAGCAAGCCTTCGCTGGCGAACCCAACGAGAAGCTCGTCGGTGATGACCGAAGGGAGCCAATCCCCCTTCTTCCATCCGTCGGCGGCGGTGGCGGAGGCAGGGGCAGCGGCCTTCTTGCCCTTGCTGGCGGCGCGAGACATGGTCGCCGGCTGATGGGTGGCGGTGGCGAGCGAGCTTTCTCTTAAGTGCGTGGTGGCGGAGCTTCGGAGGCAAGAGCTTTGGGCGCGAGGAAGACGAAGGCAAAAGTGAAAACCGCGGTTACTCCGCGCTCCTTTTATAGCTGAGGAAGTCCAACCGCTGGCGGTCGTGCATCCGACGTGGCGGGAAACCGCCTCGGTAACCGCTGTCCCGCGCGCGAAACCCCGTGGGATTCGGGCGCCTTTTTCGCCACGACGCGACATCCCAGGCGACGTGACCGGCTCACATTACGTCAGCCTCCGTCCCGCGCGCGCTTCCTGCGTGATTCGAGCGCAGTCATGATGAACTGTCGCCTCGGATAGCACGCGAAATCAGAGCAACAGCGGATGTCTCGGGCACGATTCAAGCGGGACTCGAGGCGAAATCATGGCGCTGCGGGCGCTCTGTTCAACCGGCTGCGCGCATTAAATGTTGATGCGACATCCCGGACAAGACAATGCCGTGACCCCAGTCGGCTTCAACCGAGTCCGACTCAACCTGAGTCGAACGGTGCTCGGGTATCGACTCAACAGTCGGCTTGGCCACTGTGACACGTCACGGGTCATTCCGACTCCATCAAACAGTTCCGAGGCGTACAAGCCGCCAAACTCGGAAGCAGACTGACTCTGCAAAAGGGTGCTGATGACCGGCCCAACAGGGTTTGCAGGTCACTCGGCAACACCCATGCTAAGGACGAACCCGGCATCCACAGTGGAACAACATGATCTCCGAATCAGAGCCGGATGCCACAGCGGCGCAACGTGGCTCATTCATTCGGGGTTCAATGCTGGAGTTTGAGGGCTCGGTTTCGAAGCTGAAGGTCGAAGGCGTTCCCCCTCGCGGGCACAAGATGGCAACCGTTCACTCGGATATGTCTGACGCTATTTCGGACTCGACTCGAAATTCATGATACGCCTCCCGGAAGGCCACAAGCCGTTTCCCCCAGTCGGAAAGTACGGGTATCACCGAGTTCCTAACACTTAGCACAATCTAACCTTTTTTCAGGTATCAGGGGAGTCCATCAAGGTCTCTCCACCAGCGACTCGGGCATGCACAACCTGCTCGTCAGTCGGCATCCGTGTCGAGACCTCGAAGCACTCGGGGGCTACTGACGAGGGGAGCCCATCCGGGTAGGCCCAGAGCCCCGAGTCGGCCCAACAAGCTTGGGTAGGCCCACTCGGACGAAGGCCCAAGAAAGGCCTGCAGCAGTGCAACGTCCGGGTGCCATCAAGACAGGCGTTACGACTCATCAAGGCATACGTTTCGATCGGCATGAAGACTACCGTTACTCGGACGGTTACAGCGTGTAAATGTCTCAGTTAATTTAGGCAGTTACTGTAGCTAGCCGAGTGGCCAAGTCGGCCAGTGTTCAAGCGCATATATATAGCCGAGCCCCCATGCAGAAGGGGCTGGCTGGTCTCGAGTTCTAGCTTCATCTTCAACCCCTTGTAATTCCTCTCACGCAAGATCATTAAGCATATTCAGCAGGAGTAGGGTATTATCTCCATCCTTGGAGAGCCTGAACCTGGATAAAGTTCTTGTGTGCACCGCCTAGATCTTCCATACACGCTTTTCCCCGACAATCCTATTACAAATGGATATTGCCGCGATTTCCCCCGCGACACTTTATTTGATCACTTGTATTTGCACTGAACATTATTGCCGATTTATCATAGTTTACAATCTGCCCTGAAGCTGCCTCATAGTCAATTAGGATATCATGTAAATCTTGTGCATTTACATCATCCATCTTGACTAGAAGAAGAGAGTCATCTGCAAAGATAGGTGTGTCAAACTTGGAGCTGCATGACATATTCTAACACCCTGAATACTCCTCTCCTCTCAGCTGCATATATAGCAGCAGAAAAAGCCTCTGCACAGATGACAAAAAGATACGGGGAAAGAGGATCCCCTTGTCGAAGTCCCCTTTGTGGAATAATTGTTTCAGTGCAATCGCTATTAATTTTAACTCTATATTTTTATCGTGGTTACACATTTCATCATTAAATCCACCCACCTGCCATTAAAACCAAGCTTCATGAGCATTTTCCTTAAGAACATCCACTCAACCCTTTCATACGCTTTACTCATATCTAATTTAATGGCTGCATAATTTTCCCGGCCTGCTCTCTTATTACGAAGATAGTGAATGGCCTCATAAGCTATTAGCACGTTATCGGTAATCATTCTTCCTGGCACAAACGCGCTTTGATTGAGAGAGATCACATCTGGCAGTATACTTTTGAGCCTATTAGCAAGGACCTTAGATACCAATTTGTAAATAACATTGCATAAACTTATTGGTCTAAGATCTTTTAGAGTCATGGGGCTCTTACCTTTTGGTATTAGCACAATATTTGTATCATTCCAACCATCAGGCATTGGCTCACCATTCAAGACACCCAGCACCTCAGATTAACACGATCTCCAACAAGATGCCAGAATTTTTAAAGAAAAGCACTGGCATACCATCTGGACCTGGGGCTTTCAATCCTCGCATTTGATTTAAGGCCACTTCAATCTCCTTATCTGTGAACTCAGCTAACAACATTTCGTTCATGGTCCGAGTCACCTTTGGACGAACATATTGTAAAATATGTTCTGAACCAGTCCCTGCACAGGACATAAATAATTTGAGTAGTAATGGAAAATATGCTTTTTCAAAAGGTTATTATCTTCTATCCAAGCACCATCTTCCCGTTTAATTTCTTAATAGAGTTTATTCTCCTCCTTTCTGAAGCAAAGGCATGATAAAATTTTGTATTCTTATCTCCTTTTTGCAACCAATCAACATGGGACCGTTGTTTCCAATAAATTTCCTTTTGCTCTTCAAGACGATTCAATTTATGGCGAATCACCTGTTCCTTGTCAATTCTCCTTTGAGTAATCGACTCCCTACGGCAACATTCTAACTCCTTCGATAAGTTTTTTATTCTCTTCTCCAAGTCCCCCAAAACATTTTTGTCCCAATCTTTAGATTGCTAGCAACATGATTCAACGCATCTAATACAGAGCTGGACTCTGACATAAAGGTGAATTCCAAGCATTTTGCACCACCTCACTGCAACCAGCTTCGTTCAACCAGCTAGCTTCGAACCAGAATTGTTGGCCACGATGTTTTGTTCGCACCCCCTTTTCACAGCCTTCTCTGTGCAAAACCAAAGGGCAATGATCAGAATGTCGTGGATCACCATGAATAACCTTTACAGCTGAAAATCTGTAGCACCACTCTTGATTAGCAACCGCCCTGTCTAAACGCTCCTGAATATAACCTGTGGCCAAATGATTGTTATTTCTCCAAGTGAATGGATCTCCTTCAAAGCCTAGGTCAGAGAATTGACAAAATTCCAAAGCCTCCCTAAAGTTTTCCATGAATCTCTGAGATCGCGTTGCACCTCCTTCTTTTTCATGGGAAAAAAGGATTTCATTGAAATCCCCCATACAAACCTAGGGGCCATCTAATTGTTGTTGTAATACCCTTAAGAGGCACCATGTTTTTCCTTTATTTTCCTGCTTGGGTTCACCGTATATCCCTATAAATCGCCATGACAAATTCTTTGCCTCTACGATCTCCGCATCAATGTGATACCTTGAAGATTCCGAAGATTCAAATTTATCTCCTTTTCCAAAACAGAGCCAGGCCTCCACTCCGACCATCAGGATTTCTAACAACCATATTAGTTAGCCCCAAAAGCCACCTAAATTTTTCCATCCTCCCCTGTGGCAACTTGGTTTCACAGAGGAAAAAGATGTCGGGATCTTCTAGCTTCTGCAAATTCAGAAGCCCTCAAACTGCCGGTCGATTCCCGAGGCCCCGACAGTTCTAGCTTACTATCTTCATTTTGCTCGCGGGACTGTCCTTGCAGTCCCGCGGTTACTTTCTTTTGTTTTTTAAGCACCTCCTCATGCTGTTCTAAGTCATCAACAATACCCTTTACCACCTCTTCATCCATATCCTGAATCGCCATTAGTGATGACATCGGCACAATAGCAGTTTTCGGATTCTCCATTTGCACCACCGGCAGCACTGCCAAATTGTCCTCCTTACTGCTAGGAGCACAATATTGTTTCCTTTTCTTAGAGCTTTGCTTCAATAATTCACTTTCTGTAGAGAGTAAACTCTTTATTACCCCAGCAGCATGTCCCCTGCTAACAACTTCCTTCTCTTTGATTGCAATGGACGACATATCCTCAACACCCTTCTCAACATCTTCATCATGGTCCTGTTCACAAGAAGAAGCAGGGTGGTCATTCCCTGTCTTCAGTACAGCTCTTGTTGGTGATGAGCTACGCCTCTGAACTGAACCCCCATTTTTGTTGAATAAATTCGCTACATGACCTAAACCGAAAGCTTTTTTCCTTTTTTCCTCTGGGGCACGAATTTTGTTATCATAAGGCAATAAACCATTTTCATCACGATCTGCTGGATTCAGACATTCGAGCTCAGAATGTCCAATAATGCCACAGGAGAAACAAAAGAAGGGTAATTTTTCATACCGCAGTTCATACCAAATCTTTTGCTCCTGCCTTTCCGAGCAAAGATAGATCCCTCGACGCAGAGGCCTAGCAATATCTATCTCCACCCTTGCTCGAAGGAAATTTCCACTGGCCTTCCCATTATTATCTACATCCACCTTCAGAACATTTCCCACAATACTAGCTATTTTCCTTCCCCATTTTTCATTCATCCATCCAAAAGGCAGATTCATTATATGGATCCACATCGCCATCTTATCAAAGTGAACATCTGTAGGACGAAAAAGTGCATTATACTCCTGAAGAACCACTGCATGTTTATTTACTATCCATGGCGACCCATCCAGTAAACTCTCCTTGTCAATCTTTGTCTTGAACTCAACTATGAACAGATTATCCCTAGCAGACCTAGCAAACATCCCTCGTGGATTTCCCCACGCAGGTTTCATCGCAGCCATTATAGTCTTGATGTGCAGGATTGATGGTGCTAGGACTTTGCCTAGCACAACCCATTCCGAGACAGACCTGTCCGTGTCTTCACCATCTCCGAGAACAAACTCTGTGTCTTCCGCTTCCAGGTTCAGGCGATTCAAGAGATCTGCTACATCCTCCTCAGATTGATCAGCATTTCCTCCTATTTCCACAATCTTTCCCTTTTCATATATGCTAAGTTTTCCTCTGTTCCTACCATGGAATGGGACTTCTCAAGCTCTTCTCCCAGAATGGGCAACACACTGCGACCAAGGGTGGGCAGAAAAAATGTCAAAGTTTTCCCCTTTGTCCCCCTAGATCACAGCCTCACCAAATCCTTGAGATGGCCAAGCAGAAAATCAGATCCCAACAATCCCACCCTTCTGGATGGGCAGGACGCAAGAACTAGTGTGAAAACGCTTGTGGATCAGCGCTCACAAATCTGAATCTAGCGTTGGAATCTAATCTTGCAGGATTGATCCCTAGCTAGAAGAAGAAAGTCCTCTCTCTACTGTTCGCTGGAACGCTCGAGAAGGAACACAGTTAATCTTGCTTTGTTTTTTGTGATAACTTATATTTTAGCTTTCTCAAGTTTTCTCAAAATACATAATATTTTACAAATTTAAAGCAATTTTGCCAACTCTCTTCCTACATTGCCCTTCATTAATTTCCCTTTTCTACTTCCAGTATTCTCTATTCCAGTAGAGCAACTAATGCAGATGTGTTGAAAGTAATAGCAGTAATTGTGAAATAAAAGATATGACTAGAATTTTACCTACACCCTTAAATATCATGCTCAACTCTAAATCGTTATCTATTGCCTGTGAGTTGGCTGACCAGTTGGTGTACTGAGCCGGTAGGTTGTTTGTACATGATATTGGATCATGCGGGAAGAAAGTTTGAATCATAATTAATTGATCATTTGCACACGATATTAAATTAATATTTGGAGTTAGGGTTCATATCACCGGCATTGATATTAGATCAGTACACATACTCAAATTTTAGGTAGCTTTCTTATGAGGTTTAAATTATGAATATATGTCGGTTGTAGGCTATTAATCATTACAAGGTACGCTAGATCCATGCCGAATAATATTTAGGTACACTTACCATGATCTATCAATTATGATCTACTAATAATTAGGGTCCGATAGATCAATGGCCGGATGACATTTGAATACAATTATAAAAAATTATCGACAAGTGCAAATATGAAGATCTATTGGTTGCGGTCTATTTAGATACATTTATGAAGATCTATCGGTTATGATTTGTTTAAGTGCGGTTATGATGATCCATCGACTATGATTTGTTTATGTATGGTTACGATGATTTATCGGTTGTGATCTTTTCAGGTATGGTTATGAAGATATATCAGTTGTGATCTGTTTTAGGTACTGTTGCAAAGATATATCGATTGTGACCTGTTTAGGTATAGTTATGAAGATCTATCGATATAATCTATTTAGGTGCAGTTATGAAGATTTATCAGTTGCATTCTACAAATAAAAAAGGAGGTTCCACCAGATTAATGGCCAAATAGTTGTCTTTTTTATAAGATTTTTTAGCATGCTTTATTTCCTAGTTAACTCATCGTGTACTTTTAATATATAATAGATTTCAACGCTCATAATTCCTAGGAATTTTTCCTATGTTGATTGGTAGGATTGTATCTAAAAGGAATATTTCTTAGGAAGTCCATTTTATTGCGATTCGTAGGACATTTATCATTGACTCAAATCTCTTAGAAATAACTTTTTTTATAGTATAATCAAATAACATTCGTTGCAAATCTAATACTATATGATTCAAATGGACATAACACTGTAATTGTACGTTTTCTCTATTCCTGTGTTTTTAGGATCCTACGAATCAAAGAGGTCCTCCCCCACATTGTAAGTTTATTTTTACGTGAATACAGGTTGATCTTAATACCTGCCCCACAATTTGTGACAGAGATTAAAGCGGCAATGTAACATACGGTTTACATATTGATTCACGACTCATTTGTGAGCTATTATACGCTTGTATATAAAAAAGCATTACCTCCCACTTTTTACACCACATGTATGTCCTATTTGGAACAAAGAAATTACACACGAGACGGTTCAATTCTCCTAGAATTCAGAAAATATTCAGTATGTCAAATGGGGCTAAGATAAATTTTTTGAAGCACCATACTATTTTCTATAATCTATAACAGAAACAACACAGTTCAGAGGTAAAAGAAAAATTGATTCCGACGCATTGACGGGAGACCTATGGTCCAATCCCGTTCGCGGGACCAAGCTGGCGCACGCGATAACATGCTTTGCTCTGCAAAAATCCAGTGGCTCGGGATCGGGTGCCATGTGTCCGCCCCTGTGCGGCTGCTGCTGCGTTTAAGCAAACTCATCGCTCATCAGAACGTTCTTAGAATTCTTACGTCCCGCGGACCGCGGTGACTCCGTGCTTTGAGCCTTTGACTGCTTTCACTCGCGTCAGCCCCCCGCCCGCCTTGGTGCGTACGCTGCAAACGGAAAGAAAAGTCGCGCAGGCAGGAGAAAAAGCAGCAGCGAGGGGGCCGCAGGCGCAAAAAGCAAACCACCGCGGCAGCTGCTCGGCGAAAGGCCGACGCACGCGAGCCAGAGGAAAAGGGAAGAGACAGAAATTCGCAGCACAGCTCAGCTTCCGGTCCCCCAAAACCTAGCCCCTCCTCGGCGTCCCGTCCCATGGGCCCCGCCTCTCCTCCTCCGCCGCCGCCTCCCCTCTCGCCTCGCCGAGCGCCCCGGTTCCATCCGTCCCCACGCCGGCAGTAGATCGCCGCCTTCGGCTCGGGCCGCTCCGCTCCCGGGGATGCCGCGGCTCGGGCAAGCGAGCTGCCGCTCCGGCCGAGGTCAGTCAGCACCCCTCCCGATCTGAGCCCCCAAGCAGAATCTCCACGCTTGATGTCGTGTTTGCCTGCCAGGTGCTGTAGTAGCTGGTGGGCTTGTCGAGAATTCGGGCCCTGTTGCGATTATGTAGGGCATTTTGAGGTCTAACGGCGGAGAAATGGCTGACTCTTGTCTGAGTGGTGAGGTGACGGCGGGGTTTTGGGGCTTAGGGAGGGTGCGCGGGGCGGCTAATTCAGGGCTCGGTTTGACTTGGCGAGTAGGTCTGGTGTTCTTCGGCTTAGCTGCCCAGCTGCCCTTGCTTTACTGGGTAGCTGGGGTCTGATCTAGGAATGCAGAGCTTAGATTATCTGATGCCACTAATGCGTGTCTTGGATGAAATAATTGTCAATTCAAAGCTATACAGAAGAGAAGAAGTTTCTACTGAGAGGCCCACTACATTTTCTGATCCTTTCATGTCAAATGGTGTTGCTTCAGTAGATAGATCCTTTGCTAGAGAGAAGAAAGATTGATTGGTTTAGGGAATGCTTTGGAGGAGATCGAGATGATAAGTAGTTAATCATTGTTTTGAGATATAAAGAAGGGTGTTTGGTCAGTACTTGTTATAGCCTTATATTGCACCGATCTAGCTAACTTCCATTTGTAGATGAATTTATGGTCTTGATAAGTGAATTTGTGTAAACGGATCTTCCTTTACTGGGAAGGTCATTCCTGAACTTATGCTGCTGGAATGATGACAATTCCTGCATTGCTGTGTTTGCTACATAGATATCCTATTTGTGCAGAGAAAATAACATGTTTTCTTCTTCTCCTAACTTTGTTGGGGGAGGGTCTTAGTAGTTTTGCTTTGTGTTTCATGCCTTTATCTTTTATCATTGTGTGGTAGAAGCCCTTTTTTTTTGCTAGAGATGGCTTATCTTTATAGAATCAATTATTGCCAGTCCAAACATATTCAAGCCACCATATTAACCAGCCATTAACCATATTAGTTATATGATGATCATGATGCGTGCTTATGGAGTAGTAAACATCAACATAGGTCACGAGGATCATGTACCATCACCATTTCTGGTGACTTTAGCCAAAAAAAAGAGACAAAGGCTTAAAGAGAGTAGCAATACTAATGTCAGATTCTCAGTCTGATTCTTTTTTGTATGATAATGTTAGGTTAATTGAGTTGAAAATATTTTCTTGGCCTGCAATCTAGCGTTAAGTACACAAGGATTTTCTGAATCTTCTCCTCGGTTAGCATACGTTTTCTCAACCTTATTTGCATCTTTTGAGGACATGTGTAAAGATATACCTGCCCTTTTGTTTTGATTGACTTAAGGACCTGGCCACCCTGAAAGGCGATTTCTCTGTACTAATTGTGTATTGTTTCTAAGGGGTGTGTGGATCATGGGCTATTCACACTAGTTCTGTAGATTTATGAGTGCATATCTATTAGTTGCATTGCACCTGTTCGGCTGTTCCTTGTCAATGCACAACATATTCTTGTCTTAAATGGGATGCTGACTGGTCGATTGTACTGTCTCTTGGCAGGACTGTTGGAAGATGCTCCAAGGAAGCTTTTGTTCAATTTCTTGGTTGTTATATTGACTCTGGAATTGATTAATGAGATTAATTTGATTGCCCAAACATCGGCTCTAAAAGCAGATGCTCCTGCTATGTCTCCATTACAAGGTTGGAGACCAGCTCGGTCCATGGTATCCCAAGCCAAAGTTGACATTAGTATTGCAAGGCGTCAGCATAGACACAAGAAGCTATATTCATCACCAGTTGCTCTTTCATCTGTGCACCCTCCTATCTCAGCGCCGAGCTATAGCTCCATCTTTGGCGCTTCTGACCTCTCCTTCTATTCCTCAGACCTGTCAGATCCTTCAGTGCAGCATATCAGACGCTCAGCGGCAGATGTTCCTGCTCATGTAGATGCTGCCCCCCCTGATGCAGCTTCGAATACCAGCGCAGCTCCTTCTGGATTAGTGGAGCCCCCAGTCTCTCCACACAATGGTAACATTGATTGCTAGAGCCTGAACTAATTTAATTCCAAATGATTTCATTATGTCAAACATGACTTTAAATTTCTTAAATCCATTGCACAAAGGGGTAGGTCATCTGGTTATTCAAGAAGATGTGTAAAGAGATGCTTGTTCAATTAATTCTGATTTGGCTTCCTCCATATCTGGGCAATAGCATCTTATGGCTGATTGTAAACATCTCGCTAACAGTTGTCTTACATAGCATGTAGATTATACTCCCTCTGTGTCACGATATAGGTCTTTTTAGATTCCGTGTCAGTCAAACATTTCTAGCTTTGACCATTACTATAGAAAGAATTACCAACATTGACAACATCAAATTTATATTACTAGATCCATCATGAAATATACTTTCATATTGCATAATTATTTTTATTTGAAGCAACATATTTTCAAAGAAAATGATGGTCAAAGTATCACGTTGGAGACCGTGCCAATGTCATAAAGGACTTATATTGTGACACAAAGGGAGTATAAGTTTGTTAGCTTTTGCTAATTCAAGCATTATGTTTCATGCATCAATTTGGAATGGGTCAGATGAAGTTTAGGGTTGCTAGCAGTTTCATGACTGATCATAAATAAAGAAGAGAATTGTGATGGATAACATTGAGTTCAATCATAGATATTGATGGTTTGCAGATTGTTTAGCATTCGCTCTAGATATGCTGGTCAATCCCATTATAATTTATTTCCGTTTTACTAGGCTGTTGTGCTCCAAACATGGTACAAAAACGAGGGAGCCAAGACTGCCATTGTGTTCTCCCAGTAAGAGTTGAGCTCTTCCTTCACAATGTTTCCTTGAATTCAAATTGGAGCAATGAATTTCTTGAGGAGCTTGCTTCGCAGCTCAACCTGCGGGTTGCTCAGTTTGAGATTGTAAATTTCTATGTCGTTGGAGCTTCTGGGCTAAATATAACAATGAACATAGCTCCCCACACTGGAATTAGCTTCTCAGCCGATCAAGTTACTGCAATGAATTATTCTCTTAGTCTGCATACAGTTCGGATCAATCCTTTACTGGTTGGGGACTACAATCTTCTTAATTTAACGTGGTTCAGGCCATTGGCTCCAGCTCCTGGTAATCCTTAGTCATCGTGATGTTCTCTATTGTTACAATGCTGACAGTTCTTTTACTGTCTAGGTAGAGCAAACTGAATACCACTTAATTTTTGTTCCTGTAATTTTTTCTGTATTGTTTACTTTAGTCGAGAAATTGAAAAATATTTGCAGCACATGATATTGATAATACTAGTTATGTCTATAGTGTGAACTGTGAACCACTAATGCCTTGTTTAAATATGAGCCTTTTTGAACGATTTATCAAACAAGTACTCCCTCCATCTCCAAATACCCGACTGTTTTGACCAAAATTGTTGTTTTATTTACTTGGCACTACAATTCCCGAGGCATACTTTTCCAAATTAACCCCACCCATTTCCCCTACTTTTCCACCTTGTTATTTGTGCTTGCAATATCAATAAAGCTATTTTGGCCACTTTGTATCTAAAATACAATTGTCTAGGTATGTGTTGGTCAAAAAGTGCCCAGTATGTAGAACAGATGGAGTATATAAATATCAAAAGTGTGGATAGGCACTAGGTATTATACTCATCTGCCACCCTATAAAATTTTAATACCCAACTCTTCCAATACAAAGAGGAGAGAAAAGGAATACAAGCGTGCCCGCCTGCTTGTAACCAAAAGGGGCACCCCGTTACACATGTAGCACATAGGGCATATGGAGATTATATCTTGATTTGATATTTAAAGCACTGTTTGTTCTAATACAAATTTTGTACATGGTTTTTTGTTTTAAACCTTCAGAGTGTGGATAGTTGATCTATGCAATATACTTTTTTTATTATGTTGATGAAAGTATCCCCTTCAGTTGTAAGTATGAACTTGGTTATCCAGTCAGCTATGTTCTTTGCTTTGATGAACTTGGGATTGTTGACGTCATGATACAAGATGATGCTTGGCAATATGATACTTCCTACATATCATATAGATGACCTTTCTTTTGTACAAATTTCCTTTCCTAACATCACTGTTTATCTTGCGTTTCAAATTTTCAGCTCCAGCATTCACGATATCACCTAAGGCCTCTCCATCTACAGCATCTACCTTACCAAGACCAAGTGTAGATATCATCAACGGCAGACACTTGAGCCTCATTACTGTCATATGCATATGTATTGGTGCTCTAATTGGTGTGTTGGTGATTGTTTTATTTATTTGCTTCTGCACATTTAGGAAAGGAAAAAAGAAGGTGCCTCCTGTTGAAACACGTATGTGTCAAGTTATCTATTCCCTCCTTTATTCTTTGCCAAAAAATTAAAACTAATATAGGTTTGTTTTGCTTTATGTTATGTGATGAGATGATCTGTTAATTTTTAAACTATGCTACATGCAAAAAGTCCCAACATTTTGCATTATTGTTTATATTCAATTTGCTGAGTGTGTGCATAGTTTTTCCGTTATTGAGATTTGTACCCATTTTTTTAAAGCAGAGGTGAATGAGTTATCATGGTTAATAGAAGTTGAAGAGTTGATTCTTAAAAGAATCTGAGCTTTTACTTGGATGGTATACTGGCCTTTAGTCGAAGCATTAGTATGATAGATGGTAGGTGTCTGTCTGGTTTTGCTGGTGGACAACAACCATGATTATTTAACACCCAGGCCGTATGGAAAGGCTGGTACAATAAAACCAGCACTCTGAATAGTAGATTGGCCATTATTGACTAATAAGTGCAGGCTTCAAATAATAATAGTATCATACATGGAATGTTCACTGCTGGCCCAACATTCACCCCTACCCTTCCTACTTTCCTATTAACAGGTGATCAATAAAATGCACTGTAGGTGCCTAAACTTGTCCCAAGCGGTCAAATAAGCCCCTAACCTCCCAAACTGCATGTCCAAGTCCCTGAACTTGTTTAAGTGGGTTAGTTAGGTCCCAGACATACCAGGCGCGAATGAAGTGCATGGAGGGTTGAACATGTCCAATGTAGCATGTTGAACCATGACAGGAATTCCCTGCTATGGAAGGAGGGGACACTGCCGCCAATCTCAAGATCCAAGCCACCTTGCTTCTATTGTTGTTCTTGGGCACTGGCAATGCCACCGCTATTGCTCCTCCTGTTTGCCCTCGTCGTAATCATAGAAGAGTTCGGTGTGTGGGTGAATAAATGCGAAGATGAGTAAGAAACAGGGGTAAGGTTGCAAATTTTAACCGGCACTAACTCCCTAACTTGACTTGCTCATGTCAACATGCCACGTTGGATGTGATCAGCCTACCATGTCAGCTTTCCAGTCCCGCATGGTGTGTTTGGGACCTAACTGGCCAAATTAAACATGTTCAAGTACTTAGATATGCAATTTGAGAGTTTAGGGACATACGCTGCATTTTAGTCTACCAGAGGCAATTCCGGGCTCATGTCAAAATATGCTTATATGTAAGACAATTTTTTACTATATTAAGCTATAGTAAATTGTGACTATTATTTGCATCAAATCACAACATTTTGGATCACAGCAGTGGTAGCATTGCAGAGGATTGGTTGAACCATATTTCAACCGAGCAATACATTTGAACTAAGGTCTCCATGGCTTGTTGTGTTAATAGAAATGCATCTTGCATACATATTTGTGTCCTTTAAAAGGCCATAATGTATTTCTGGTTGTAGTCCTTTGAAGATTGTTAAAATGAGAATGGAGGCGGAAACAGTGTCCATAGCTCCCCATAATAACTTCAGCTTCTTAGCCAGTTTAAAATGAGGATCGAATTGTTTGGATTGTCTATTATGTATGTTTTCAGAAACAATTTTATGTGCATTAACCTCATCTGTTCTTCTGTACAGCCAAGCAAAGGACACCAGATGCAGTATCTGCAGCGGAATCACTTCCTCGCCCCACAAGTACAAGGTTCCTTGCATATGAAGAACTGAAAGAAGCAACAAACAACTTTGAGGCTTCAAGTGTGCTTGGGGAAGGTGGTTTTGGCCGTGTCTTTAAGGGGATACTAAGTGATGGCACTGCTGTTGCTATAAAAAAGCTTACTACTGGAGGGCATCAAGGAGATAAGGAGTTTCTTGTTGAAGTGGAGATGCTGAGCAGGTTGCACCACCGCAACCTTGTGAAACTCATTGGTTACTATAGCAACCGTGAATTGTCACAGAGCCTTCTTTGTTACGAGCTTGTTCCTAATGGAAGCCTGGAGGCTTGGCTTCACGGTATGGCTAATTGTGCTAAGTTATTTTTCTTTCTGAACCCTGCATAGTTCCCATTTTTATTTTATTTTTCTGGGGAAGCATAGTTCCCAATTTAGTTGCAACTGGAACTAGTCTTTCATTAGGTTGACTTTTATATCCATATCTTACTGGAATTTCCAGACATCCAAAACACGACTCTGACTGCCTTTTCCATTTTGTCAGGCTCATTGGGTGCTAACTGCCCCTTGGATTGGGACACCAGAATGAAGATAGCACTTGATGCTGCCAGGGGCCTAGCATACCTTCACGAGGATTCGCAGCCTTGTGTAATCCACAGGGATTTCAAAGCTTCTAATATATTGCTTGAGAATGATTTCCATGCTAAAGTGTCTGATTTTGGTTTGGCCAAACATGCACCAGAAGGACGCTTAAATTATCTTTCAACTCGTGTTATGGGAACTTTTGGGTAATTTGAACGTGTCCTACCTTGAGCTACATCCCAGCTATTTCTGCTCTTCTTTTGCTTTATATGTCTGATGTGTTTTTTCAGGTATGTAGCACCAGAGTATGCAATGACAGGACACTTACTTGTAAAAAGTGATGTATATAGCTATGGAGTTGTTCTACTTGAACTACTTACTGGGAGGAGGCCTGTGGATATGTCACAACCTTCTGGCCAGGAAAATTTAGTGACATGGGTTAGATTTCTTTCTATTCTATACTATCTTCAGTTGTTTTTGCATTGATCTTTTACATCTGAATATGAATGTGTTAGCATGGTAACTATTGAGCAGCTAAACAGTTGTGTCCTAGGCATGCACATTAGTGGTTTATTGATGTCAAAAGGCATCTGGAGCTAAACAAGGTGGGTAAACACCGTTGGGTGGAAAGTAGACTTACATGCACGACAGTGTGTTTTATTTGTCTACATATATGCCTCTCTCCATGACCCCACCCCACATGCCCAGACGCGCACACACCCTCTCTGCTAGAAAGCCTATATGCACTGTTGATATGTTCGTATCTAGCTTGTGTGACTAGGTCTAGGTGTGGCCACTAATATCAAATCTCAAGGTATTCCTCGTCCGCAATGCTGATAATTCTTGGTATGTTTCTTAGCTGGTTTCTGTGGCTATGTTGGGAGTATGCACCTAGTTTATTAAATCTCAACGTATTGCATATCTATAGGACCTGATTATCTATAACTACAAAGTGCATATGATGTTACACTTGTGTAATAATGTTAATTTTTTTCTCGACTGACTACAGACACGGCCAATTCTTCGAGATAAAGATAGAATACAAGAACTAGTCGACCCCAGGCTTGGTGGACAGTATCCGAAAGATGATTTTGTGCGAGTGTGCACAATTGCAGCAGCCTGTGTTTCCCCAGAGGCCAACCAGAGGCCAACAATGGGTGAGGTGGTGCAGTCGCTTAAGATGGTGCAACGTTCTGCGGAGTTCCAGGAATCTATACCAACACCGCCGGCTCGTCCTAATATCCGGCAGTCTTCAACAAACTATGAATCTGATGGCACTTCATCCATGTTCTCATCCGGACCCTTCTCAGGTCTCAGCCCCTTCGAGACTGAAAACATCTCAAGAACGGCAATTTTCTCGGAAGATCTTCACGAAGGTCGATGACCGATAGGGGTGGTTATGGAGCTGTTTTCGGTAGAGCCTCTAACCACCAATACAAAGGCTGGTGGTGTTAGTCCCCTGGCCGGTTACTGGGAAGTAACACCTGTAAATTCCATTTTTATTCACCACCTGCAAAAGACTAGATTGTTACAAGAACATTGAATGGCTTTTGTATGAAAGAAATGATTTTGTTCGAAGTTTTTGCCCCTAGCTCCTGGCTCATGTTGACACAATATCGGGGTGTGTGTGTGTTGGGCATGTTTGTAACATTTTTCAGCGGCATGCTATCTTAAGTTGCAACATGAAGTGATAGATAATCGCAGTAGACTTCCATTTGGGAGTGGGTACTGGAGATTAAAGATCCCAGCTCTGGAACCTGAGATCTCACTCTTCAATCTGAACTGAATCATCTCACTGCCCCGGTCCTGCACGTTCCTTCAGTTCATGGGTCAGTATATCATTGGCTTGGAAAAAGAGTGTACCGCGCGCCACCTGACCGCGTGCACCTTTTTTGTCAAAGAACAGGGGCAAAGCCCCGGTTCCATGCATAGCATGAAACCAGAGTTAACAAGTTAACCAAACGGGGGATAGGTGAGTTCCTTCCCGTGGAAACAATGATGATAATGGTGATTTTTATATTGAGTCTGACAAAGATGGAGGTGATACCAGTGATGGTAATGGTTAAGATTCCGGTATAGGTACCGACAGGGGCAGAGCCAGCACATGAGCATTGGGGTCAGCTGACCCCAATGAAAATCGGCTAATCTAGTACTAAGTCACTGTTTATTACTGTTCATTAGGAGAAGATGACCCCAGTGCATTTAAGGCTGACCCCATTGGCCTGTTTTCCTGGCTTCGCCACTGGGTACCGAGGCTCTGGTAATAGTGGACTTTCTGGTGAGGACACCCAGGATAAATTAGACGCACCTGGTAGGAACAAAGAAAGAAAAGCACAGAGCCAAAGTCTGAAGCAAAACAGTTGCAAGCCTACACAGTTGACATCTACAATCACTTGCTCTCCAGGTACAGTCGTCCAGCAGTTGCGATCGAGAAGTTTTGCAGAGAGGACGCCATCTCCTGGCCAAGCCGATCATATGGTCCCAGATAGCATTCAGACTCGTCCACGAGCGTCCCTGAAAACAGATATCGTTTCGCGTTTTCCATAAGGCCCACAAAGCCGCAGAGCATAACATGTTCAGAGTAGAGTTATTGTCAGGAGAAAGCCAACAATGGCATAAAGCAAACGAGTCAGTAATATTATGACCAACAAACAGTTGAGAAATAAAATTTTACACTTGTCTAGTAACCACACGCTCAAAGAACAAATGATGGATGGATTCCAATTCTGCACAGAATAGGCAAGTTTTATCATCCACATTTGACGTTTGGCTAGGTTATCTCTAGTAAGAAGTTTATTGTGGACCAATAACCACAGGAAAATATGAATTCTGGGAGTGCAGCTAAAGCTGGAGATCTGATACCACCATCATTTACAATGTGATAAAAATATTTGACAGTATGAATCCCAGAAGCATGATGCATCCAAATTGGAGTATCTGTCCCCTCAGACAATGAAAAGTTAGAAATCAAACGTAACAACTCAAACCACCTATGCATCAGAGTATTGTCAGAACACCTTCTAAAGTAAGCTTAAGCTCAACACCATCCCAGATTTTATTTACAGTGCCAGATTGTCCATTACAAATTATATAGAGATCCCAAAAGCCGGTAGACAGGGAACAGTCCCCACACCAAACATCCTGCCAGAAATTGATGTGCTCATCATTACCAATATTCCACTTGTAGCCAATTTTAACAGCTTGGGCAGCCCAAGTCACACCTTTCCAAAAATAAGAGACATTAGGGTCAGAAAACCAGCAAATGTTAGGGGAGATGTGGTATTTGTGATCTATTAACTTCGTCCCCAGCAGTGAGGTACCTCTTGGTCCAAGAACCTAATAAGCAGAGATCGAAATCTCTCAAATTAGTTACCCCTAATCCACCATTATTCCTTTTTTCTACAAACTAAACCCCAGTTGGCTAAGTGATATTTATGGTGGTTATCAACATTACCCCAGAAAAATTAAGACATCTGGGAGTTGATAAATTGATGGCCCATTTAGGGAACTTGATCATGGATATGAGCTAGGAAGGGATATTAGCAATACAAGATGGCGATTTCAAAAGAACAAGCTTACCACCATAGGTCAGTAGCTTGCCCTTCCAACCAGAAATTCTATTCACAACTTTATCCACAATTGGTTGGAGATCTTCCTTCTTAAGTTCGGAAAAATGAAGAGGAACACCTAAGTACTTAAAGGGGAAGGAACCAAGTTTGCAGCAAAACACTTGAGCAAAAACTTTAGACAAAGAATTGTCCATGTAAAGGTCATTAGATCACTTTTGTGGTAATTAATTTTCACCATGTAAAGGTCATTAGATCACTTTTGTGGTAACTAATTTTCAGATAAGGTTTCATTTCAAGTGTCTAGCTACTTCAATGTTTGCTTCAAGGAACAAAATGGCGTCATCGGCATATTGAAAGCTGTTGACACCACCAGGGAGAATATTAGAAAGCAAGCCTCTAATGAACTTCTAAGTAGCTGCTTTATCTAGCATCTTAGTAAAAACATCAGCTACCAAGTTGAAAAGAAGAGGGGAGAGAGGGTTGTCCCGTTTTAACCCTTTACCAGCTAAGCAGTAGTCACTATCCTCATCATTAATTCTAATACAGAAAGGCCCCTTATGTAGAACGAGTTTGATCCGCCCTTTCCATTTGATGCCAGAACCCACAATAACATCTCATCCAAAAACTCCCAACTAATTCGGTCATATGCTTTCTCGTAGTCTAGCTTCAAAACGAAGACCACTAGACCATATTTATGAACTGCATCCAAAATCTCATGAGTTGAGACAACACTTTCCAAGATGAATGGGGAACATAAAACACACATATATGGGTGTCCACCTATTATCCATGACATCTATGTTACTTTAAGGTTTGTGCAACTATTTTATAAAATACACCTCTAACTCCATCCATTCCACATTCTAGTCCTTTCTATTTTACAAAATACACCCCAACCACTTCCTCGTCTTGTTCTCCACTCCATCCTCTCACTCTCTCTCCATCCTTTTCTCTCTCTCCATGATGCATTTCATTTCATGACCAAACAAAAATGCATTAACATGACAAAAATGATATGCATATTTGTAGAACATGAGGCACTAACCAAACTACAAGAAATTTCATGAACCAAAAATATTTCGGTTTGGACCTCTCTCTCTTTCTCTCTCTCTAATGAACATACAGAAATCATCTTCCATTAACATGATTCGGATAAAAAAAATCTTCCATGAGGTTTCGGGTCCCTCAGTGGATGAACAAATCTTCATGAATCACATTTCTTGAACAGGTCCATTTTGTGATAACGGATCTCACATGTTTAACCATTCCAATCATGGACAAATGATACACACAAATTTACTCTCTCTATCTCTCTCTTACTCTCTCAAATAATCATGAACATGTCATCATTTCGTTCGTGAGCATTTCGCATCTTGGAGCATCATCCCCAACAAATTGGGATCAACGTATCACAAAAAACAAAAATCCCTAAAAAACTCATGAACTAACCATTCATGAACATCTCATCAGCATTGCAGAAGTAATTGGAGCATAAAACCGAATCTAGGGCAAGAGCAAATGGATCTATGACAATTAGCATGAACAATAGGATATGAATCATTGAACTTCTTTTCTCGAGCATTAAAGGAGTGGAAGAGGAACAAAATCGGATCTTGTCCAAACTTTCGAATCATGAACAAAATCCCATGAACCAAATTTCCACAAAAACAAATAGATCACAAGCATGAATAAAAAATAATCCAAACATGAACATCAAGAAATTTCGGATGATGGACCATGCATCTCCACCGTTCTGTTCATGAACCATGAATGAGCTCTCTCAAACAAAAAATATATTCCTTGAACATGAATGTAGCCAATCCTGCACATAGTTATCAAAAGAATGGTGATATTTAGAATATCGAATTTGAATTGTGGTTGTAGTTCTACTTATACGATCTGGTCCTATTATACGGAATACGAATTCGTGCATTTGGCGTACCTTTGCTTTAGTTACTACCATAAATTACTCTGGCAAGATTAAATTACTATCGGTACTCTACTGGGAACGGGTGATTTGGGCAGTAAAACTGTGCGTTCCTCAACCAAAACGATTTCCTGAACAAGCGGCTGGCCCTCCAGAACGACGCACCATCCGATGGCCGGAGCTCGTCATCCTCCAGCCATGCATGCATGCCTTCACTCCCGCGAAATGCTCCCACTTCCCACACTCTCGTCTTCAACCCCCATTCTCCCGCGGTCAAACACTCCCCCACAACTCTTCACCAATCACCATAGCCTAATCATCAACCTCTCTCTGCTCCTCCGGTTCGCATCTCCCCGCCTCACTGCTCTCTCTCTCTCTCTCTCTCTCTCTCTAGACATGGCTGACGCCGCTCGCCGCTCATTGCTGCTCTCGCTTCTTGTCTTGGCCGGCGCCGCGGTTGCGGCGAACGCGAGAGTGTACATCCCCGGGACCTCGATCCTTCTCAACTGCGGGTCCCCGACGGACGGGCTTGACGCCGACGGCCGCAAGTGGCTGGCGGACACCACCAACAGCATGTGGCTGGGCGACTCCGGCAAGTCGTCCCTCATGGCGACGGCCGACGATCTGGACTCCTGGCTGCCGTCCACGATCCCCTACATGACGGCGCGGGTGTTCACCGTCGAGGCCGCGTACAACTTCACGGTGAGCCCCAAGGACCGGCACTGTCTCCGCCTCCACTTCTACCCGTCCTCCTACAACGGTATCGCCGCAGAGGCCTTCCGCTTCTCCGTCTCCACCTCCACCGGCCTCACCCTCCTCCGCAACTTCAGCGTCTGGGCCACCACCAAGGCGCTCACCCAGGCGTACATCGTCCGGGAGTTCTCGCTCCCACCGGCGGCCGACGGGTTCATCACCGTCACCTTCACCCCGACGCCGATGAGCAACGTGACGTACTCATACATCAACGGCCTGGAGCTCATCTCCATGCCCGACATCTTCGAGGACCCAGCCACCATGGTGGGGTTCGCGGACCAGACAATCGACATCGCCGGCTCCGCCTTCCAGACCATGTACCGGCTCAACGTCGGCGGGGGCTACATCCCGCCGTCCAACGACTCCGGTCTCGCCCGCTCGTGGTTCGACGATGCGCCCTACGTGTTCGGCACGATGCAGGGGGTCACCTACAACGCCGGCCCGCGGTTCCAAGTCAAGTACCCGAGCGAGGCCGCGGAGTACGCCGCGCCGGTGCAGGTGTACCTCGGCGCCCGCTCCATGGGCTCCGACCCGCGCGTGAACCAGAACTACAACCTCACGTGGACCATGGAGGTCGACGGCAACTTCACCTACGTCGTCAGGCTCCACTTCTGCGAGCTGCTGCTCAACAGGCCCAACCAGCGCGCCTTCGACATCTATATCAACAACAAGACGGCGCAGTCGGACGCCGACGTGATCGAGATGACGTCGGAGCGGGGGGTGCCGGTGTACAAGGACTTCGCGGTGCACATGGCCGACGCACCAGGGGAGGAGGTAATGTGGGTGGCGCTGCACCCGTCGGTGGCGCTCAGGCCGCAGTTCTACGACGCCATCCTCAGCGGCCTCGAGGTCTTCAAGCTCAACGACAGCACTGGCAACCTCGCCGCGCCGGACCCGGAGCCGTCCAAGATGCTCGCGGAGGCGGAATTGGGCGCGAGGGACAAGGAGAGGTCCAAGTCCGAGGAGCAGGCCAACATGGCGATAGTGATGGGCGGCACAGTGGGCGGCGCCGCGGTGGTCGGGATCGTCGCGGCCATCTGCGTGGTGGTGTACCACAACAAGAAGAACAGGGAGCTCCACAGCAGCGGCGAGTCGCACACCTCCAGGTGGCTGCCGCTGTACCACTCCCACACCAGCGGCAGGTCCGGCCACCTCGCAGTGAATCTGGCCGGCATGTGCCGGCACTTCTCGTTCGCCGAGATCAAGGCGGCGACCAAGAACTTCAACGAGTCCCTGGTGATCGGCGTGGGCGGGTTCGGGGAGGTGTACCGCGGCGTCGTGGACGGTGACACCAAGGTGGCCATCAAGCGGTCGAACCCGTCGTCGGAGCAGGGCGTGCACGAGTTCCAGACGGAGATCGAGATGCTGTCCAAGCTGCGGCACAGGCACCTCGTCTCCCTCATCGGCTTCTGCGAGGAGAACAACGAGATGATCCTCGTGTACGACTACATGGAGCACGGCACGCTGCGCGAGCACCTCTACGACAAAGGCGGCAAGCCACCGCTGTCGTGGCGCCACCGCCTCGACATCTGCATCGGCGCCGCGCGGGGCCTGCACTACCTCCACACCGGCGCCAAGTACACCATCATCCACCGCGACGTCAAGACCACCAATATCCTCGTCGACGAGAACTGGGTCGCCAAGGTCTCCGACTTCGGGCTCTCCAAGTCCGGCACGACCACGGTGAACCAGACGCACGTCAGCACCATGGTCAAGGGGAGCTTCGGCTACCTCGACCCGGAGTACTTCCGGCGGCAGCAGCTCACGGACAAGTCCGACGTCTACTCCTTCGGCGTCGTGCTCTTCGAGGTGCTCCTCGCACGGCCGGCGCTCAACCCGGAGCTGCCGCGGGAGCAGGTCAGCCTCGCCGACTACGCGCTCAGCTGCCAGCGGAAGGGCACCCTGCCGGAGGTCATCGATCCGGCGATCAAGGACCAGATCTCGCCGGAGTGCCTAATGAAGTTCGCCGAGACGGCCGAGAAGTGCCTCGCCGACCAAGGCACGGAGCGGCCGTCCATGGGGGACGTGCTGTGGAAACTCGAGTTCGCGATGCAGCTGCAGGACGCGTTCGACGGCGCCAGCGGGCGCCGGCTCCGGGCCGAAGACGACGGCAGCGGCCGCCCGGTGCTCGAGCCCAGCAACAGCATGGGGAGCACCGCCAGCGTGACGACGATCGGGACGTCGTCCACGTCCAGGGCGCACGAGACGTGCATCATAGTGGAGGAGATCGACGACGACGAGATGCCCAACGGTGCGGCCTTCTCGCAGCTCGTGCAACCCACCGGACGGTGACACGCGCCGAGCTAGCTAGCTCCTGTCTCGAAGGGGGAGTGAGGGAGGGAGTGCTATGTGTCTTATGTGTTGTGCTGTTGGTGCTAAAGTTCGATTTTTTAGTAGGTCCATGTATTTTTTTTGAACTTTTTTTAGTAGGTCAATGTAAGTTCGAAGGACATCAAGATTTTGATAACTAGAGGCAGACATTAGTATTTCGACCAGTGTTCATGTAGCTAAGGTTTTTACAAATGGTTTTTGAAAACATCATGTTGACGACTAAATTGGGCAGTACCCCCGGATGGGCCGAATGCGTCGGGCAAGATCTGCAATGCTACCGAATCGTGGCTCAGGCCGAGTGGTGCGGCGTCCCCGAATCCCGAGTACCCGTTTCCGAGTACCCGCGGTCCCGAGTTCTGGCGCCCCCGAGCACTCGCGCCCCCGAGCACTCGTCCCGGAGCACTCGTGCCCCCGAGTATTCATGTCCCCGAGCACTCGCGCCCCGAGTACTCATGTCCCCGAGCACTCGTTTCCGAGCATTAACGAGATCCGAGTGCCGGACCCCGAGCACTCTATGTCCCCGAGTACTCGTCCCCGAGCACTCGTGTTACCGAGTACTCGTGTTCCCGAGCGCTCGTTTCTTAAGTTCTCGTGCGCCCGAGTACTCGCCTTCCCGAATGGGTCCAAGCCAGGCTCCGAACGGTGCATCCGAGTCCCAGCCACGCCAGGTCGGTTGCCAAGCCGTAACGTTCCCGTACTTTCTTACAGGTGGGCCGAGGCATTGGATTTCAAGACGAAGACTTTCTGCGCTGGAGGCCTTGACTTGGGGCTCAAGGAACAATAGTTGATCGTGGCATTTAAAGGAAAGTCTGAGATTTGGAAGGGCTCCCGGATAATATGGAAGGATATCCCGTATACAAGGCAGAGTCCGGATCACGGCGGTTAAATCGATCAGGTTAGGAAGTTATCTCAAGATTGTATGGAAATATATCTTTGTACGAGATAGAGTCCTATTGTAGCTCAAAGACCGGGCATACCCTATAAATATGAAGGGTATATGGCCGATTGAGGTGGAACTCTCCCAATCGACGCAATCAATCTATTACTTTTTCATCTACTATTTTCTCTCCCTTTGTTTTATGCTTCTCGTTCTTCGTTGTTCTTCATGTTACACGGCAACGAAACTCGAGGCCCTAGGGGCGATCAGGTCGACCTAGGGCAGCCCATAGCCGCCGCACTCCCTGACGGGGTCCCTCCCGGGGGTGTGGGGTTTCGGGTTCCCAAAAGCACTCGCCGGCGTGTCTTGCGTATCGCGCTCCCGGCGAGTCTCCCCTGGCTCCGTGTCCCGCGCATCGCGCTCGGCTCCGGGGGTACACGGTGACGTGTTCGTGTGCGAACACACTTTTTGGCGACTCCGCTGGGGAAGAAATCATCATGTCTAACAATCAGATTCCACAACTCGGTGAGATCAGCACCGATAACATCATCAAGCCCGACTACAATGAGCTATCGGAGGAACATCGCCAAGCTTTCGAAGCATACAAGAAAAGGCGGGAGGAGGAAGATCTGCAGACGTTCCTCGCGAACTTCAAGAAGGATCGTCAAGGGAACATTACTCCGGTTGGAGAAATCAAATTCCCTCCTCTACACGGCAAGAAGGCTGACACCCGGTAAGTAGCACGTTTTCTCCAGAACAGATAGCCGAAATACAGGGTTATATTTCGGAAGGCAATACTCTTGTTTACAACACGTTCATGGAAAACACGAGTGCTAAGGGGAGCACGTGCCCAACATCTAGTGGTAACGCCGGTACGGCTATAGGTGTGGTAAACCCTGATCCGACCTTGGTAGTAGGTTCATCGGCGCTTCCCGTGCCATTGAATTTACGCCCTAGTCAGACCAACCAACTCGTAGCCGTACCCGCCAGCCCTAGTCCGATCATGAGCATACCCGGTTCGGCGGTAGCGCCGAACCAGAGCCTGATTACACCTTCCATGAACACAACCATGGTTAAGCCGATGCCGAGTCACGACTCGGCGTATGGATCACAGGCCGCACCCATGGCCAGTCATCCCACAGCGACTTCGTCCACTCCGGACAAAATTTTAGCCAAGCTCCAGGAAGATATGAAAAAGATGTTTACCGAGTCCTTCGGACTCGAGCCGAAGTTTAGAAGTCGGATGTACCAGAAGCCATATCCCGACTACTATGATGCTATCCTATATCCTCCGGGTTACAAGGTTCCCGACTTCGCTAAATTTAGCGGTGAAGGAACGAAAACTACATGGGAACATGTCAGTCAGTATCTGGCGCAGTTAGGTGAAGCCAGTTCCATAAATGAGCTAAAAGTGCGCCTATTTCCCTTTGTCACTGACTGGCACCGCCTTTTCATGGTTCTCCGCTTTGCAGCCTGGCACTATACTCTTGTGGTCACAGTTAGAGCAGAAGTTCCATGATCATTTTTATAGCGGCGACAATGAACTCAAGTTGACACATCTTACATCGGTCAAGCAGAAGCACGACGAGTCGGTCACCGACTACGTCAAAAGATTTAGGGACACAAAGAACCGATGCTACAGCTTGGTAATAACCGAGAGAGACTTGGCCGACTTGGTACTGGCCGGGTTGAAGACCCACATCCGAGAAAGGATAGAAAATTATGAGCTCTTAAGTGTCAACCAAGTCTTGCAAAAAGCTTTGGCTCAAGAAAGCCGAAGCATAGAAGTCAAAGAGATTCATAGGTCCAAACCCGATCGCCCTAGGATGCACATGGTCGAGTACGACAGCTCGGGCGATGAGGGTAACATATATGCTGCCGAGTTCGTTTGGTCCTCGAAGACCAAACCGTATACTTGTGACGCTCTCAAACCGACTCGCGGGAATCATGAAGAACAGATGAAATTCACCTTTGATGTAGCTAAGTGTGATAAAATATTTGATTCTTTGCTGCAAGATAGGATTATTAGAATATCTCATTCTTTACCGCCGTTTGAAGAGATGAAACGGCGAGCTTATTGCAAGTATCATAATTCTTTTTCTCATGCGACTAATGACTGCAATGTTTTTCGACGACAGATACAATCGGCCATTAATGAGGGACGATTGAATTTCGCCGATATGCAAATCGACAAACAGCCCTTCCCAATGAACGCTATGGATTTGGAAGGGAAGAAAGTTTGATTCGGCCCGACATAGCCGAATCAGCTAACAAAGACCATGTGGTCCTTGGTGAACCTCGGAAGAAAGAAGTCGGCAAAGCACTGGGAAGAGAAGTCGTGCTCGAGAAACAACCCGGTGGCAAAGAGACATTGAAAATCACTATCAGAAATCACGCACTCGGGGGCAATCCCGAGTACAGGAAGATCACACCAGTGTACTCGGGGGGCAACCACCGATGCCAGAGAATACCCGGGTCAAGTTCATCAAGCCCGAGAGTCCGGAAGTCGGCAAGTGGAAGATCAACGAAGCCAGAACTCAGCATAAAAGAGTGAAGCCGACTTTCGATATGTTGCTTTCCAAATACACCAGCCAAGCGGCCGGTGTCATCCCTGACCGGCCATCGCGCTTAAAACGTCCAAGATCACCTCCAAGGCCAGGGTTTCAACATCAGGCCGGACCGCACGGGCCATGGATGCCGACTCCATGGATGGTGCCACCTCCATACGCGCCGTACGTGGATCGCTTCGACGGAAGATGGGGGCAGCACCCGATGGTCCCTTACGCTTTTCATCCAGGATGGTCGGCATTGAGGAGACCCGTCCGTGAGAGGCTCACTCATCCTACTCGGGGCTGACTAGGCGGGGATGCCAGTCGGCCAACACAGAAGGTCAACCACCCCACTCAAGACCGACTCGTTGGCGATACCAGTCGGTCCTCACCAACTTCTCCGGGTCAACCAGCCAAGAAGATATGGCGTGCCAAGTCACCGAGTGCTGATGCTCCAACGAACAACGGACCAAGAATGGAGATCAATCAACTCGGCAAAGGGCCGATTACTATCGGTAATCTGGTCAACTCTAACGATAATGTGATCACTGTTCAGCAGGGGTCTATGGCCAATGACCGTGAAGCTGGCACAAGCAAGAGCAGGCCCAGAGACCCCAAGTACACTCAGCCTACCTGGTGTCCTCCCGGGTTGACCAAAACCCAGAAAAGAAGGCTGCAGCGCATGAGGAACCAGGAGAGGGTTGAGCGAGAGGCTGAGACGCTGAGGGACGAATCTTTTAACGAGATTCGGCCCATGGTACCCGCGAAGCAGGTCTGGAAGCCTAAGCGAGCAGAGGACACGACGACTCCCGAAGACATGTCTCCTCTACTCGGCAAGTCGCCGAAGTCGGTAGCCACCACGGAAGATAGCGAAGAGGAAATGGTGGACTACGAGTCTACACCGGTTCACGCAGGTATGGACATAAACATGGTATATTACTTACCTGCCGAGTTCCGTGCTGTAGATGAGAATGGGGAAGTAGCCCAGTTCGACTTCGGCCCTAAGAACGCCATCTTCGAGAAGCCGACAGAGCCGGTGAGGCACTTAAAACCGCTATATGTCAAGGGCCATATTAATGGAACACCGGTGGCGAGGATGCTCGTGGATGGCGGTGCCGTGGTGAATCTTATGCCATACTCGGTCTTCAAGAGGTTAGGTCTGCATGATAACGAGTTGATGAAGACCAATATGGTGCTCAATGGGTTTGAAGGCAAAGAGAGCACAGAGGCCAAAGGCGTGATGTACGTAGAGCTCACCATCGGAAGCAAGACTTTGGCCACTGCCTTCTTCGTCGCCGAGGTGCAAGGAAATTACAACGTCATACTGGGCCGCGATTGGGTTCACGCCAACCAATGCGTGCCGTCCACAATGCACCAATGCCTTATACAATGGATTGATGAAGAAGTCGAAGTCATTCACGCAGACAACTCGGCTTGTGTCGCCTTAGCCGATGCGTTGGTGGACTGGCAGCACCCCAATGCGACGTGTCTGTCTGGGCGAGACCTTTCCGGGTTCGATTTCCTTAGCGCCACAAAGAACGGATTCGTACCCGTATCTTTAAAGCCAGTCAGTGCCGACCGGCTTCAGGCCAACTCGGTTTTAACTGCTTTGGTTGATGTGCTGGCGAGTCGGCAACAGCCCGGCAACTCTTCGGCGACCGACTTCCCTAGTACTAAAGGAGATAGCCGAGTACCCGTACCCTCAAAGCCGGTTGATGGCGATCGGCTCCAAAACAAGAAGCAATCAGATGGATCCTAACTCGGAATGGCTACAAAAGCGACTCGCAGAGTATCGGTCTTGTAAGAACGATATGCACGAGTCTATAGAAGAGTTAGATAATATGGATAAGTTAGGGCAAGGTTTCACATCGGCCGATCCATTAGAGGAAGTAGACATAGGGGATGGATCGAGTTCTAGGCCGACCTTTGTAAACAAGAATTTGAAAGCCGACTGCAAATTTAAGCTAGTCGGCTTGCTAAAAGAATACGTTTGCTGCTTTGCATGGGAATACTATGAGATGCCCGGGTTAAGCCGAGAGCTAGTAGAGCATCGGTTGCCTATCAAGGCCGGTTTCAGACCTTTTAAACAACCGGCCAGGAGATTCAACCCCGAGATGTATGACCGGATCAAGGAAGAGATTGGTTGGCTGCTCAAAGCTAACTTTATTAGACCTTGTAGGTATGCCGACTGGATTTCTAACATTGTGCCCGTAGAAAAGAAAGGGTCCGGCAAGTTGAGGGTGTGCATTGACTTCAGAGATTTGAACAGAGCCTCACCCAAAGACGAGTACCCTATGCCTATAGCCGATATGCTTATTGACAGTGCTTCTGGACACGAGGTCATCAGCTTCCTCGACGGTAACGCAGGGTACAATCAAATCTTCATGGCCGAAGAGGACATGTCCAAAACGGCTTTTCGTTGCCCCGGGTTCCTTGGCCTATTCGAGTGGACAGTGATGACCTTTGGATTGAAGAACGCTGGGGCCACGTATCAAAGAGCTATGAATCTAATCTTCCATGATCTACTCGGCGTCATACTAGAAGTCTATATTGATGACATCGTTGTCAAGTCGGACGCCTTTGAATCTCATCTGGCCGACTTGCGCTTAGCTTTTGAGAGGATGAAGAGGTACGGCCTGAAGATGAACCCGTTGAAGTGCGCTTTTGGCGTATCGGCTGGGAAGTTCTTAGGCTTCATCATACATCAGCATGGCATAGAAATTGATCCTAAAAAGATAGAAGCTATTCAGAAGTTACAAGCTCCGACATGCAAAAGGGACGTGCAAAGACTCCTTGGTAAAATCAATTATCTGAGGAGATTCATAGCCAACTTGTCGGGAAAGGTCACCGCATTTACTCCTATCCTTCGGTTGAAGAATGACGTCGATTTCACTTGGGGGGCAAGGCAACAGGAAGCGTTCGAGTTGATCAAAGGCTATTTATCTACCCCTCCGGTATTGAAAGCGCCTAGGCATGGGGAACCCTTCCGACTTTACATCGCAGCAGAGGAAGGCGTAATTGGAGCTGTGTTAACCCAAGAAGCCGAAGGAAAGGAACATGCTATCACTTATTTGAGTCGGCGACTACTCGACGCCGAGACAAGGTACTCTTTCGTTGAGAAATTATGCTTATGCCTATATTACGCTTGCACGAAGTCGAGACACTATTTGCTGTCTAGTACTTGCACTGTAGCCTGTCAAACCGATGTCATCAAGTATATGTTGCATAGGCCAATTCTTAGTGGCCGAGTCGGCAAGTGGGCTTACGCGCTGACCGAGTACGATTTGGCTTATGAACCCTTGAAATCTATGAAGAGCCAAATCATTGCCGACTTCATTGTTGAACATCGGGTTGACAAGCATAGCATTGACGCTGATCTTGTCTCGCTAGTACCATGGAGATTGTACTTTGATGGTTCAGTCTGTAGCAATGGCCAAGGTGTCGGTGTTGTTTACATATCTCCATATGGTACTACCCACGAAGCCTCATGCCGCTTAGAATATTTTTGCACAAATAATCAAGCTGAGTATGAAGCTTTGCTACTCGGTTTAGAGCTTCTGATCGCAATAGGTGCCACACATATTGAGGCTTTCGGTGATTCGTTATTAGTAGTCCAACAAGTGTCCAAAGTTTATCAATGTCTTGACGAATCACTTAATGTTTATCTTGATAAGTGTCTAGATATAATCTCTACCTTGGATTATTTTAGTATTGCTCATATACCTAGACAAGAAAATTGGGTTGCAAACGAGTTGGCGCAGCAAGCATCCGGCTACCATGTTAGTCGTGGTGTCTTTCATATTTCTCAAGAGCCGATGCTTGGGACCAACTCGGTAGGAAAGGCCGAGTCAGAAATCACCGACGCGGTCGCCAGTGGAAAACCGAGTATGAATAACAGAGAAGACTGGAGGAAGTCGATCATTGATTACTTACAAGATCCGAGTAAGAGGGTAGACCGAATTGTTCGGCGGATGGCCTTCAAATACACTTTGATCGACGATGATCTTTATCGCCGAACGGTCGACGGAGTTCTTTTGAAATGCTTGGACGAGGATCAAGCAAGAGTTGCAATGGGAGAGGTACATGAAGGCATCTGTGGCACTCATCAGTCGGCTCACAAGATGAAATGGTTATTACGGCGTGCCGGGTTCTATTGGCCGACTATGATCAATGATTGCTTCAGATATTACAAGGGGTGTGAAGCCTGTCAGAAGTTTGGTGATATTCAACTCGCTCCTGCTGCCATGCTACATCCTATTATCAAGCCGTGGCCATTCAGAGGTTGGGGACTAGACTTCATTGGGCAAATATATCCTTCTTCCTCGAAGGGGCATCGGTTCGTATTGGTAGCAACTGATTATTTCACCAAGTGGTCTGAAGCAGTGCCTCTCAAGAACATGACACATGTGGAAGTGATTCGATTTATAACCGAGCACATTATACATAGATTCGGCGTCCCTCAAACTCTGACGACGGATCAAGGTACCTCTTTTATAGCGGGACAAGTAAAGGAGTTTGCCGAGTCCTATAGAATAAAGCTGCTCAATTCGTCTCCATATTATGCCCAAGCCAATGGGCAAGCCGAGTCCAGCAATAAAGTGCTAATCAAGCTCATCAAGAAGAAGATCGAAGACAACCCAAGGAGATGGCATGAGGTGTTGTCCGAGGCGTTGTGGGCGCATAGGATTTCAAGACACAGTGCTACCAAGGTGACTCCCTATGAGCTCGTGTATGGACAAGAGGCCGTTTTACCCGTAGAGGTAAATCTGAGTGCTTTAAGATTAGCCAAACAGAATGATTTATCGGCGGTCGACTTTTACAATCTGATGATGGATGGTCTTGATGAAGTCGCCGATAAGCGTTTGGTTGCTTTAAAGGCCATAGAAAGGGACAAGCTAAGGGTAGCCAGAGCATACAACAAAAAGGTCAAGTCGAAGAACTTTCAAGTCGGCGAACTAGTATGGAAGGTCATCCTACCAATCGGCTCGAAGGATAATAAGTTTGGCAAATGGTCGCCGAGTTGGGAAGGTCCTTTCAGAATTGCGAGAGTGGTTCCTGGGAACTCATACTTAGTAGAATCCGTGCAGGGCACTCTGCTGCCGCGAGCTCTCAATGGCAGATATCTGAAGAAGTTCCACCCGAGCGTGTGGCAAGAAGCATAACAAGTGCTGTGGCCGATATATCATATCGCCCTAAGAGAAGAAATGGCCGATGAGATGGTCCGCATCGCCCTAAGAACATGACTTATTATTTTCGGTAAAAACACATCTTTATACCGAAAACAGGGGGGCATGTGTTGACGACCAAATTGGGCAGTACCCCCGGATGGGCCGAATGCGTCGGGCAAGATCTGCAATGCTACCGAATCGTGGCTCAGGCCGAGTGGTGCGGCGTCCCCGAATCCCGAGTACCCGTTTTCCGAGTACCCGCGGTCCCGAGTTCTGGCGCCCCCGAGCACTCGCGCCCCCGAGCACTCGTCCCGGAGCACTCGTGCCCCCGAGTATTCATGTCCCCGAGCACTCGCGCCTCGAGTACTCATGTCCCCGAGCACTCGTTTCCGAGCATTAACGAGATCCGAGTGCCGGACCCCGAGCACTCTATGTCCCCGAGTACTCGTCCCCGAGCACTCGTGTTACCGAGTACTCGTGTTCCCGAGCGCTCGTTTCTTAAGTTCTCGTGCGCCCGAGTACTCGCCTTCCCGAATGGGTCCAAGCCAGGCTCCGAACGGTGCATCCGAGTCCCAGCCACGCCAGGTCGGTTGCCAAGCCGTAACGTTCCCGTACTTTCTTACAGGTGGGCCGAGGCATTGGATTTCAAGACGAAGACTTTCTGCGCTGGAGGCCTTGACTTGGGGCTCAAGGAACAATAGTTGATCGTGGCATTTAAAGGAAAGTCTGAGATTTGGAAGGGCTCCCGGATAATATGGAAGGATATCCCATATACAAGGCGGAGTCCGGATCACGGCGGTTAAATCGATCAGCTTAGGAAGTTATCTCAAGATTGTATGGAAATATATCTTTGTACGAGATAGAGTCCTATTGTAGCTCAAAGACCGGGCATACCCTATAAATATGAAGGGTATATGGCCGATTGAGGTGGAACTCTCCCAATCGACGCAATCAATCTATTACTTTTTCATCTACTATTTTCTCTCCCTTTGTTTTATGCTTCTCGTTCTTCGTTGTTCTTCGTGTTACACGGCAACGAAACTCGAGGCCCTAGGGGCGATCAGGTCGACCTAGGGCAGCCCATAGCCGCCGCACTCCCTGACGGGGTCCCTCCCGGGGTGTGGGGTTTCGGGTTCCCAAAAGCACTCGCCGGCGTGTCTTGCGTATCGCGCTCCCGGCGAGTCTCCCCCGGCTCCGTGTCCCGCGCATCGCGCTCGGCTCCGGGGGTACACGGTGACGTGTTCGTGTGCGAACACATCATGTAGCTGATTTCTTCAAAATCGGACAGTAATTTTAACTCTTTTTTTCATGGAATTTGTTCACTCGGTACCACCTATCCGTCAAGCCGGTGAGGTCAGGGTTCGGTGGCTCAACGACCGGCCTACCTGAGATTTTAGCAGTAGACGGAGCAATTTTGACTCGTTGATATCATACAATTTTAGGCAACCGAGATAAAAAAGAATTTAAGTGATTGAAAATTTGAAAATCTGATTTTTGTTATGTTCGAGATATTGGGATACTAATCGGATCTGAAAAACTCGTTTAAACCGGATTGGGTATTACAAAATTTTGGGGGCAAAAATAAATTGGATGCTACTATCTTCGTTTCTCTGTGTCTTGCTAGTCCTAAAGATCTAAATGGAGTATATGATTAAACTAGGATATCCGTTACATTACACATAAATGAAATATGAATCCCCATCTCGAACTGGGATTTATTTTGGAAACTCGAAATGATGACGAAGCTCATCTGCACCTTGCGGGATTTTTTTTGGCATTTTAAAAACTCCATAAAGATTCGTACATGTGCACGTGTGTGTACTTTGTGCAACTTTTTTAAAGATGTATATACACACGTGAGTGCTTGAGCAATCTTTACCACACATGGTGCTTTGAGATTCGTAAAAGATATGACATCATATTTTTCTTCATTTTCATGAATATGAAAGTTGTGAGATTGGACAAGGTCGATAGGTCCTTCCGCTCTCTCATCTTCTTCTCTCTTCTATGAGGTCCGCGTTGTTCAAAACATGACATCCCTGGTTTCTTCCACTACTATAAAAAAGGTCATCCGCTATATCTTATCACTGACGGGCAGGAAAAACCCGTCAGGCTTCTCACCTATCACTGACGAGCAACCGGATATCCGTCAGTGGTGACTCTATCAGATTTCCGTTTCAGGGGGAGAAAAGTCATCACTGACGGGTAATAAAGTCGGCCCGTCAGCAATGACTTCAGCAGAAATACGAGATTTCACAGAAAAGTCATCACTGACGGACATGAAGTTAGACCCGTCAGAGATATCGAGAATATCACTAACGGGCAAAAAGTCGGTCGTCAGTAATGACTTCAGCAGAAATACGAGATTTCACAGAAAAGTCATCACTGACGGGCATGAAGTTAGACCCGTCAGAGATATCGAGAATATCACTGACGGGCAAAAAGTCGGTCATCAGTAATGACTTCAGCAGAAATACGAGATTTCACAGAAAGTCATCACTGACGGGCATGAAATTAGCCCCGTCAGAGAAATCGAGAATATCACTGACGGGCAAAAAGTCGGCCGTCAGTAATGACTTCAGCAGAAATACGAGATTTCACAGAAAAGTCATCACTGACGGGCATGAAGTTAAACCCGTCAGAGATATCGAGAATATCACTGACGGGCAAAAAGTCGGTCGTCAGTAATGACTTCAGCAGAAATACGAGATTTCACAGAAAAGTCATCACTGACGGGCATGAAATTAGCCCCGTCAGAGATATCGAGAATATCACTGACGGGCAAAAAATCGGCAGTCAGTAATGACTTCAGCAGAAATACGAGATTTTACAGAAAAGTCATCACTGACGGGCCCGAAGTTAGACCCGTTAGTGATGTGTGGATCTCATCACTGACGGGTTGGAAAGTGACCCGTCAGTGGTGTGAATCCCGCCAACTCCGAAATTTCAAAACCCGAAATTTTCATTCATCACTGACGGGTTAAAAAAGAGACCCGTCAGTGATGTGAATCCCGCCAACTCTGAAATTTCAAAACCCGAAATTTTAGAATCCCGCGTGGTATATAATACACCTCAGTGCAGCGCACTCAGGCCATTCCACTCCACTCAGGCCACTCCACTCCATCTCCCTTCCACCCTCCTCTCCTCTCCTTCCTCAAGCACCCTCCTCAAGCATCCCACCGTCGGATCCTCCTCCCCACTGCCGGCACCTCCTCCTCTCCAACTCCATGGAGTCACTGTGAGCACCCCATCTTCCTCCCTCCTCTCCTCCCTTCCATCCTTCTACTAGTGCCTAAATTTTTTATTTTTTAAATTTTTTCTCGTATTTTTTTTGTAGCAGCTCTATTCCCTCACGGTTCGGAATCCACAAAAATTACTGCATTTGGAGCTCGGGAAGAAGTTCAACGGAGGGAACGGAGGGTTCGGTAGGGAGATTATTCGTTCGGAGGATTCGGTAGGCCGAATTTAGAGTGAAATTTTTTATTTTGAAAATTTTTTCTCGTATTTTTTTCTAGCAGCTCTACTCCCTCACAGTTTAGAATACGCAAATATTATTGCATTTGGAGCTCAGGAAGAAGTTCAACGGAGGGTCGAAAGAGGCGACGTTTCATTCGGAGGGGCAAAAGTCAGTCTTAGAGGGCGAATTTGGAGGTGAAAAATGTACAAGTCTAAAGACGAGTAGATTTTTTAGATGCGCCTCGTCGATACGGTCATTTTGAGTGGTCATGGACCCAAAACGGACACCGTATGCAAAAATTACAGCCATTTTAGTGAAACCCTACCCGGCACTGCCCGGGTAGGGCTTTTTTTTTGCGCCTCTGAAAACGTCATCACTGACGGGTATAATACTTCACCCGTCAGTGATGTGAGTCATCACTGATGGGTCAAATATTCTACCCGTCAGTGATGACTTTTTTTCACGCATCTAAAAATGTCATCACTAACGGGTGGATTGTTTGACCCGTCAGTGATGACCTTTATCAGTGACGGGTAATTTACCCGTCACTGATAATACGAGTCACCACTGACCATTAGTTGCTGACGGGACGGGTACCCGTCACTGATAAAGGTTTTCCGCCCGTCAGTGTTGACGTTTTATGTAGTAGTGTTCTCATCTCCCCTTTCTCCAATTTTGCTCTGATTTATCCGTCGCACATGCCATGGCCGCCCTAGTCGAGCACGGTAGTGACGCGGACCTCGAGGTCACTACACATCTTGGTAGGGGCCTCGACGGCGCCATCGATGTGGAGAAGGCAACGAAGGAAGCTTGAGGGGAAGGCCACGACCTCCGCTGTCCACCACACATGATTTCTCAAAGTGGCACCATAGCAGTACCCGCCGCTTCCTCAAAAGTGTCAACTCTGCCTAGCATCTCGTCGACCCCCACAGGTTTAGTTTTGGTCGAGAGTGTTGCAGACAAAGAGAGGCAAGAAAGAGATAGTGATTTGATGGATGAGAGATGACAGAGAGAACATGGGAGAAATAAGAGGACATGAGTGCACCGTATGCAATATGCATGCATCACCAATACATACCGTCCACTCTCACGTACAAGTGGGGAAAGATTATATGGACTTGCACGTCATTGCCATCTTATTGTGTATGAGAAGGATCTTGGATGTCGCTTAGAGAGGGGTGAATAGACGTTTGAAAAATGATTATGATCTAGGTCAAACCTAATGGAGAAATTAACTAACCAATTTTGCATAAGTCCAGAATTTAAAAAACTAGGTTCAACTAAGTGCACCAATAAGTCTAAGTCAAGATGTGTAATCCTAGGATGATAAACAAGCAAAATAATTTTTACATAAGATAGTTGCATAACTATGAATAACAAGATATGAATTGCAAGAAAGTAAAGGAGACAAGTGACACAAACGATGTTTGTTCTCGAAGTTTGGATATCCACCAATATTCTACAATTTCGTTGAGAAAGCTTGTCCCGACGAACAAACCGGTTCCGAATCAAGCTCTTCCTCAAGGTCTCTACCTTTAGCAAGAACTGTTTGCTATGGATAGCTCATTTCTCCACCCCCAGATATGGTGAGCTCTACAACCACTCACAAGTCCTCTGGCCTCTTCACAATCTTCTCAAAGATATCACCGAGCTTAACTCCACCAAACCGTTTATGAGACGGTGGCCTCTAAGAGTAATAAGCTCTCGGGCTTCCACTCGAACATAATCGACGGGAAAAGCTCAAACGATGCAACCAATGCAATCGCTAAGTGCTACACAACGCATAAACTCCTCTAACACCTCACCAAGAGGATCTCATGCATTAGAGGCTATTAAATGGAGGAGAACACCGAGAAGAACTCAACAAATGATCTCAAATGAAGCATATCTCCCAGTGTTTGACACACGTCGCTCCACTCAGACGCATTAGTCATGCACCACGTGGACATAAAGGGTGATCACAAATCAGTAGGCCCAAAAGAACAGAGTACCCCATAGCCATTCTTTTACCTGGTCTTATCCACAAGTTGCACTATCTCTCTCTTGTTATGGCTTGTGAGGAGGTGCTGCGGCTTCTACAAGGCATACACCGGCAAGCTCTATGGCATGACTGTCGTGCATCTTGTGCCTCGTCTTGAGGGAGGGCGTGTGCGTCATGGTTGTCGCGCAACTTATTTGATGGGAAGGCACGCCGTCTCCTGCTTTTCCTTCGACAATACTCTCTATTGGGAGACACAACACGCAACACAAACACTCCAAGATACACTAGATGCAACGGCTCTGGCGAGCTCCGATGAGGACACTTGGATGTGATTGGTTGGAACTGGAGAAGACTTTTTGGATAACTTTTTGGCTTTTCATGATGTTGCAGCATATGTATAATCGTTGTTGGAGTTTTTTTCATTGTTGCACCAAACACAACTGGATGTTGCAATGCCTGTTTTTCATGCACTGGAGTGGAATTTTTTTAAATGTTGCGACTATTGCACCAATTGAATTTCGTATGTTGTAGTCTGATATTTTCCATTGTTGCATCAACTAAATTTTGCATGTTGCTGTGAGGTTTTTCAATTGTTGCATCAATTGATTTTAGGATGTTGCTGTGAGGTTCTCAATCTGATGCACCAAATGAAATTTTGAATGTTGTAGTGGGATGATTTAGTGTGTTGCAGTGTTTTTAAAATCTCATTGTCGCCCTCAGTGAGGATTTTGGGTGGGATTGAGGAAGACTGACGGGAGGAAGAAAGAGAGATGGATGGAGAGGAAGTGGGGAGAAAGGGAGGAAGGGAACGGGCGCGAGTGCCAGTTGAGGGGAGCATGCAGGCTGAAGCCCCTCACGTGAGAGAGGGAGCACGCGAGCAGTATGGAGGAGATCGAGAGCAGGGATCAGATGGTTAAACTAACATGATCGGACGACGGGCAAGGCGTGCTCGCAATTGGACGTCCGACGTCTAAAGTCTGCCTGAAAATAAATATCAGAGCATCCACCTCCTTTCGATCCAGAAGAAATGTTTTCGTCTGATACAATCAAATCTCTACCGCCGGTCCTGGCAGCAAACGATCTGGGCCGTCAAAATCCATCTCCACCATCCCGTACTTTTCCTCTTCCTCGTTTCCTTATCCTTGCTCTCCTGACCTACCCAAGCTCCAATCAGACCCAATGCGGCTCTAAATCTCTCGCAGTCTACCACCGCTGTGCCCTAGTGCATCCGCCGTGCCGTCGCTTACCGTCACCGCCGACGCCTCACCTCCCCCACAACCCCTCCGCCTCTCACGCCCGTCGCCGCCATCGCCGTTCCCGTTCCACCTCATCGCGTCCCTGCTCGTCCCCACCCCGTCCGCAACCTTGTGCGTTGGTTTTTGAGGTATGAGCTTCTAGTCATCTAGCGATTACTTAATCCCAAACTGACATCCATAAATTTTGGGTTTGCTGGTCTAGATCCGCCCCTGGTACTGCCAGGAATGTGAATCATGATCGTACTATTTGTTGTTTGTAATTCAGATATGCACGCACAGTTTATTGACATGTGCATATCTTTTGGGGACTTCCTGCGGTACAGATCTTGAATGGATGTTAGACTCTATGCGATAATAATCTGTTGAAATGTTACTTAGTCAAAGGAAGTGGATCGTTGTGAATCTGTTCTGTTAACTATACGACTTCGAATTGCTTGGTGGTGAAAGTAGGTCCAACCAATCCCCTCTAGAAAATGTTGGAACCACCATAACATGTTTTCATTTATCTGCTACTGCAAAGATGACTTATTGAATGTGTAGTAGCTTTGATGTGCAAACTTCCTTTGCAAATATCTTCTGTTGCCTTCGCTAAAGAACTTTCTTTTTTCCTCTCTCTTGGTGGCAATAACTGTAGGCTGAGTAGGTATTCCCTTCTTTGCCAATGGCGAGGGAACCAAGTCCTGAAATAGATGATGAACTTTTCAACGAAGTTTATGGGAAAGCCTACAGCGGTCCAGTTCCATCTGCTACAAACAGCGTGACGTCTAAAGTAAATGATGAGAAGAGGCCCCTGGCTTGTGACAAGTCAGATGAAGAAGATGAGCCCCGGGATCCCAATGCTGTCCCTACTGACTTCACTAGTAGAGAAGCTAGGGTTTGGGAGGCTAAAGCTAAGGCTACAGAAAGGAACTGGAAGAAGAGGAAGGAGGAAGAAATGATCTGTAAAATATGTGGAGAATCAGGTCATTTTACTCAGGTACTCTTTTTTCTAATGAAATTAGAACTGGCATGCACGTTGATTGAGATAAAAACATAATGGATTACTGAACTTTATTATCTTCTTGCAATGTTCTCAGCTTTTTTTTATACACTCTTTCCTGTCTCTAGTGAATTTGAACGGCAAGATACTTTCCTGATACTACCTGAACTTCTGGGCTCATCAGCAACCTTGTTTAGTGTCACTTCATCCTTTGTCTGTGATTTATAGTACCTTGTCTTAAAAAATATGCTTCAGCCTTTTTCATTGAAGAAGCATTACAACAGAATCATTAAATTGAAGCAAAACATAATCCTGCAGTTAACATTTTGGCATCTGTGTTTTGTGCAATTTGTCTTAACTGATAGTATCACTCTTGATTGATTGTTCTGCTATTAATGATATGGTACTTCTGCAAATTCTAAGACAAATTGTTAATTTTCTGGTGCAACCTGGCTAATTGATTCTGCTGGATACAAAATTACAAACTCAATAACGGTTAATAGCATGCATGTTGTTTACACTGGCCCTAACAGCGGCCCATAGTTGTGCAGTAGCATAGACGTGTAGGCACAGGAGTCCAATGCTAGTGGACATCAAGGAGTCCAGGAAGAATAGAAGGATTGCTTCAAGAGTTGGTTCGGAATAGAGTCCAGAAGAGTTATGAAGTCAATTCGTACTAGGAGACTGTTAGACATCGAGTCCATGTATGGAAACTAACATCCTCATATAAGGATGGCTTGTAGCTCCATTACAGTTTTATGGCAAACAATGGGATAAAAAGGTCTCTACTCCCTTAAGTCTTCCCTCAATTGCTGCCCTCCATCACCTAGTGCCACTGTGCTTCAAGTCGTTGCAGTCTGACCTCTATCCTACCTCAGCTGTGAACTACATTCACAACAATGTGTAACATAAATTACTGGTACAATCCAGCTACTCTTATCATACAGACTCAATCATGAATTAATAGAGTGCATAACACAAGTCGCTGGCACCATCCATCTAGTTTGATCCTGATGGATATGAACTCATCACAAATCGATAGCATGAGTTACATAAGATAGGATGATATGTCCTAAAGACTCAAATTATATGCAACTGATATGCATATATTTATTTTGTCGCACCAGTAAGATATAATTTCTAAACTTCTTATTCCTCATTGTTCCATTTGTTTATATATATTTCATCTAGATCACATCAGTGCACAGGATCAAGCATATTGACATTGATAGAGACGCTATAATGTTTCATATACATTGTTTGTACATATTATCCTCTAAATAGCTCCTTGCAAAACTGTTTACTATGCCAGCAACATGGAAGTTTGAGATATTCTCGATATTTTATCATTACTTTCCGCTGTTATCACAAAAGTGTTAAAAGACTTCAGTTTACGTTTTTGTTTATCTTTCCAAATAGGGTTGTCCATCCACACTTGGAGCAAATAGGAGAAATGCAGATTTTTTTGAAAGAGTTCCAGCAAGAGACAAACAAGTCAGGGAGCTTTTCACTGAGAGGGCAATAAGTCAGATTGAGAAGGATGTGGGGTGTAAAATCAGAATGGATGAGAAGTTCCTGTTTGTCAGTGGGAAAGATAGGTTAGTACTAGCCAAAGGTGTAGATGCTGTGCATAAAATCATTCAGGAAAGTAAAGGTAAACGTAGTTCAAGCAGCCCAAAACGGGATCGTTCTAGATCCCCTGTACGAAATTCTGCTGATTTTCGCCCCAGGCACTCTGATTCTCAATGGTCTCATAGTCCAAGAAATGCATCACACTCTCAAAGTAAAGGGCACTATAATGAAAGGCCTCTAGATGGTCGCTTACGCGATGATATGCCCAAGTATCCAAAAGGATCTCCACAAGGTAGGGCGTTCAAGCACACTGGTCTTATAATTTGTTTGTATGGGCAAATATTATGAGCCAAGAAATTTAGAGAACCCGAGAAAAAGAAAAAGCCTTTCGTCCCTTTTTGTTGTTTACTGCCACATTACTGTATACTTCTCTGGTCCGTTTGCAGCTGGAGGTAAGTACAAGCTTTAAGTGCTCGAATATGATGAAGTGATGTCTGTCTGGCTATAATCAGACATATTATCTTGAATACAAGTTCCACGCTGAAAGAAATTTTCAGACTTCTATGAGTTGGATGGCCTGCAATCTGTATTGTGTCTTCCATTATTCCTCCTTTCGCTATATAGTAAACTCTACTTAGGCGTCAAAACTATCTTGATCATTTGGAACTAAAATCCATATATTGCATGTTCTTCCTTTTGCTGAAGCTTATGCCAACTATGGAGCAAAAGGCCGTCCAGCCCAATCAAAATCTCCGTGTCAACCCTCTTATCTTGATGATTCCCTTAGATCACGTGGTGGGAATAACCAATATGCCACGACACATATGCCCAATAACTGCAGCATTGAGAGACATGGAACAGATACCTGTTTAGACCATAAGTTTGACCTGCCTTCTTATCCACAAACTTTGGAGGAGCTTGAAATCGAGTTTAAAAGAGAAGCTACGGAATTAGCTAGAGCCCGTGACCAAGAGGAGTATGAAGAGATCTACAGGCACCGTGAGGTAAATTGGTTGTTGGTTTAGTATATTTTGTGGCAATTTTCTCTGTTAATTAGTTAGTACGAAATGGTTCACTTGTGGTATTGAATTATTAGCTCTTATTTATCGAACTAACATGATTTACTTTAACCTTTATTTATTTATGATGAAGTCATAAGTTTGAGATTAATTTGTATAACATGCTACATAAAAGTATTAGATAATAAGTATGTAGCACAACGACCACCTTACCCCAAAAAGAAATCCTCAGGGTGTTTTTGAAAAATATTTTAGGTCTAGAATTTGGGTCTCTAGTAACTTCTTGTAAAGCATACATGAAGTACCAAATGATTCAGAATTTGGGGTTGTGGTATCGTAATGCCCTTCTGCATCCAGTTCTTCAGTTGGAAGTATCTGGGTCTCCCAACTTTTACTTGGTTTATCATACCTATACATGCCTTTTTATTTTTTCGTTGGTTCCATTGAAAATTGGTGTAATGAACCCAGAGTATTTGAGGTCACATTTTGTTTTTTTTAACCTTGCTTCATTTTGGAAGGACTGCACTATAGGTGGTGGGTTTCTGCGTCTTTGTTTTGTAGAAACCATTTTCTCATGACATCATGTGCATACCTTATTTCCTCTTGCATGAAATTGTGGCAAGGAAATGGGTTATCTTCCTTACTGAAGGGCAGCACAAATTTAAAACACTTGCAAGGATTACTAATTCGTTTCTTTTGGTTTTTCTGTAAGTTGTAACATACTAACTATTTTATTTCCATCCTCTTCTCTGCTAAGTTAATTAAATGATAGTGGGCTGCGCAAAGCATCTGATTTTTGGATCATTTACTTGCAACAGATTTCTGGTTGTAAACTAGAAATATGTTTTATGCTAGAGGTCTACCAGCATAACAAATAGCCATGTCTGTTAAATTTGTTAAGTTTCACACCTTGCAGTACTGTTTGTTTGTAATGTTCTTCATTTTATGTTGAAAAGGTCTGCTAACTGCCTGCGATATTTCCTGATGACATTCTTCTTTCCAATGCAGTCACTTAGAGAAATGAGAGAGAACCACATGAAGAGAGTATCTGCCACAAGGAGTATGCAAGCAAGGAAATGGGATGAATTTCTTGAACAAAGTTTTAAAAGGCAACAACAAGCCCAGCAGACTTCATACACCCAAACTGGTTATCCAGATTTTGATCAGAGAACTACACATTTTGCTGCTAATGGTCCACCAATAGATTCAAAGAACACATATCCATATGCAACTGATAACTATTCTGCCCCAAGGCGTCACGCTGCTTATGGCGAGTTTCAGCATGAGAGACATGACGATTTTGGGAGGACCTATGGGCGATATTAGCTGTTGAATGGTGGTGAGTTAACACTTGTTTTAGCTTTTGATCTTAAGTTGTGCAGTTTAAATGTATTTAGACATTGCCTTTTTGTGGTTTGAGAAACTGGCACAGAGGTAAGGGGGCATTCCAGGTAAGTTAGGTAAGGTAGTTAAAGGGTTGCGACTAAGTTACGCACAATAGAAGCGGACTTAGTAACTTCCATGTTATTAGGAGACGTTGACCTGAGTGTTCCCTTCCAGTTTTGATTACCTAAGCGCAGTTCCTGAATTTTCAGGGCGCTTTGTGAGGAATCTGAGTCAATGGTGTGCTACTGTCTTAGCACCTATTTTCTGTTAGTAGTTTCAGAAGGTAAGAATTTCTTATTTTGTCAGCAACATGTGTTCCAGTTGCTCATTCTCTTGCAGTATCCAGTACCATCACAATGAGATGTGGAACTGTTAAAATGGAATTAAGATACCATCTCAACTGCTTTTCGAGGTGAAACTGGTCAATATTATGGCCGCTGTAATCAGCGTTAACATGATGTTGGTTATTCCCGTTCTTTTGTCAGCTCGAAATTTCTATTGTAGAAATATACTCCTACTCTGTTGCTAAATTGGACTGGAAACTGGCATTTCAGACCTGTTCACATGGAAGTTTATTGTATCTTTATTTCATTTTCTAATCAAGGTTCTGGATAAGTTTCTAATTTATATTGTGGCCGCCGATATCCAATGCTAAGTACCCTTGTGGTTTAGATTGAGTCATGCAGAGTATTATTTCACGGTTCTTACGAGGTGGATGGTGTTTGACATGTCCTGTAACCCTAACTCTTTATAGATTGTGAGAAACAGAAGTGTACAAACATTTCTCTAGCCACTAAGACTCTACTTGTTTTCTCCTTGCACATTTTTCCGCTCTCCAACTCATACCAGTATATCTCGAAAAAGTGAAATCCAGGAATTTTTCTAACTAATAATTTGAACCATTTTGTCTAACTCATACTGTAGAGTTAGACTATGAAATTTGGTAAGATAACGCGACTTGGTCAGAACACTTTCCCAGGTTGATTTCCTTTTTCTAGTTTTTATACTATTTTGCATGATGATACTTGTCCGTTTTAGAAGTTTACCCTGTAAGTAACCTATACAGATTTTAGTGCGAACTGGACCAACTGAACTGATTCCAAACGTGTTCTCTTCATGTCTTGTAATCAGTAATTTCACAGGCATCTGTGCACCCCAACTGTTCGTCATTTATCGCTAGGGCTCCATTTGGAACATGGGGATATTTTTATGTTTCTCTGGGAAATGAACTAATTTCTGTGGAATTTCTGCGTTCCTAAAACATACATAGTATGACGGAAAGCAGGATCAGTCTGTCAACCACCGCCAGAACATTATGGCAAGTTTTGTTTTTCTCGTTTTCCTTTTCTGAAGAGCGGCACATATATTCCATGATCAAAACTTTGCAGGCGCTTTCTCAGCGTACCCTGAATTACTTCCTGGTTGTTCTTGTGTAGTTTTCTCCTCGTTCCCTTCAAATTTTGTGGCTGTAATTGTGTAGATTTGGTACTGATGGAATGTCACTTTTTTCTTGCCTACCTTCAATTCTGATGTTAAACGTGAAATTTGCTCATTGTCAAACGCTTCGATATGGACTTACTTTCTTGATAAGTAGAGTTTGAGATGAACACAATCAAATAGGGTGTGTTTGGTAGCCTGCATGACCTTAGATTATTCCCTCCGTAACCCAGATTTTGCTGTTTGTTTGGTACACTGCGTTAGCTTAGCCATGCCCAGCTCATACCTGTGAAGGCCCGTAGCCATGCTCCCGAGAGAACCTGAGAACAGCGGTTCGCTGCTCAGCATAGCTGAGTCCAACCGAAAAGTATTCTCTGCTCAACCCACCCGCGTTCTCCGCTCAACCCACCCGCGTTCTCTGCTCAACCCGCCCTCTCTCTCCCCAACGCGTCTCTCCCGAACGCAAGCCGCCAGCCCCGGCCTCTTCTCCCGAACGCAAGCCGCCAGCCCTAGCTCGCCGGCGCCCTAGCTCGCCCCCGCTTGGTGCTTCCGCCGATGGCTGCCTCCCCCGTCCTCTCCAGCGACTGACGGACCACCGCGCCGGGCGCCTCCTCCCCCTCCCCGTCTTCCCCACCGCCTAGATCTCCTCCGTCGGCCGCCGCCTAGATCTCCTCCGCCCGACGCCGGTCGCCGTTGCCGCCTCCGCGCCGCTTCCCGAGGCTGGTGAGCGCTTTCCTCCTCTCCCTCTCCCCTTCCCCTACCTCGCCGTCGCGCCGCAGGTCGAGCGCCGCCGTCGACCGTGCCTTCCGCCGCCGGCCACCGGAGGCACCACCGGATCCGGCGCTGGCCGGGCCGCCTGCACTCCTCCTCCAACCCCGCACTGGCCGGGCAGCCTGCGCTCCTCCTCCTTCGGCGAGGCCGTGCGCCACGGCCGGCACCCACTGTTCCTTTTTTTTTGTTTCTGAGCTGTCTGTTCTCCTTTTTTTTTGTTTCTGAAATCTCTGTATGTAGTAGCTATCTGTTAAACCTTCCTGCAACTTTGAATTGTTTGCATTTGACATGATTCCAGCAGCAACATCAGTTTTTAATGCTAGCTTCTTTTTAGTATAGTGATATACTCTATGTGAAAATGCAAAAGGAGAACATACATAGTTCGGAAGTATGACAGTAAACAAATTTCTTTGCAGTTTGCTTGATAAATTCTTGTGCTTTCCCAATTCATAAAACACTCTACATTAAGGAAAACGAAGTTACACAATAAGTCATGAAATATTCCAGTGGATCAAGGCAACACAACTGGTGAGAAAAGAACACGTACACGTAATGTTGCTTTAGCAGACACTGTCATGGTAAATAAGAGGGAATTTACTTGAGCCCTCTGAACTTGTGAACATGGTATAGTTGATTCATGGCATCCCTCTCCTGCATCAAAATGCAAAGAATTGTCTCAGTGTCACAGTTTAGTGAAGAAATAAATAACTTTTCTAATTGATATCTTCTAACTGAATTCTACTTATCAGTATTAAAGGTTAACATTAGATATCAACAGGGGATAGCTATGCTAACAAAGTGAGTATAGTACTACTAAAATCTAGCCATGTAGATTATAAAATATAAGCATTATCAGTACTTACTAAACTCCCGTAAAAGGTGGGAACTGATTTCAAATACAAAACACGTGCACGTTTTGCAAGACTTATATTTCAGTAGGGCAAAATGCCGAAAACAAAATAAGACTTCTTATTGCTCGATCGATTCATATCTTTAACTCATTGATTGGATAACTAATGAAGAGTATTGATATGCAAACATTGATATGTGTTTATAGGATGAACATTGATATGTATTTATTTGGTTCGTATAGGATTTGTTTCACAAAATGGATATGCTTCCTATCCATTTGTTTCACTAGTCAATTTGTTTATTTGTTAATGCATTGTATAGTTTCCCATTTAATATATTCGTAGATGAAACATTGATATGTGTTTATTGTATAGATGGATGATTTGAGAAGAAAACGTCGACAACTCATTGTGAAAGGAGCCGGCCTAGTTGCCGTATTGTGTGCTTATATGATGTTTATGTTAAGAAGAGTTAGGGAACAAACCCCAAGGATAACAATTGGTGATAGAGCCGAAAGTGATATAGCTAGGGAGTCAAATTTGAAATACATCTATCATTCTAGCGATATAAATTGCTCAAATCAGCTAAGAATGAGAAGAGCTCCCTTTTTCCGTTTGTGTACTTTGTTTAGAGAGAGAGAGTTGTTGAAGGATAGCATCCATACTTTTATCGAGGAACAAGTAGCCATGTTTCTCCTAGTAGTCGGTCATAACCAAAGGTTTAGGACTCTACAACCCACGTTTAGAAGATCTATTGAAGTAATTAGTAGGTATTTTAAAGCGGTGCTTTTTGCTGTTGGGGAGTTGCGAGATGAGATGATACAAGCTCCGTCCACTCAAACCCACCCTAAAATTCAGCTAAGCACCCGCTTCAATCCGTACTTCAAGGTAAATTAATTTTCTTTACAACAAATCTCATACATGAATAATTTGATATGACTTGTGAATAACAAATACTCGTCTTTATTAATTAGGATTGTATTGGAGCAATTGATGGGACTCATGTGCTTGCTAGAGTCCCAAGAAATATCTCAGCTGCCTTTAGGGGTAGAAAAGAGGGGACTACCCAAAATGTCATGGCTGCGGTTGATTTTGATCTAAAGTTTACGTATGTACTTGCGGGGTGGGAGGGGTCAGCTCATGATGCCCTTGTACTTGCAAATGCATTGGAGAGGGACGATGGGTTGACACTTCCTACAGGTAATAAACTAAAGCCTACTAACTAATTTTATTAAAATAGTTTTTCCCCATAGCTAATAGTTGATATTTTATAGGAAAATTCTATCTTGTTGATGCGGGGTATGCTGTGAGGCCAGGTTTTCTTCCACCATACCGTGGCACTAGGTACCACCTGAAGGAGTACGGTGGAGGGAATCATCCCCAAAATGCTAAAGAGTTATTCAACTTAAGACACTCTTCTTTGAGGACTTCGGTTGAAAGGGCTTTTGCTGCGTACAAAAACCGTTGGAAGTTTGTTTACAATAAGCCATTTCATCCGTACAAGACCCAAGTAAAAGTAGTGCTAGCTTGTGCAATTCTCCACAATTGGGTCCTCCAACATGGTGAGGATGAATATTTCCCACCGGAGAACACATGGGATCCGGAACCCATCAATGGAGATCACAATGAGTTTGTTCACGATAATAGTTCTTGGTCTCAAAAGAGGGATGAACTTGCAACTCAAATGTGGGAGAATCGGGGGTTAGCACACATTTGATGTATCTTATTGTGACTTGGCGTTGCAATTGCATTCTATGAATTGTCACTTGTAATTGGACACATTTAATTGCTGGAATCTATTATTTTATTGCTGTAATCTCTTATTTTAATGCTGAAATTTGTTTTTTATTGCTGAAATCTCTTATGAAGTGTTGAAATCTCTTATGAAGTGCTGAAATCTGTTTTTTATTGCTGAAATCTGTGATGTGATATATGTTTGTTGTAGATGGCTGAAAACGTGCAGGAGGTTTCGGATGTCGGTGCTAAAGCCAAGAAGACCGGGAAGGTGCTTAATTGGACCCCACCGATGTCGGCTTTCATGATGAAATGTCTTGCCGAGATAGCAGCAAAAGGTGTCAAGACTGATAAAGGATTCAAAGAGATCCATCTTACACAAGTTGCAAACTCTTTGAGTGATTATCTTGGTTACCAAGTGACTGGCATCCAAGTGCACAATCATCTTCGCAAGTGGCGGAGTAGGTGGCAAAAAATTACTCAGCTGAGAGGACTAAGTGGGGCACTTTGGAATGATGAGAAGAAAATGATAGTGCTAGAAGAGCAACACTATTTGGGCCACACTCAGGTATGTATGTACGTGTTGAAATCTATTTTTTATTGCTGAATTGTTGCTAAAATGTGATATTTATTGCTGAATTATTGCTTTAATTGTGCAGGATCATCCAAAGGATGCTGAATTTCTCAATAAAGTACTTGACAACTATGCATATATGGAAGTTTGCTTCGCTGATAAGCTCACCACCGAGAAGTTTGCAATGGGGTCTAGTGAGCCATTGGGAAAACCTATTGATGTGGAGGACCAAGAAACAAGTAGTGATGGATTTGTGCATGGTGCAGCTGGGTTTGAGTTTGGTGTTCCTGGTCTTAGTGCTACTAATGAGCCTTCGCCTATTTCAAGTAAGAAGAGAAAGAGGACATCTGTTTTCAGTGAAGAAGATTCAATCCAGTGTAACAACATGTCCGATGCTGTGCGTGAGATTGCGAGTGCTATCAACAACACATGCCATACTGAAACGCACCCTGATTTGTACAATGCCGTTATGGACCTTGCTGAGTTTGAGCTTGAAGAACGGTTGACTGTTTTAGATTATCTAACAGAATATAAGGGAAAAGGCCTTAATTTCGTGAAGATGGAAGATGAAGTCCGCCGTGCATCGTTCAAGCGTATCTTGCAAAAGAATCCTGATCTTATTTGAGTTCGTGTTAGTTGGTGTAATTCGAAAAATTATCCCTTTTGTAGTGCTTATTATAACTTGAATGTGGATGCAGAACTATTATGGATGTTGAACAATTATATGTAATGTGGATCTAGTGGTGTCTTGGTACAATCTGATGGTGATGTATTGCTGAAATGCATTATTTATGTGCTGAAATGTGTTATTTATTGCTGAAATATGTTATTTATTGCTGAAATGTATTATTTATGTGCTGAAATGACATATTATAGCTGAAATGATGCTGAAATGATTTATTATTGCTGAAATGATGCTGAAATTACTAAGTATTGCTGAAATTTGCTGAAATGACGCTAAAATTACTAAAAATTTGCTGAAATGATGCTGAAATGACTTAGTTTTGCTGAAATTTGCTGAAATGATGTTGAACAGAGTCTGAACAGATACATGCTACCAAACAAAGTCTCAGCACAACATGTCTCAACACATACAGGCAACCAAACAAACTCTCAACTCAGCATGTCTCAGCACATACAGACTACCAAACAAAGTCTCAGCTCAGCATGTCTCAGCACATACAGGCTACCAAACAACTGCAGTTGTATGTACTCAGCATGTCTACACTCAGCATGTCTCAGAGGGGAACAGCTATGCTAGGGTCATGCAGGCTACCAAACACACCCATAAAGAACAAAGCGAGATGCACGCTTGCGGTTGAACGTAGTCGTCCTTGGGGAAATGCCACGGTGCCGCGTTTATTATCGTTGTAATTGGGAGAAATACATCACAATCATCACAAGCATGCTCTTGTTTGTCGATCCAGGCTGATCTGAACTTGCATTGAATAGACGAATTTAAGCACAAATTTCTTTTGATAAGCATCATCCGATGAAATCTGCCAAAGAGATCATCATAGTTCCTGACTTGCGAGCTGTTGCTTCGAGCAAGGTTAGGCTTGTGTTTATCCATGGATGTGTTTCTTTGATCCCCATCTGGGGAGTTATGGTGTATTCGGGTGAAGCCATTCTTCTCACTTGTGTTTGGAAAATTTTTCCAGCAATCTACAAATATACTCCCTCTGTCCTAGAATATAAGGTTTATTTTGTTTAGTTAAGATAAAATTTTGACCAACAATTACTCTATTAGTATATGATTTATGTGACATAAAATTGATGTCATTAGGTAGTACTTATTTATGATTGTGACTTTGTATCACATAAACCACGTATTAATAGAGTAATTATTGGTCAAAACCTTATCTTAATCAAATAAAGTACGTCTTACATTACTATATATTAATAGAATAATTATTGATCTATACTAAAAAAAAGAATAATTATTGATCAAAATTTTATCTTAACCAAATAAAATATGTCTTACATTCTGAGAGGGAGAGAGTAGATAAACACTTTGAACCGGAGTTAAATGAGCTGAAATATACACCGTTTCCATACTAACGAGTTTTCACTTTACATCGGCTGGGCTGGCTATTCGTACGTAGCTTCAAAACGAAGAACAGAAAGGGAATTCCAAAAAAGGCATGCACGTGTTTCAATGGTTCTGAGATTGCTTACCAAGCGTGCCATTTGGTGTGCTAATGGAGTCGGAGATAGGCTTATCAACACGTTTAGCCTTGTGTAACTAACCGAGTTGGTACTAAGCTAAGACCATACCCTGATGCGCGCTCTAACCCTGAAACGAACACTCAGCTATACATGGGCTGGATGTATTTACGTCCAGTTACGAAAGGCACAGTTAGGTTCCGCAACGCTTGTTGGGCCCATACAGAACTTATCTAGTATGATGAGGCTAGACTGCATAAATCTATACTACCAATTAAAATGTTCGGTTTTTTCTATCTCTACTCTATAAAACATATATATGTCACCCAGTCTCATCTGATCAGATACATCCACCAACTCACACTGGTTTAATGGTTTATCACCTAATCTGACGGCTATCCTTATAGATAATTATCCACTATTGCCATTCACTTAAAATTATAGATAATTACCCACAATTATCACCGTCTCTCTCTCATTTGGATTCTACCTTTAATGAAAAAATTACCCACCATTGCCACTACCCATCTCTCTCCTGAATCCGCCACGGGAGCTCCGGTTGCCCACAGCACACGCACGAGCAACGGTCGCCCCACCACATGTGGCCACTGCGCTCCGACCGCCTGTTGTGTGTGGCTGCCGCATCGACGCAGTGCCCACGCTGTGCTCCGGCCACCCGCCACGCACGCACACACAACAGTCGCACCGCCACTCGTGGTGGCTAGAGTTGGACACCCTAGCCACCCGCGGTGCTCTGAGCCGGCCCAGCATGGTGTGTGGAGGCAACCAAAGAAGTGGGTGTAGCCATGGTGCGGCTCGGCCCACGGTGCAGGAGAAAAGAAAATGAAGATAGACCGAGCCGGTGGATAGAAACAGGTGATATGTCAACGGCCCACTCGACCACACGCGTTTTGGTTGGGTCGAGTTTGGCCCAGTTCCAGATATTTTATAGAAAAGCCCTCAAATTTATTTAATAATACGCGTGAATTTCTATGTGTACTAAAAACTTATGTAGAACCCCATGTTGTTATTAGAATTCACAAAAACATCTTTTCTAGTAGAATAGAACCTCGGGAATTCAAATTTTAGGTCTATTCTTGCATTTGGAGCATGCATATATATATATATATTGTGAAAACGTGTGTTGCACGTGCTCAGTTACTAGTTGGGAGAAGTAACCCGGTTTCATGGGTTTTTGATACTCTTAGATGTCTTGTAAAGAGTAATCCCATACTTACTTAGAGCCCTCTCAGGAATGCATGATTTCAAAACCACAGGAATAGAAAAAAAATAAGATTATGGTGTCATGACTTCACGAATCCTACAGGAAACTAAATCACAGGAATTTACAAACATCTCTCTTTGGATGCTACACAATTTTTTTTTATAGAAATTTGAAGAGAGAGAAGATGCATACAAGACCAAAGAAAATTTCTCATGAGGTCTAGGGCCTCTTTGATTTGCAGGATTCTCAAAACACAAGAATAGAAAAAAAATGTAGGAATTAGATGCCATGACATATTATATCCCACATGAATAAGTACTAGAAGTTGTTTGTTCACACCATAGGAAAAACACATGAATTTTCTTTTGGGGTTTGGTGTATGTCATAGTTCTCGTAGAAACAAAGAAATTTTTCCAAGAGGTTGAACTCAATGAAATGTTTTTTTTAGAATTGCATGCAAAGTAGTCCATAAGAAAAATTCATCTGGTTTTCAATCCTAGAAATCAAACAAGCTCTGTAGGAAAATTTTCCAAGGAATAGAACTCCTAAATTCCTATGAAATTCCTTCGAATCAAGAGGCCCCTAGCTTTTTGCTAGAAGTCCTATGGAGTTGGGGGTGTAGGAATGCAATACGTACGAATTTTAGTGGTCTCATTCATTTGATCCAAGGGCATCTATATGAAAAGTTCCTATGGATTAAAATCCTAGAAAATTCCTATGAAGGGCCTCTTTGATACGCAGGATTCAAAATACGTAGGTATAGGGAAAATGTAGCAAATGGATATCGTAGCATGTTGAATTCTACAGGAATTGAAATCACAAGAATAAGAAATAGAAGTTATTTGGTTGCACGACAGGAAAAACACAGAAATTTTCTTAAAAGATTAGATGTTTGCCATAGTTTTCATAGACTCAAAGAAAATTTTCCATGATGTTGGACTCAATGAAAATTTTTCTTTTAGAATTGTATGCCAAGTAGTCCATAGGAAAAAAATTATGGTTTTCAATCCTACAAATCAAAAAAGCTTTGTAGGAAAAATTCCTAAAGAATAGAATTCATCAAGATTCCTATGAAATTCCTTTGAATCAAAGAGGCATAGTTTTTTTTTACTCCTTTAGATCATACCAGTCATCTTCTAAATGAAGCCAGGAATTTTAGCTTTCAAGGCCTCTGCATTGTAGGATTTTCATAGGAATTTTAGAGGATTCTAATCCTTAGGAAAATTTCCTACATGGACCCTTTGGATCATAGGATGGAGTTCTCAAATTCCTATAGAATGCATTTCTATGTTTTCAATTCCATAGGAAAATCAACATGAGCTCAAACCTCATTTTTTAGAAGCCTAATGCTCTCTCTCTCTCTATCTCGCGACTCTCTCTCTTCATTCCTCAAAAAATTAATTTATTTCTTGTGAACCACCCAAAAATATCACTTCAAAAATTTATGTGTTTTAGGATCTTAGTACGCGACATCCTATTACTCTATTTTTTCTATTCCTATACTTTTAGTTCCTACACGCAGAGAGCTCTCACAGGGGTGCTACAGTTCTTGAGTAAAGAAAAAACTAACTCCTGTAAACGATGCCTCCCATCCTGTAAATGAAGCCAAGCATTGTGGGCTTTACAATGGAGCTACAGTTCTACAGTAAATGAAACGTGGCAGATAAGATGATAAAGATATATGATACATTGCATAAAGATTTAAGTATTATAAATATGTAACGTGACTTTTTTTAATCCGCAGCAGTACATAGGCGCTTCTTTCTAGTACAGATAGATTACACGGTTTGAAAGCCAGCCGTTAGCTCCCATGAAAATCCACACGATACATCGCCGACGGCGACCTGTGTACACGCGTACTCGAGCTTTAGTAGGAGTACTTGTTGGGAGCGGCCGGCACGACGCCTTCGTTACCGGCGAGCATCGTGTACTTGTCCTTCCTTGTTAGCCTGGTGAGCTCGAACCCGAGCGCCTCGCCGAGCTCTTGCTGAACCCGGTTCACGACGTCGATGCTGCCGCCGTTCTCCGCCGCCGAAGCCGTGGCGCGCGCCAGGAACTCGACCCGGTACACCGGCCTTGGGTTCAGTAGAAAGTAGAAGGGATCCATCCACTTGGCCCCCGGCTTGGTCGACGTGCCGTAGAACATGTCCATGCGCGTGTCCAGCGCGACGGGGTTCACGTCGGCACCGAGCTCGGCGAACAGCGGGCTGAACCGGAGCAGGTACCGCTCCCGGCACGTCGTCCCCTCGGGGCATACCACCACCTGGTCGCCGCGCGCCAGCAGCGCCGCCATGGTGCGCCGGTCCTCCTCCCGGTCCCGCGTCAGCCGCGCCAAGCGGATCGGCGAGAGTATCTCGGTCACCGTGCTCAGGCTGTAGATCAACGCCGTAACGGGCCTGTCGAGCGCCGCGGCCACGATGATACCGTCCATGACCGTGCGGTGGTTGCAGACGTAGAGGAGCCTGCCGCCACGGCTTGCCCTGGCGCCGTCCTGGTACGACGCGTGGCCGTCGATGAGGCGGTACTGCATGCCGCTGAGCGCGGCCACGAGGAAGTAGACGCGGTACGGGAGGAGGATGAAGGCGATGAGGCGCAAGACGGCGAGCAGGATGGCGAAGGGGAGGTAGGCGTACATGGCGACCGCGGCGGGCGGCGTCGGCGCGTAGGCGAGACGGCCGTTGACCGTCGTGGAAGACGAGGGGCTTGGGGTACTTGTCCGGCGGGAGTGGGCGCCACCCTCTTTTGTCAGCTTCGTCCACAGTGAAAGTTTCCTGCAAGAATGGAAAATGCACGACAGGTCCGTCATGGACTTGTGTGTTCTGCCTACGTGACGATGACACTGACACGGTGTTTTTTTCTTCGGAATTGATATTTTTTTTTATGTCTGAGTTACATAAAAAAAAGCGTAATTTAGGTATAAAAAATATGTAACTGCTTAATTTTGCTCAATTGCACATCTCTAGATTGTAAGTTACATATGATTTTTAAAATATGCAACTACCCCATTAACTATTGGATCAAGAATCAACGTTTAGAATCATTGAGTTATTTCTAAGTCGACTTAGAAATAGACACTCTGAAAGAGCATCTAGACCCCAAGTTGGTTTTGATGGTTAATGGCAATTCAAACTAGAATCTAACGTTTACAGTGAGTGTAAGCAGATTTGTAGGTTTCAGGAAGAAGGGTCCTTAAGGAAAGGATGAACACGAAAAAGAGTACAATGGTGGTTTCCAGGACTAAGGAATGACTGTGCTAGGCAGCTGTGCCACAGCTGTGAAGAAGCCAATGCTGTGCAAGGAGTTGCAAGCAAGGTGATGGTGGCTTGATGCGTCGAGGGCCGTGACTACAGTTGGTGGGTAGGTAAAGTCTAGATTTACTAGTTTCTTTGAGTCCATAGGAAAAGCATGTACTATCAAGAGGGATGAAGCAGTGATGCTCTGTGGAGGTTCTAGTTGCTCAATGCTCAGGATGTTGGATAGTGGCACTAATGCTTTGAGGTTAGTGGCCCTGTGTCAGCAGTTTTGTATAAGTATGAAACTGGTTGGAACTGGCACTCTGCAGTGCTAGCAGTAGAAAACCCTAGGGGTTAGAGTCACCGGTGTGACACATCGGTGTCACAGGTGGTCTAACGCTCTATGACTTAGGTACATCTCTGTACCAGGGGAGAGCTTGTAAACGCTAAGGAACCTGCGCTGCGATAGCTTGTCTGCTGAGTCGGAGGGCTGTTGGAGGTTCTCTCCTTAAAGGTTTCAGAGAGTGTGTGCGCTGAGGGCATGTCATGTGCCAAGACCGGGCTGAGTAGTGCGGCTGCGTCAGTTTAGGGTTTACCTGTGTGTGCCGCCGGTGACACAGGTATCGGTCTGCTTGAGCCGGTTATAGTTGGGCGAAGTGATTAGCTGTGTCACCGGTGGCTGACACCGGTGATTCACTTAATCCTACGTGGCAACAGTGTAATGGTCAAGTGCCTGTGAACTCTATATATAGGGGACCAGGGGAGGTCTTTGACCTCAACCAATGAGCCAATTAGTAACTCACATTCGACCATTGCAAAGTCTCTTTCCACCGAACGAAAGCCAAGTTTCCTAAGTGTTAGTTCGGGAAGGGTTAGAGTTCTTGAGCAAAGAGCATTGGTTCCTCCAAGAATTGTTACTGCTGAATCTATTACTCTTGGAGTGTCTACTCCTAGACGGGCGTAGCAGTTGCTGGTACCACCCAAGCTTGTGTGGGCTGGACCAGTAGTCTGTGAGGGTGATTGAAGTCTACCTGCTGCAAGCAAAAGGACTTCCACAAGCAAAGGAAGAGGCCTGAGATCAGGTACTCGGAGAACAAGCACGATGCAGTGCTGGCGACCTCTTCGGAGTAGCTTCTCCAACGGAGACGTACCACTCTGCAAAGAGCTGGGAACTTCGGTGAAAAACACTCTGTCTCCTGAGTACTTGTTGTTTTACTTCTTGATTCTTGCTATATCTGTTTGCGTATATGCTCATATAGATATTCTGTTTATCTGTTTAGATTACCTTTACACTTGTGTCTTGTTAGCTGTCTCACAGTTGGCATAGATCATATCTCACACCTGTGTCAGCTACCTGTTACACAGACACTGTGATTGCTCATCATTTTGCTAAGTCATTAGCCCACCTGTGTTAGGCACCTGTGTGACAGCTGCATGCTAATTTACACATCGCAACTTACATGTGTCACGCACCTGTCACACAGCTAGCTAATCCTTGCTTCTGCATAAGGCTTAATCTAAACAATCTAGTTAAAAGAAGTAATTTTTGTTAGCCTCCTATTCACCCCCCCTCTAGTCGGCATTTGAGGTCCTTTCACACCCTTTTTGTAAATAATGTCCCATAAAAGAATACCAGGATTAAGTTCTGAAAGTGTAGTCGAATGTGCATCTCGGGCCACTATAAATGAAAAGCCAAAAGTCAGTTTCCTTTTTCCCTTGAAAATTGACCCGATGGATAATTAGCAACTACGACAATCGACGAACCATATGCCAATAACTTTGCCTCACCTTTTCCTCTCTTTGACTATGCAATCTCTATGCACCCTTAAACGTATGTGTATCCACGACAAGCTCCAATCAGCCACTTCTCAAGACTGCAGTAATGTCCTAGTACTATAGTATCAATGATTTAATATCACTCGCCAAATCGGGTTCAGCAACCTCTTTTTGACCATGCTATTTCTATGCACCCTCACCACAACAAGCACCAATCAGCCACTTCTCATGACTACAGTAATATCCTAGTACTATACTATCAATGATTTAATATCACTCGCCAAATCGAGTTCAACAACCTCTTTTCAACCATGCAATTTCTATGCATCCTCAAACGTCTTCCCATGACAAGATCCAATCAGCCACTTCTCAAGACTATAGTGATGTCTTAATACTATATTATCAATGCTTTAATATCACTCGCCAAATCGGGTTTAGCAACCTCTTTTCGACCATGTAATTTCTATGCATCCTCAAACAACAAGTGAACAAGCTCCAATCAGCCACTTCTCAAGACTACAGTAATGTCCTAGTACTATACTATCAATGATTTAATATCACTCGTCAAATTGGGTTCAACCAAGAGTATCATCGATATGTGAGTGTAGTTTTTCTACTTGTACGTGAACGCCCATATACTATCTATATCATTCAAATTGTTTCAAGATACGTGCAAAATAATTTGACTTAGATTTTACATATACACTCTTTTTTTTACATTTATAACATGTTTTTTTGGATTATCTCTTCAACCACCTTCTTTGTCCTCCCTTGTTCCCCCACCCCCCCTCCCCGAATCTCCAAAAAAAATTCATGTTCATGCATTTTGTCGATGATTAGTGAACCGCCGATCTTACTGTAGTCGTGAGACAGAGATATTTGTTAGGTAGGGACCCCTAGGGCACAAGGCCAAGAGATCTGACGGTAAGGAAACGTCCTTTTTATACAGATTCGGGCCTCCCTCAGGATAACAACCCTACGTCATGTTCGTATATATTGATCAAAGAGTATCTTTCAAGGGATGTGTATATTAATTGCTATCCTAGACCTAATCGGAGGCTATTTCGACTAGTTCCGTGGGGCTCGACTCCTTCGAGGCGGCGGGTCTTCTCGTGAGAATCGCTAGAGCTTCTAGATGGCTTCCGGCTTCTAACTTGATCTTCTGAGACTTGTAGGACCTAAGAGACTTGTCTCCCCTTATGAGATTGCTGATCCTTTTATAGGGGGCTCCCCGAGTCGTACCGAACATGGACTTATACCCGAGTAGAACTCTGGCTTCCTTAAACGTCAGGATTGACTTCCTAGTTTAAGGGGTGTCCTTCCTCCTTATGGGGGGTTACCTTATCTCCTGGGGATCCTTACCGGATATGTATTCTTATTCCAATAGTCCAGGGAATCGTATACGGGTACCTCCTCATATACGGGATACTATACTATTCATCGTCAAGCCCCCCATCAGTATGTGAAGTGAGGTCAGGACTGTTCTGTAGGGAATCTGCTCTTTTCGGGAAGCAACTCTGAGTAGGAGAAATCGAGTACTTTGTTGACAACATCCCCGAGCAGGCACCATCTCTACTGGGTAGTCGCGATAGCCTTGTCGGGATAAACCTCCGAGTAGTCCAAGGCATTTTTTGGGCTAGCTTGCCTGAGAAGCATCTTTGATTTAATCTGATCCGTCGATCACGGACACGCGTTCGCCTAGTAGATTTCTGGAAAACCAAACCGTCATGTCGGAATTTTCACGTGGTGATGAAAAATCTTTCCTTTTTCTGCGCTACTATTCCGCTGATGCTTTTGTGGACCGTGTCCAGGCACCTAATCTACCTAAATAACTTTGTAATACATTGTGATTAGTAACTGTGCTTTAATCAGTGTGTTTTTGTTTTCTGAAAACTTGAACTTTACTGCTCTGCGAATATTTGTCGGACGCGAGGGTTCTCGTAGACTTAGTCGAACTTTGCGTCCACTTTCCTTGACTCAGGCTTACGAGTTGTGCCGTATACCGCTGATTGCAATCGACCAGGCCTTAGGTTTAGTCGGATGGAGGTCTCATTAGTTCCTCGTCATTAGTAAATGCGATAAGGGGTCTTCGTACAGTCTATCATGGCCATAGCAGCAACTCGCGCTCCCTTGTCGCAAGGATATTGGACGCTAATTAGTAAGTTCCACGTTTGCCCTGTTGGTGACAACATTGCACTCTATCCATGATGCCTTCTGTTCAAAGTAGTCGGGGATGTGGATAAGCAAGCGGGTTCTGTTGGCCTAGTCATATTCACACCTTCTCTTCTCCCTTTACTCGTGGTTGGGGAACTTTACTACGGAACCGGGAAGCTTAGTCGACCAGGCCTTAGGTCTGGTCAGGTGGGGAGCTCAGTGGTGTCACACCCCGTTTTCCGTAAACCCGCTTACCAGCATAACTACATGTGTATTAGACATGTTTATGGGCTTGCATGCATCCAATATACCCAACCCTGCCACCCACGCACCTCCCCCGACTAAACCCTAACCCGAGTTAAACCCTAACATTACACACGTGCAGTATACACTAAACCGCTTACGGCACCTCACCACCGAATGTACCTAAGCATAGGTGAGAGAATACACGAGAGTTACCCTGACCCCCCTCCACCTTGCCACACCCAGAAAACCCTAATTCCCTTCCCCGATTAAACCCTAGCACAAGAACACCTCACCGCAATACGCGCTATACCCGCCGACATAGTTACGGCACCCTGAAACCAAATGTCTCAAAACCAAGATAGTAGCATTCCCGAGAGTTTCCATACTCCCTCGTCGCCTTACCGCGCCCTGAAACACTAGTTCCTTGCCACGACCCTTTCTTCTCTATTAACCCCAATTTAAGCTAAAAACCCTAAACTGCGAAACTAATCGCTCCCGACCTCTCTAAAAATTATGAATAAATTCATGGAACAATCTAATGGCATATACAACACAGATATAAAATAAAATAGTAATGTCCAGTTCAAAAGTATCGACAGATGAAACTAATTAATCCTAGGGCAAAAACACGCATTGAACTACACCCCCTATAAATATGTCTCGGAAAATTCCGCAGCGGTCTTGAACTCCACAGGAGCACAAATGTACAAAAGCATAGACATGTATAGTACAAAAATTCTCCACGACCAATATCGAACACCTCGACCGAGTTAGCTTCGTCGCATAAAATGAATAGCAAAACCCAAAGTATATTGTACCAAGCTGACCATGGACCCTTTCCTCTGTCACCTGAGCACAGCCAAGTCACATCCACCTAACAGTGCCAGTTTTGTCCCATATATTCTTGCCCTAGCGTTTGTCAGGTTATGTCACTTGGAGTCGTCAAGTCCTGGCTTTGGAATTCGGTGTCAGTTTTTGTTGTAGCCATGCACAGCTCACCATTAGACTCCTTGGCATGCTTGGCAACTAGTGACCATGACTTGGCAGGCTCACGCCACCTCATACCGCTCTTGGCAAGCCAGGACACGCCCATGCCGCTCGGGCATGCGCGTGGCCGCGCTCTGGGCTGGCATGGACATGCCGCCATGTGCATCCCCAGAAGCCTTCTGCGCCGCTCGCCGTCTATCTCATCGCCAGTCCCGCCAGAGGCCGCCACAACCTTTTTCCTGTTTCCCTCTTCTCTCATCTCGGCATCAGTGCATCCTCGAGTGGTCTTGTCCGCAGCTGGAGCTTGCCACAGCGGGCGTCTACAGCTACGCCGCGCCGAACGCCGTCAGCCGCGCTTCTCATCGACTGCCGCACCACCCAACGCGCCACCTCACGCCTTGGTCCTTCACATCACCTCTGTCCAGCTTACCACCCCTCGCAGTACCTCGGGAGCAACCGCCACGAGCTCTGGCCAAAGCCGCGCCGCCCGCAGCTACACCCCGACGAACCAAGTCTTACCGCCACAAGCCCCAATAATCCGTACCGCGCTGCTCGCCGCACCGCTCGTCGTCGGGGAAAAACCGATGCACCACAGTACCCTGGATTCTCTCCTAAAAGGCGGCCTCACCATTAATCTTCTTGAGCTATCGCGTCGCCGGAGTAGTGGCCAATAGCAGCGGCAGGCGCCGGCACCCTTCGTCGCTCGCCTATATAAAGGCCGCTCCCGAGCATTCCGTCTGCAGCCAGACACTCACCCAACCTCCTCTAACGTCCTTTAGCTCAAGCCCTCCCCGAATTCCCCCTCGAGCTCTCTACTCCTCCCCAAGTCCGGTCATTGACCATCCCAAACACGGCCACCTCAAATCCTTGGGACCAGTAGCCGCCTCCTGTACTCCTTTGGGCTCCATTGGGGTAGCAGCCGCTAAACTCCGCCGTGAGCCGGGAGCTGCTTGGACGGCTTTGTCGCCGACCATCCCAAATCCCACCGCCGGAATCAATTCGGGTCTGGCTGTCGGGACAACCGACCACGGGTTGAGCGGAGGCCAGCTACCGAACGGGTGAGCCACCAAGTCACAGACAAGCGGGCAAACGCGTCAAGAGGGGCCCACGAACAGGTGAGTCACCGGCGCCCGGCCAAGTTGCCATCTGCCGCATTTAAGAAGCGCCTTTACTTGGTCCACACCCGAGTTTCCGCCTCCAGTGCAATAAAAGCGCAGTTAAGCGGTCGGGAAGCGCACTTTGGCCGGTTTTTTCCTATTCCTTTTTTTATTCAGAACCGAGTATCACCGGTTCAACCGGTTCAGTGTGTTACCGGCCGGTTTTGTGAGCATTTCTTCCGGTTCTGGAATCTACAGAAAATATCCCACCTTTTATCTTTACCAAGAGTGGAAATTTGAAATAGTTTTTAGAGCTGTAGCAATAGAAGCTAGGTTTAGGTAGTTCTTTTCTTTTCTTAGGTTTGTATATACACTGTAGGTATTATTTTGAGTACAACTAAAAATACTTTCACACTGTCCAGTATATCAACAATTGGATTAGGATTCAATTAAGCCCCTAGGGCGTGTGTTTTGAACTTAAGGAACTTATATAAACCCTTACCGACTATGCCGTCATTTCATGCGAATCCTCACTAAAAGAAGTCCTCCGTGAAACCCTAGGTGAGCACACCATAGTACCGTGATGAAACCAACAATGCCCACACTTCACCATCTTCGAACATGCATGACCTCGAGTCCAATGTGGAGTTGTTTTGCTTGCTTCTTATTCGCCGATTTCTTCGACGTGTAGTTAAGGGAGTGGCGTACGTGCATCAGGAGGACCCGGGATCACCCCAACGTCAAGAACAAGAGCAGGAGCAAGAGTTGCCAGGCAAGCTTTCCCGCCTTGAACATATTGAATTCCATATTTGCTAAGCTTAGTTACTTTGTTTGCAAATCTTGCATGCTATTTTAGTATTAGCGGTATTTTATGCTAGTGAAGATATGTCCAGTAGATGCATATGCCGTAGGTTTGGAATCCGCCCCCTTGGTAACCCTAAGTTTATCTAGATCTCGACCGGCAAGGTAGTAGGAATATAGGCTGTAGCCGTGCTTAGACCTGCTATAGTTAAAACAAGTTTTACTGAGTACATGGGGTATGGGATCAAAACCCTCGGCTTGTTTATACATGCCGAGGAAATCTTTTAAAAGGAAACATTTGTGAAAACCCCACATGAAATGATGGAGGATTTCGGATTCGGGCAAGAATGCTAAGGGTGTTAGGAGGTGGTAGAGTAGCCGGTCGCTACCCGAAGAGTTGGTTGGTTATGGAGTCCTGCTCGAATCAGTTAAGGACCAAACCTAAGTGCCGCTGAATCAGTTCCCTTACCGTATGTCCACATGTCCTTTGTGGGAAGGACTTGACCTGGTTCCCCGTCTAATGCCAGAGCTCGGAACCGTGGGAAGTTAGGGTGATGTGCTAGGTGGATCCGGGATCCCTAGAGGATCTTCACGGGACTACGTGGGGGTAAAACCATCGATAAGTTCCACGTGGTGGAGGTAAAAGCTTTCGGTGGGTCTCACGAGTACGTGAAATTATGGTCCGACACAAAGGTGGAGAGTCCCATTTTTGGCATGCGGGATGCAAAAGTTGGGTTACCCTCCTAGCGGGTCCAGCACTAGTGTGAACACGGGCGAAAGGTCTCGTTGTATTAACCCTGCCAGTATACCTCGTGAAGGTGTACCTGTTAGCGCTCGGCATTAAGGGTGAACTACATCTTGTGGGTAAAGCCGTACAACCTCTGCAGAGTGTTAAAAACTATTCGAATAGCCGCGTCCTCGGCCATGGACATGAACTGGTAAGGCCACACACTGGTTAGACTATGTTTTGGTTGTGAAAGCTGGAAAACAGGATTAAGGACGTGGGCATGATGTGTCCACAGGGTGCAATTTGCGCTACCCGGTTGGTAGCTAGGAATTGCTGAAGGAAAGGCTAGCTACACTGCCCGGGGTAGTGTGAGCGAAAGCCGCAAGGGTAGGCGGTGATGAGCGTGGCTATCCCGCTGAGAAAAGAAAGGAGAGGTAGCAGGGACTACCTCGAATAATGACGTGCCTCTTTGATGATCCTCGTTTTACAAAATCGCCTTAAATCTATTATCGATATTTGAAATAAAAACTTACATTTCCGCACAACATGCAACATAGGTTAGAGCTCTCATTTGAAATATCCCTTTGCATGAATTATGCCGTATTACCCTCCGGTGGGAAAAGCTTGCGAGTACATTCAATGTACTCACCTGACTTGTTGATTTGGCCAGATGAAGAAGAAGAGTGGTGCTGTCGGAGTATTATTCCGGCAATACTGAATATGGGGCGGTGTACGAGTAGCAGATCTAGATGGGTGCACACGGGACACAGAGTTTAGACAGGTTCGGGCCCTCGAGAAGAGGTAATACCCTACGTCCTGTGTTTGGTGGATGATATTGATGGTATCCCGTATGAGGGTATGTGTCTATGCCTATGATCAGATGATCTGAGAGATCTATTCTTTTTTGTCTACCTATCCGGGGATCCCTACCTGGCCTTATATAGGCGGCCAGGGTAGAGTTACAAGAGTCCGGATCGGCTTACAGATATGTTACCTATTCGGTTACAACTGCCACCCGGGAGTCCGGGCAGGTACGTGTCCATGTCTTGTACTCCAAGTCGATGATGCACCCCCGTGTTGTAGTCGGACTCTGAGTAGTCGGTCTGGTCCACCCTATGCCCGAGTGGCCAGTTTTGTCCTCCTTGACGATACCCGGGTGCTATGTCATCGTCAGTAGCCCCCGAGCCTTCGGCCGACTGGATTAGTCGGGCGGAGGCTCCTTGTCTTGTTATAGATTTCACTCTGGGGGCACGAACAGTGCACCCAGAGGGTGTAGCCCCCGAGCCTCCACTCGGTTCGTGGAACCGAGCGGAGGGTTTTTATGATTCCCGAGTAGCTGATTTTTGTCTTGGTTACGCCGAGTGCTTTTGCCCTCTCCCCTAGGCAGGCTTCCCGAGTGGCATCCGCCTGAGCGGGCCTCGTCATCACTTGCAGGGAGAATGTGAGGGACTTTAGAACTTCATGAGTCCCGACTGAATTCCTGAGTGGTATCTGGTATCCCGAGCGGCTCAGGTCCAACTAGTGTCCCTCTGGGGGAATACCCTCGAAATTCACGTCAGAACTAGAATACAGGCTGCAGTGCTTCGATCCCGAGTTGTTCGGTGTCTGTCTAGAGCAGTCGGACAGAGGTTCTTTATTGTAGATTTCATTCTGGGGGCACGAACAGTGCACCCAGAGGGTGTAGCCCCCGAGCCTCCACTCGGTTCGTGGAACCGAGCGGAGGGTCTTGATGATTTTCTCGAGGCTGATGGAGGAGGAGGAGGTCTATGTTGCAGCGAAACGCCTTCGCCGACCGCGCTAACCTGTGGAAGTAGGAATAAATACATGAACCGTTCGCAAATGCATGTTAAGTACTCGGGAAGTCCGAGTGTGACTCTGCATGTTTTGGTGAACTTGTGTCATGTTTATTAATCTCTTCTTTCGTAAAGATTCGTTCATGTGTAAGTTAGCCCTTTGTGTGTGCTCTTGCCGACCCGTCATAGCCCCCATTGCGTAGAGATTAGCCGTGGGCTGTTTCTCGTGTAGCGCAGGGTTGTGGCGTAGACCGGCGATCGAAGACGAAGAGTTAACGCCGGGCTGTTTACACAGTACTAAAATAATTGTTGAAAGAGAGGAGCTCGAGTGCGTTTAGGCGCACCCAGTGTGGTGTAGCCCCCGAGTGTCCGCTATGAGTAGCCGTGAGCGCGCATAGCGGGCCAGTCGGGAACCCCAAAAGTTACTGGGATGGAGCAAAGAAATATTTATTCACTTATTCATAATTAAAATATGGAAGTACAAAGCTTAAGCATAGAAACGACTTAGCTGTTCAATGTTCCAAGCGTTGGTGACGAGGTTGCCGTTTTTATCCTTCAGTCGGTAAGCCCCCGGGTGTAGTCGGGCGGCAACGTACGGCGCATCCGAGTCCACCATGAAGTCCTCCCGAGAAGGATTGTGGCTTCCCGAACCCTTGAAGCCGTCCGAGTCGTAGTCGAGGACGGGTAGAAGGGACTCGATCGTATCGACCAGTCGGGATCTCTATTCGACGGGTGAAGACCTGTTCCCGAGCAGTAGATTCGATTCGAGCCCGATCAGGTTGTTGGAGTTGATTGCCGAAGTAGTCAACTCGAATGAGGTTCCGAGCACTAAAGGCGATGAAGCCCCCGGCAACTGGCTGGAAGCCGAGTCGCTGAGGTGGAGCTTGCCGAGCAAGTCGACGATGCAGTCGGCGATGAAGCCCCTGACCACTGCCTGGAAGCCGAGTCGCCGAGGTAGAGCCTGCCGAGCCAGTCGACGATGAAGCTGGCGAAAAAGCCCCCGGGCAACTGGCTAGAAACCGAGTCGCAGAGGTAGAGCCTGTTGAGCAAGTCGGCGTTGGAGTCGGCGATGAAACCCCCGGGCAACTGGCTGGAAGCCGAGTCGCCGAGGTAGAGCCTGCCGAGCAAGTCGGCGTTGGAGTCGGCGATGAAACCCCCGGTCAACTGGCTGGAAGCCGAGTCGCCGAGGTAGAGCCTGCCGAGCAAGTCGGCGTTGGAGTCGGCGATGAAACCCCCGGTCAACTGGCTGGAAGCCGAGTCGCCGAGGTAGAGCCTGCCGAGCAAGTCGGCGTTGGAGTCGGCGATGAAACCCCCGGTCAACTGGCTGGAAGCCGAGTCGCCGAGGTAGAGCCTGCCGAGCAAGTCGGCGATGAAGTCGAGCTTTCCGAATCGGAGAGCTTATCCTGGAGCAGCGGCGGAGGTTCGGGGGTCGAAGCTCATGACCTGGCCCGGAACAAAGTCACCGTCGTTGTTGAAGAAACCCATCTGGATCTGTTCAGATGGATCTACGCGCACAGCCCCTACCTGGCGCGCCAACTGTCGGAGTATTATTCCGGCAATACTGAATATGGGGCGGTGTACGAGTAGCAGATCTAGATGGGTGCACACGGGACACAGAGTTTAGACAGGTTCGGGCCCTCGAGAAGAGGTAATACCCTACGTCCTGTGTTTGGTGGATGATATTGATGGTATCCCGTATGAGGGTATGTGTCTATGCCTATGATCAGATGATCTGAGAGATCTATTCTTTTTTGTCTACCTATCCGGGGATCCCTACCTGGCCTTATATAGGCGGTCAGGGTTAGAGTTACAAGAGTCCGGATCGGCTTACAGATATGTTACCTATTCGGTTACAACTGCCACCCGGGAGTCCGGGCAGGTACGTGTCCATGTCTTGTACTCCAAGTCGATGATGCACCCCCGTGTTGTAGTCGGACTCTGAGTAGTCGGTCTGGTCCACCCTATGCCCGAGTGGCCAGTTTTGTCCTCCTTGACGATACCCGGGTGCTATGTCATCGTCAGGTGCTCTGAGGACGATATCAGCGACCACGAGGGCTAGGACGTTCTCCCCAGTCAGTTGCATGTGGATGGGCATATTGATGGGTCAATAACTATGCTTTGCTACTTTCCGCTGCTACTTTTATTCAGCCAATCGGCTATGTTATTGAATAAAGACCATAATGGCATATTTATGTAAGTTACTCGGTATTGTATGTGGATGATATCAAGTTCTTGTGTGTACCGGCTACTGATCCAGGGACCGGTACAGTAAACACGGGAGGCGTATCCGGCCCTAAAACCGGGTACGCCACAAGTGGCTTCCCCTGTCACCTGCAGGCACGTTAAGGGTCTTCCTCGCATCCCTGACGGTTGCAGCGTGGAACCATTTTCCCTTTGTGCAGGTCGAATCGTTGGTTAAGTCTATGTGTACGCTAGTTTTGATACCACATACTTATCCAGCCCCTGACTGTCTTATTCGAGAAGTTTCTCGGATAGGCAGTCTGAAAAAATAAATATCGAACTAGAAATTTGATATTAAAAAACTGTGAACTGACTGAAGTATCATTTACAAGCTACTGTAAGAAAAAAAACTGTTAGGAAAAACTGGAAGTAAAAAAACATCATCTCCTCCTCTCGAGTCATCGTTGGTTGCTCCGGAGACTCTCGTGCTCTTGTCGTGACCCGCTGAAGAAGCTTGTTGAGTGCGCGTGCTAGGCGACGGCGCTCGGAGCGTCTTATCATCGGCTTATTCGTAGCTTGACGACTTGAGGCTGGAGCTGGTGCAACTTGAGACGGACTGGCGATTGGAGGGGTGATGACTGTGCGATCTTACCGAAGGTACTTGCATGAGGAACTCTCTAAGGGGACTCGACTATCTCTTACTGCTAACTCGAGCGACCTGGATCGAGCGACTTCTTCTGTGGAGCCGTTGTCCTGCTGAGGAGAAAGCTCTTTTTGCTCCGGTTTTGAAACTAGTCATAGAAACCCGCTCTCTGACTTGGAGGGGATATTTTCCGAAGTCGTCGCTCATAGTTGCGGTGGAGGTCTTGCTGACATGGGGGTCCGTGCAGTGGCGTCGGAGTCTGCTTCCCTACTTGAGAGTTGATACTTTTCTGCGAGGTCGAGGCTACGCTTGTCACAGAGTAGTGCTTCCTGAGGGGAGCTCTTTATCGTGAGGACACCCTTTGGGCTGGGCATCCTCATGCACTAGTAGGCGTAGTGCTTTGCTGCCATGAACTTGGCCAGAGTTGAGCGCCCTAAGATGGCATTGTATGCCGTCTCGAAGTCGACTACGTCAAACATGATCTTCTATGTTCGGAAGTTCTCCGGTGTTCTGAAGGTAACCGGTAGTGTGACTTGCCCGATCGGCGTAGCCGACGAGTCTGGGACGATACCGTGGAATGCCTGTGTCACCGTCTGGACCGATGATCGCGGTACTTGCATCGCATCGAGGGCTTTTGCGAATAGGATGTTGAGGGAGCTCCCTCTGTCTATGAGCACTCGGGCCACTCGGTAGTTATTGATCATTGGTTCGACAACGATCGGGTATCGTCCTGGTCGAACACAGTTCTCAGGGCAATCGGTTTGGTCGAAAGTGATCGTGACCTCCGACCACTTGACTACCCGAGGGACTCGCGGTATACTCACGAGAACTTCTTAGGCAATCGCCTTGTATTGCATCTTCGACTCGTAGGAAGCCGAGCCCCCAAATATATGCTCGATCGCTCTGACATGCCCCTGGAATGGCTCAAGGGCGGAGTCATCATCGGAAGTCATGTTCCGGCTGTTGTTTGTCACCTGCGGGCTCTCCCCGCGGAACTTCTCTCTTTTTTCGTGAGGTACTTCTTAAAGATGCGGCACTGACGGAGATCATGCGAATCGGTCTGGTGGAAATCGCACCAGAGTTTTCCTGTCTTGTCGGAGGAAGTCGTCTGCTTATCCTTGGTGCGCGATCGCCAGGTACGCTTCTCGGGGAGATCGGCTAATACCTCATCGGCTTTAAATCTCTTCTCCCTGTTCCCTCCGGAGGATTTCTTCTTGCGCTTCGTCTTCGTTGAGTCGTCTCTGGTCCGGAGGGGAGACCTGGGCAACCTGTTCTGTTGCTACTTGATGCAATGTAGGGTTTCTTCAGCACATGCAGCCTTTTCGTCTAGGTCCATCAGCTGTGCCATTGTCTTTGGAGGATGCATGATCATGTCGTGCATGCACATCTCGTTCCTGTTGCCTCGAACAAAGGTGCGGATGACGTCCGAGTCTGTTATTTCAGGGATAGTGTTGCGAACAGCACTAAACCGCTTGGTGAACTCTCGGAGGGTCTCGTCTGAGCGTTGGACAACTAGGAATAAGTCGTCGACCTGTCCGAGACGTGTGAAGGTACCTTGAAAGTTTTCGAGAAGCATGTCGCAAAGCTGTCCCCAGGAGTGGATCGTTCCTGGGGGTAGGTTCGTTAACCAGGTCCTGGCTGCTCCTCTGAGAGCGGTCGGGAGGTAGTTGGCCATGACCTTCTCGTTCCCACCTGCGGCCTCGATTGTCGTAGTGTAAATCTGCAGGAACTCTGCAGGGTTCGTGGTGCCATCATACGACTCTAGGGCCCCAGGCTTGAAGCGAGACGACCAGCGCACATGTCGGAGCTCTTGGGACAGCGCTTGGCATCCGTTGATGGTTCTCCGATAAGGCGCGTTCTCACCGCTGTTCGGGGTCGGAGATCATCCCCGGCCGTTAGCGTGGTGCCTGTGGTCTCTCCGGGGAGGAGATTGCTCTCATTGGCGCCTTTGAGATCGGCGCTCGTTGAGCGTGTCGCGGAGGTCCGCGTGCTGTTGAGACCTGTTCTGGGGATGTCGTCCTTCTCCGTCTGATTCCTTTTGTCGGAGAGGGGTCTTCCCTCGGTTGGAGCTGTGTGTCACCGACAGGAGTCGAGAAGACTTGGCTTGGGCTTGGGCTTGCTGTAATTCAGCCCCCAGCCGTTGTAGCCACTGTACTTCATCAGGTGTCGTCAAATCTGTCGCCGGTGGTCGTGACAGCAAATTGTGCACCTCGGCGAGTCTTCGAGCAGTTCGGGACACGTACACCCCCATTCCTGGAGGGGTTCTGTCTGCTGTCGTAGGCATATTCCCGTTCCCGTGAGGAGTAGCCATCGGGTTTCGATGTTATGAGCCCTCATGCTGATCCGGGTCCTCGAGATCTTCCCGATCGTCATGGATCGCGAGAACCACTCGAGGGTCTGGACTAGATGAGGTGTAGTTCCACTCCATCATGTCTTCCTCATCAGAAGGGATACTGTGATTGAGATCTTGATCGTTTTGGGGATCAGAAGTTGCAGACGACATTCCGGACATCGGGCTGCTCACTCCTGACTGGGAATCGTTGGTTAGCACCAACGTTCCTCCGAAGGCCCTGGCGCACTCGGTCCTGAAGTGATCAGCTTCGCAATCTGAGTACTCGCCAGGGGCGTATTCTCCAAGATCTACGCAGTCAGTTGCTGGGTACAGATCTGTCTGTATTCTCCAAGAGATCTGATGGCAAGGAAACGCCCTTTTTATATAGGTTCGGGCCTCCCTCAGGATAACAACTTTACGTCCTGTTCGTATATATTGATCAAAGAGTATCTTACAAGGGATGTGTATGTTAGTGGCTATCCTAGACCTAATCGGAGGCTACTTCGACTAGTTCCGCAGGGCTCGACTCCTTCGAGGCGACGAGTCTTCTCGTGAGAATCGCTAGGGCTTCTGGATGGCTTCCGGCTTCTAACTTGATCTTCTGAGACTTGTAGGACATAAGAGACTTGTCTCCCCCTATGGGATTGCTGATCCTTTTATAGAAGGCTCCCCGAGTCGTACCGGACATGGACTTATGCCCGAGTAGAATTCTGGCTTCCTTAAACGTCAGGATTGACTTCCTAGTTTAAAGGGTGTCCTTCCTCCTTAGGGGGGTTACCTTATCTCCTAAGGATCCTTACCGGATACGTACTCTTATTCCAATAGTCCAGGGAATCGTATACGAGTACCTCCTCGTATACGGGATACTATACTATTCATCGTCATTTTTTTTGTTTGAATTTTTTTCATGTAATAGTTTTGGTCATATTCATGCATTTTTTTGTCATGAAAATTTATGCATGAATTCTTGGTTAGTAATCCGAAATGTGGAGATATCCATGAAATTGCAATTTATGATTCAAAATGTGAAGGAATAGTGCATGGAATATTTGTTTGATGATGAAATGTTGAAACAATGTGCACGAAATTTTGTTTGAATGTGAAGAAATATGCATAGTGTGTCATGTTCACGCATTTTTGTTTAGTCATAAAAAATATGCTTTATATTATTGCCATGTTCATGGTAAAGAGAGAGGATAGGTGGGGAGAGAGAGAGAGTGGATGATTTAGGTAAGGATTGTTGACTAAGTCTGGAGTTGGGGGAATCTTGCAAAATGGGAGGGACTGCAATGAGAAATTGATGAACATGGAGGGTTCTTTACTAAAAGTTAGCACACATCTTGAAGCAACAGCAACAGTTGAGATAGTATGTGGACGTCCACGTAGGAGTGGATTTGCATTTTCGATCGATAGTTATAAGTTTTTAGTATGATTTGACCTCTTCAAATTTGGGGTATTCCTTGTAACCCAAAGAATGTTGGAGGAAAAAAAGAGAGGAGAAATTCATTTCAAAATAAAAATAATAATCTTATGACAATATATTTGATCATATTCTTCAAAATAATTTTATAGAATAAGAGAATTTCTACATTCTGGAGTTCTATTGCAAACTTACTAATTTTTGGGATGACACCCGGCCTGGCGACCATCCTCTGAGAAACCAATTTCCTAGGTAGCAAGAGGTTAATAGCAAACATAAGAACCAAGTATTGACTGGGTGATTAGTTGATTGTGCCCCCTGTTCGTCAGGGACCAAATCACATGTTTGATGTCATGTGTATCTTATGAAGATGGACTATTCTTTCAGTGGTGAGTGATATATTCATCAATAGCGAGGCATCTATGGTGATTTTTACAACATTTAAACTCCGGTACTTTGATCTTCAGAATACGATCTTGTGTGAGTGCATGTATATAGTGGTGTGTGCGTGTTGTCTACGCATTGTACTCAGTATTTGATTTTTTCTTTTGTAATGAACAAGTTTAACTGTCCATCAGATGGCCATTAGAAAGTAGCAAATCACAGTGAGAGGTGTTTGGACCAAGATTTACCAAACCAATATAATAGATTGACAGATTTATCGGCAAGGTAGCTCTAGGTGATGAACGTGATTCACCAAAATGGAAATGGACCAAATCCGGGATCTTCACTGTCAGATCAATGTATAAACACTTATCTAATGCTGGTCTTCATAGGTCCTTTCAACACTTGTGGAAAACTAACGTATCTCTCGTACCTAAGATCTTGTTATGGCTTATCTGGCATAATGCAATAGCCACTAAAGGTAATATGCAGTGGACGCTCTCCTACAGTTTCCACACATAAAAACTAAAGATAATATGAAAATTAAGAAGGAATTGGGAGGGGGGATTTCTCCTGTAATTTCTGCTCTGAAACCGAAACTATACACCACTTATAGTCCTGCTACTTGTTTTGTGTGGTGTGGCGAGCAAAGCGGTGGGAGCTTCCACTAGGCCCAAATGCTTTACTCGACACGTGTTTGGACTGGCGGCTATTTGTCTAGCTAAATTAGTTTGCTATTCATGCTCTTTTATTAAATACTCTCTTCGTCGATGTGTATAAGTTATTTAATTAAGAATTATTTTATTGATATATGATTTATGTGATACAAAATCACAATCATAAGTATTATCTCCTTATCACAATATAGGTCATTTTAGATATTGACATAGTCTACAAGATATTACTTTGACCATCAATTTATATGCAAATATATATTCTCAAATGCAACTAAGTAGATGTTATAAAAGTATATTTCATGCGGATCTTGTAATATCAATATAATGTTATAGATGTTAGTAAGTTATTCTATACGAACGGTCAAACAACTTTCATAAATTCTAAAACGACCTACACTATGACATGGAGAGAGTAGGTACTTTTGAGTATGAAGCTAATAACATCATTTATATGTCATATAATTTATATGCTAATAATATAATTATTAATTAAATTTTATTTTAATCAATCAAAATATGTTTCGTATGTCTCGTCGGAGGGACATTGGAGTTCGTGATGAAAGGAGAAGGAAACTCTGCTAGCCAAACAAATTAAGCACGTCTACCTCTGCCTATAAATACTAAATAGGATCACTTGGTGGCTCGCCCAGCGAGGTACGATGAGACCATGCTGGAAAATGATCCAAACTCCTATCACTTGATACTGATCCAAACTCCCAATTACTTGACAAGGACTTGACTCGAACCACACAGAAATCTATATTGTTCCCCGACAAACCACAGGGCAGTGTCGATAGCCAAGCTTAGCTTGCTAGCTAGCCACGACCACGATGCACCACTCCTCGTCCTTGTTCAAGCCATTCCTTGCACTGTGATGCCTGCTAGTACGGAAGCTCACCAGCGGCCGACACAACCACAGCCAGATGTCAGCAGCGACGAAGCCGAGCCCTCCTCCACCGCCGCCACCGCCGTTGGATAGGCTGCATGGACAAACAGTGGTGGTGGACGTGGAGGGGTGGCTCCTACAATCGCCGGTGTCCGCCTTCCCATTTTTCATGCTTGTCACCGTCGAGGCCGGCGGGTTCCGGCGGGTTCCTCTAGGGGATTATCTTGCTTTTGCTCTACCCACTGATGTGCCTTGTTAGTGAGGATGTGAGGGTGAGGGCCATGGCCACGGTGGCGCTGGTCGGGCTGGAGGAGAAGGAGGTGGAGAGGGTCGGCAGGGGGTGCTGCCCAAGTTCTTCCTTGAGGTGATGTCCGTGGAGGAGATGGATGTCGTGAGGACGGCGCAGCGAGTGGTGGCGGTGAGCACGATGTTCCCGAGGTTGATGGTGGAGGGGTTCCTGAGGGAGTATGTCGGCGTGGATGCCGTTGTGGGACCAGAGATGTGGTCGGTCCCCGGCGGGGTGCTCGGTAGGCTGATAGGCGATAAGGATGCGATGGAGCTGACGACGAGGAGGCTTCGGGAGCGGTTGGGCACCCAGATGGAGGACGTGTGGAGGAAGGCCGGCGGTGCCATAGGGCTTGTCGGAACGAGAAGAAGTAGTAGGACGCACTACTTTTTCTCTTGTTACTACTGTAGGGTAAGTTTAATTTTCGCATTTGCTACTTTTTTGCCTAAAATCTGTTGAAGTCTTGGTTGATTTATTCCTTCCCCGTGACTTCTTCCTCTTCGGCATCCAAGACCTCACCCCAACAAGTTAGGGTTTGGGTTGGGGGCCATCGTCGTCAGAGAAAAAGCTCATGCTCCCCATCTTAGAGGGAGGCCGGTGGGGTCGACAAAGGCTATGCAGCGGCGCCACCAGCCGTGGGCCAAGAAGGCAGCGGTGAACCAGTGTCGTAGGGTGAGATGATGAAAAGGAACCAGGGAATGGCAGCAAGGCGCTAAGGTTAGGAGGTGGAGAGATAGAGGCGGATTCAGTGGCAGCTACTATTGATGACGGAGCAGGAGGACGGAGCCAACAGCCTCATAGAGATAGCAGCGGCGACAAGTTAGCATGACAGTGGGAGGCCGATGTGCACTCCAGCGACAGTACCTGCTAAATATGAAGGAGAAGGAGGACGACAGTGGCGGTAGAGGAGGAGAAGGCGCTCAGAAATTGCAATGATGATGGCATGAGTCAGGTACGGGTGAGGAATTATTAAAGTTGAAAATAAGAGAGAAAGCGAGGGGGAAAATTATAGTAGCTGAACGAAGATCTAATGGTTCAACAAAAAGTGACTAAGCTGACTTCTCAATTTAGGCAACTTTGTGGTAAATTTTCCCTTCAAATTTATTTATCTGGTTACTGTAGAAAAAAGTAAGAGTTTTGTTTAAGGATTTGGTGCATATCATAGTTGTCATAAAAATAAAAGAAATTTTTCAATAGGTTGGAGTCAATGAAATTTTTTCTTTAGAACTGCATGCAAAGTAGTCTATAGGAATTTTTTGTGGTTTTTAATCCTAAATCAAACAAGCTCTATAGAAAAATTTACAAGAAAAATAATTCTCTAAAATTTCTATAAAATTTATTTGAATCAAGGATGCCCTTAGTTTGGATTAGCATCACGCATATATGTGTGCATGACGGAGGCACTGCTAAACTACTAACGCTTAGAGTAAGAGAAAGTATCATGCACGTGTCCATGATGGAAGCATTGCTAAACTACGAACCTCCTAATAAAGCTAGCTAATGTTGACTAATTAATTTTTTCAGTTAGGTGGTACAGTACAGACACAGTTGTATACATGGAACTCGATCCTGGGAAGAAACCTGGGCTCAGTATCTAAAGTTCGTTTACTCTTTTGGACGTGTGAGTATAACAAACCACGTAATTTTTACTCCAACCGTCTACCATTGAAAATAATTCCTGGGCAATCTTTTTGTTCTGTAAAAAGAAACTTTTCCAACTCAGTTCTTGTTCAGCTATCGTTTCTAGCAGCACAAACACATGCATAAGAGCTTGGCTATAATCAGCGTTAAAATCGTACGGAACATGGAGATTTTACGAGAATTTTAAGGAAATCACATTGTAGCTTGTAAAATTCATGTGTTCTAAACTTACCATCAAATGTAGGTGTGTTTACAAGTCTCGATTGGCACAATTAACAACGGTTTATGCTATTTTGAAGTCGACAACGAATTTAACAAAACACAGTCGACGTCGGGTAGCAACATCTTCTCTGGCCATGGCGAGTTAGAGTTAGGAGTGGGGATTCCATGTTCTCCCTAGGCTTAGAGGGAAGACTGAGTGGACGGCGGACCGTCGATTGGGGTAGGATCGGGCGACGAGACGGCACTGCGCCACCAGCCGTGTGAAACAGAGGATGGCTAGTTGGGCTGACACGGGTCGACGTGAAGGCAGCGGAGATGGCGGCAAGCCATTGCATAGAGTCGGAATAACTGCAGCACAACTAAGTTGAGAGTTTGTCTTAGGGCCTGTTTAGTTGGGTTGTGGCTGTTGACAAAACTGTTGTTGGCTGGTTGTCTGGAAAAGCTGCTGTAGCTGTGAGAAAATGAACATATGACTTTTGGTTTATCCAAACCATCTATAACATTTTGGAAAATGAGCACAAAAACTTCAACACATTGCAAAAAGCTAGCAGAAGGCAGTTTTTCTAAACAGCTGAATTTACACTGCAAAGCCCATAGCTACCGTTAGTAAAAGCTGCTGAAAAGCTAGCCGTTTGGTTCGGCTGCAACTTTTTCCAGTGAAAAGCTGCTGAAAAACTCAACCGAACACCCCCTTAATCGGGAAGCGAAGGGCAGTGGGAGACGAGAGGTGAGGCTGAGGGTTAGCTGTCGAATCGAAATCCAACTGTCCTTGTAATCGACTGCGTTTTACAACAAAAGTAGCCACCTGCTCCCCAGTTAACAAATTCTCAGTCGGCTGAGAAATAACAATTCCGTTACAAAAATTATTCACGAGTTGACCAGCACGGTACGCACTCGGGCGACTTGCAGTTTTGCAAGGCTGAGTGAGTATGGGTGCACCACATCCGTTTTATTGTATATATGCGAATTCTCAACAAAGAGATTACAGCAATGGCGAGCTGCGGCCGCGACGTACTCAATGAGTGAGTGAGGTGATCCCTGAGACCCTGAGCAGAAGCAGAACATGGTGGTTTTTCGTCGGCAGGAAAATCACCGAGCTGCCGCTTCATTCTCTGCTTCCCTGAAGATCTGCGTCATCCGCCAGCCGTGATCTGAGCAACCTCGCCAGGTTCACCAGGAACGGCGTGTACACGAAGTAGCACGTCGTCGTCCAGCTCATCAGCCCCTGAAAACCAAATACCAATCTCTCATTCTCAGCACGTACGAGAGGACGGACGTCGTACGTACATCGTCTGACTGATCAACCGATCGGCTAAACTTGTGCGTGCAAGCACCATCGAAAGATCCCCGTGACTGAACTGAATCGAGTGAATTAATTCTGCTGTCGAGAAAGATGTAGAGAGAACTGAACAGTAGCTGTACCCACCTCGCCGAGCAGTTGGACGTCAGCGTTCGGGTAGCTCCAGCAGCCAAACAATCTGCGTCGGCAGCAGCAGTAGCATTTGATAAGATCACAGTTGAAATGCAGTCGGAAGGATTGCAGGTGGAAATACAGGTAGTGGTGTTGTATACTTGATCAATGGGACCTCAGCGAGAGGGCAGGCGACGCCGACGAGGCACGCGAGGGCAAAGCCGAGCCAGGAGCCGTCGAGGAGCAGCCACACGAACTCCGCGACGGCGAACAGCACGTACGCCTCCACGTTGCTGGGCATCCCTGCTCTGTACATCTCCGCGCTCAGCTCGATGAACATGGCAAGAACTCTGCACAGATACAGCCACGCAGGAATCAGACGAGAGGAACGCAAGAAAACCATGTGAAGATGTCTGCACGGCACGAACACTACATCAGAGACGTCGCCGTGTTGCGCGGGCTCCCGGTGGCCTTGGATTTCGGGGGCGCCGCTGCCCTCTCGTCCAGGAGCAGCTGGAGCAGACCGACGGTGCAGTAGAACGCTCCGAGCAGGGGCGGCACCTGCACCGGCACGAGCGAAGAAGAATTTGATTATCGCTGAAGAATCGAAAGGGACGGGAGGAATGGATGGATGGACGCGTCGCCGATTACCAGGATGTGGGTGTGGAGGGGGCCGACGTCGAGGGCGCCGTTGCCGTAGACCTGGAGCGCGACGCGGGAGTGGATGCCATCGAGGAGCGGGCCGAGGAGGAACCCCGCGCCGAAGAGGCCGGCGGCGACGGCGGGCCAGGCGCGTCCCAGGGGCCTGCCGCCCCCGCCGCTCTGCAGGGCGCGAGCGGGTTTGGGCAAGGGCGGCCGGGTGGGTGGCTTGCGGCGGATCGAGGGGGAGAACGGCCGAGGCGGCGGCGGAGATGCGCCGGCGATGGGTACGGCGAGCTTTGCGCGCATGGCTCTTATCCTGTGGGCTGTGGCAGAGCTGTTGCGCCACGCTGAGGTAAGTGGCCCATTGACGGTGGATTTGGATCCATCGGTGCTCCAGCACCGTGTCGTCACTCCGCAAAATCGCAACCGTTCAATCTAAGCCAATAATTTTATGTGTAATAGATAAAAAATAATTTTTTTAAAACATCAAGTACTACACGTAGACGCACATGTATACCACTACATGTATATACTCACATAATATTTATTAAAAATTGGAATCATTAAGTTTGAAGATTGATTAAGTTCACAAACGTAAGCGTCTCGCTATCGACGAGTACGTCGCTTACTACCGAACGAATAATTCGTCTTGATACGACATACAAGACGTTAAATTTAGAATTTAATTGAAGAGAGATATAACCACCTCTACTTACCACTCACTCGAGCAATTTTTGTTTACATCTCAAACCGATTTTTTATACGGAGGAACTAATTTTCCCTTAAAGAGATTAAAAGAGAATACGGGCTTCAACCTATAAGGGTTTTAACCAGTCGGCTTGTGATTACCGCAAGGAGACGTGCGCATCAAGTTAAATTTATATTAGGGAATTATACCATCTAGAAAAAAATGTTTAGTGTTTGGCAAAATTTGTGTTATTTCATTTTTTGCTGTTCGCGGCCATATCATTTTCTGTTTCTTACATCTCCTTAGCGTTATAGGCTGTACGTTAATCTGCATAGTTTCCACTCTAAAAAAAGGAACATCTGCATATTTTCGGAAGCCAGCCATTCCGATCTTGATCAAAACAACCAGTGACCGCCCATAACCATTTGTTATCACCGATTCAATATGGATCGTACGAGTAATACTTTTTATTGAAAACAATTACTTCCTTGAAACCTAGGTAGCTTTAGTCATCTTATTTCGTTCATAATCGCTACTATAAAAAAGTATATTCTTTTTTAGGAAAATAAAAAAAAATTCTATATATCTCATCTCATCTGATTCTATAAAACCATATAAAATAAGTCACATCATAGATAGATCGGAACAACGAACCGTCTATGATGATATTTTACCCACGAAAGGCACACCATGGACACCACATCACAGACAGGTCAGGGTCAGAAACAAACCGTCTGTAATGACTTATCATAGACAGGTCATAACTTGACTCGTTTGTGATATGTGGGTCATTATAGCGTGGTTTTCAGCCCAAACCGTCTATGATGTCCATGGCCCGTTTAGACCAATTACAACAGTCCAAGTTCCTACCAGTTATATGTATCTAAGTCTAAGCGTAAGTCGAAAAAATCCTAATTCTAATCCCCATCGCACCCTCTTATCCACACAGCCACCACATGCACCTTCTCTCTCCCCCTCCCTCCCTCCCTCCCTCCCTTAGAGCATCTCCAGCCAAATCCCTAAAATCCATTCCCTATATCTCTATTTGAGGATTCATCCCAAAAGATTCCCTAAAATCCCTTCACACTCCAACTGAATCCCCAAATCTTATTCCCTATACTCCACTCTTCCATATTTTATTAGTTTCCACCAACTAACATGTTATTTGTACAGGTAAAAATACAATCGCTTTATTAATAAGGGTAAAACTATAAGTAATATGTTATTTCTAACGGATAAAAATGTAACGGATAAAATTATAACGGCTATATTTCGAACGGCTAAATTCCAATGGGTAAATTCCAACGGCTAAATTCCAACGGGTATATTCCAACGGCTATATTTTTGGGTCTATATATACCAAGCCTCTATTTACTCTTGGCACTTCATCCTCCCCCTCTACAACAACACAATGAGTCGTAGCAACTCATCAATGCATCCTCCTTTCGATTCTTCGTCGTTCGATGATGATGACGAACTCTTTCTTGCCACAATAATCGTAATTCAGAAGCACTTTGAGCTTACGAATTCTCGACACTATGGCGGTTCTTGGCTCGGCCGTCCGGGCGTTTTAGACTATATGAAGACTACTTTTCTGATGCTCCTACGTACGGCCCAACAATATTTCAGTGCAGGTTCGCAACCTTTACTTAATCCAATTGGTCTAGCCTCCTTATTTGTTGATCCTAGTTTCAAGCACTCATTCTAATGTTTCGTCCAGGTTTAGAATGGCTCGTACTCTATTTCTCCGCATAGTTGACACCGTAGTAAGCCATGATGAATATTTTGACAAGAAAAGAGATAGATGTAAACGTTTTGGGTTATCTCCTTTGTAGAAGATTACAGCAGCCTTTAGAATGCTCACATATGGAGTTCCTGCGGAAGCCATAGATGACTATCTCTGGATTAGAGAAAGTACTGCAATAGAGAATCTTAAAAGATTTGTTAAAACTGTTGTCCAAGTGTTTGGAGATGAATACTTGAGATCTCCTAACAACAATAATACTGCAAGGTTACTTGCTATTGCGGAGGAAAGAGGTTTTCCCGGAATGCTAGGGAGTATTGATAGCATGCACTGGGAGTAGAAAAATTACCCTGCAGCCTGACAAGGTATGTACACCGGGCATATGCACGAGCCCACAATCATACTAGAAGCTGTTGCGTCACAAGATCTTTGGATATGACATGCTTTTTTCGGTTTACCAGGCTCCCACAATGATATCAATGTCCTTCACCGGTCCCCTCTCTTCACAAGGTTAGTAGAAGGGCAAGCTCCGGAAGTTCATTATACCGTGAATGGTAACAATTATACAATAGGGTACTACCTTGCAGATGGGATATATCCCACATGGGCAATATTTGTGAAGATAATACCATCTCCACAAGGCAATAAGAAAAAATTATTCTCCCAGACTTAGAAAGCTGTAAGGAAGGATGTGGAACGAGCCTTTGGGGTACTTCAAGCTTGTTTCGCGATTGTTCGTGGACCTGCTCGATTCTGGGATCAAGAAACACTTGGTGATATCATGACAGCATATGTCATCATGCATAACTTGATCATTGAAGATGAGAGGGATGGAGGCCAGGCAGACTTCAACTACGAAGGGGTGGGAGAAAGTGTTACGGTCCTTCATGAGTATACGCCTGAAATTTATGAGTTTATTCAGACTCACCATTCTATTAGGAACAGGAAAACTCACTCTCAGCTTCAAGATGATCTAGTCGAGCACCTGTGGCAACGCTATTCAGCGACGTAGGTTCCAATTTTATTGTTGTACTGAATAATCGTGTTTTAATTCCCCCATGTAGTCTTTAGATTGTTGGCACTAGGTATCGAGGCAATGTACGCGATCCTTGTTTTAGTAAAATTATTGTACGCAGTTCATAAGTCCACTACGAAGTCTAGTTAACGGTCCATACAAAGTCTCAAATACGAATAGTACACATACATCACTGGCGTCACCTAGCAATGATATCCTGCTGCAAGCCCATAAAATACTCTTGTTGAGGCCTGGACATACCATTGATGTCCATGTTCATAATTCTCTCCTCCTCTAACATTCTCTTGAACTCAAACTCTTTTTCCCTCACTTGGATAAGTCTTTTTTCGTTAGCAATCCTCTCTTGCTCTTGCTCAATTCTCAGTTTGTCATGGGCAATCCTCTCTTCCTCTAGAGCATAATGCCTTGCATACCGCTCTTCTTTCTTGAGCTCTTTCTTGGCGTCCACCAAAGTCTTCTTTGACCATAGAGTTTCTAGCACCTTATTGTACACCTCTTCTCTCTGAGAAGCAGCACCTTTCCCTTTGTGAAGTCGTTCTTTTGCCGCCTTATTACCCATTGGTCTAGTCGAGCCCTCGCTACCGGGTTGCTCCTCCATTGGGCTAAAATGTTGGGTATCCTCCCAAGAGGTGCCGTCATTTCCATCACTCAACAAGTTAACAAAATACCCCTCCATAATAAATTTTGTGAATGCAAATTATACTCACATTAATATGAAGTCAAGCATGTACCAACCATAATACATGTAATTAACACAATAGCACAATCAAGTTTGATGTCCGTAATACAATAGCATAGCCTTAAGATAGGTTCACCCTAATACATACCGAATATGTTCCATACAAGCAAGACCACATTACTGAAAGGGAGTTCATAGTGCTGGGAGCTAGTCCAGGACAACAAAATACAAACCACAATATTTCCATTCATGACAATACTTCAGCACTACTCCATTAACATACAGAACACTACTACGAGGACTACTATGCAGCAACCTAACATTCAAGATCAATGTCTTCCTTGTAACAATAGACATAGTAGTCGATTTTCCCACTATCATCAGGTATGTAGTCAAACGGGACACAGTCATTGGGGTCTACTAGCTGCGGATCAACATCATCTTGCTCAGGAGCTATGGCATCATCTCCTTCAAGCAACTCCGTTGATTGTGCCGCAACCTGGTCAAGGTTTTTTGCAATTTCTTCGAACTGGAGGAGCACTAGGTTCATGTCAGCTGAACAAGGACAACTCATGGGACATAAATTTTCTACAGCTAAATTCTTAATAGAATTAGCTAGCTCCTCTATTTGCTTTATTGTCCAGATCCATCCTTCTTTTTTGTCCATCCTTGTTGATCAAACGATCAAACAAGCCATATATCAAACTTAATAACACAATCAATCCCTTTGTGAACAAGTGTAAAACAGTACAAACAGACCTATTATCTTCATTTAGTAATAACTCAGACATGCAAAAGAATCCATATAACTCTTGTTCATGCATGCATATATCAGGAATGCAAAGCAAGCAATCAGCTTTACTCCATATAACTCTTGTTCATGCATGCATATATCAGGAATGCAAAGCAAGCAAGCAATCAAGAATATGTCAATATACCATGTTAGAACATTCTTTGAGGATTGCAAATTGTCCATCATAACTACCTTTAAGCTCTTATTTGCTGGGCATGGCTTCTGGGAAAGGGTACCTCTTTTCCTAACATGATTTTAACTCAATAATTGCTAGCCGACATAGCATGTGTGAGTGATATAAGCAAATCCAAAATACTTTTCTTATCAATATTTATCATACAGATCGTCATTTTAGCTAGTAATCAATGTAACGGGTATTTAAACAGTCGTAAAAAAAATGGCCCGCAGCAATAGGCAGTAAACAAGAGCACCTGACCTGACTATACAGTTTTGGATGTACATTTATGTTCATAGTCCTCCACACTATGAAGGTTGTCGCTAATCCATGCCCAAGAGTAGTCAAGTTTCTTTTAGGAATTAAAGCTAAAACATGTTGGGAAGCAAGAGCACACGACCTTACAGTTCTATGTGTGCATTTAAGCTATGTAAGTTTACCCCATATGTCTAGATCAGGTTCCATATTGCAGTGTTTTCATGGCATTTTAAAAACAAAGGAAACAAATATGTGACAAACATGGTATCACACATATCTAAACACATTGCACAAGGGGGAGGAGCTCATCCATTCGGCATTGCACAAGAAATATAAACACATTGCAATTCTCAAACCCTAGAACCTCACGAAGTAGCTATGCACGACAAGATTCACTACCACATACATGAGCTCACCAATTTTTCTCCCATCACCGAAAAGTATGGAACAAGGGAGAGGAGCTAATCCAGGAGTACCTTCCGTCCGGGGACTTCATGGTTGCTCTGGTCGTCGCGGTTGTCCGAGTCAATGTTCGCCGGCTCAGCCCAAATCCAACAGCAGCAGCGGGACTCGATGCGGCCGACGGAGCTGTCCTCTGCAACGGCTACCTCCTACTTCCCTGCGGCCCCACCTTCCTCCACAACCGGCACGACAAGAAGCCACGCCCTAGATCTGTCGGAGAAGAACAAATCACCAAGAAGACAACCAAAGAGGAGTTGGGAGGACGATGCGGTTCTTGCGAGGAAGAGAGGGGTGTACCATGCTGTTGATGTCGGTCGCCGGCGATGGATCTCTGCTCCCCACGGTCCCACGGCTGCTCCTCCAAGGTCGGCGCAGCGAGGACAGGTCACAATAGCTGCTAAAGAGGACTGGCAGAGCGGCTCCATCTGCTTCGGGCGGCCGCGCGGGAGGCGGGGATGGACTTCTCCAAGCAGGTGCGGGAGGTGGGGAAGAGCTTTCCGAGGACGGGAGTTGGGGGATGGGGAATGGCGGATGAGTCCTCAGATTTGAGGAAGGAGGTTGGGGAGATAGGGATCCAGTTGAAATGGGGAACGGGATAGGGAACCAGTTGGAGTGCTACTTTTTGCTATTTTACCCAAAATTAGGTATAGGGAAGGGGATAAGGACCTGGCTGGAGATGCTCTTAGATCCCCTTCTCCTCTCCTTGACCTGACGCCCTAGCTAACGCCTCCATCTTTGTTGACCGCCACCATGGCGCCTCCTCCTCCCACCTTCGACAAAATTCAGCGGCTGCACACCGACCCGAGGTCGTGGCGGCCGAATCCGGCGGCCATGCACCAACATAAGGTCGGATTAGTTGGATCTGCAACCACACGAGAGGCGCCTATTTGCCTCACCTCGCCAGATCCACGCGGAGGAGGCGCCTCCGCGGATCTCGGACCAACCCGACTCATCTGCACGTAGATTGCCATCCGCCCTGCAGCGTCCACTGCCAGAGCAAGCCGCATCATCGTCCGAGGCTGCCCAGCTAGAGCACCAGCCTGTCTGGTGAAGAGGCAAGCGACGTCATCAGTGGCGGCATTTGCAGCCGAGGCAGCAATGAGGCGTGCGGGTCCGGTGCCAACAGCTCATCCCCACGCTCCACGGTGGCGGAGGCGACGGATCCGGGCTTGCAACTACCGGATCTAGCGGCAGCGGGTCCAAGAGCACTGGCGTGCTGTTCATTTTATTTTTGTAATTGCACATCAGAGACGGGTGAGAACAGACAAAAGTCGGAACCTCCAATTTTTACTTCTCTCCTCTGTGCTCTGAAAGTTAGAAACTCCAAGTTAGTATCAAAAGTTCTGAGATCCTTTTTTGCATAATCAAATAAGACGTTGTTTTGAAATGTTGGAATATCCAAGTTCCAAATCGGAAGTTTTGAGTTCCTCCACTTTTGCACCAACGACTATTTTGATGGACTGGCTATATAAATCTCAAGCCTCTTTGCACAAGAAACCCTTTGTCATTCCATTTCTCTACTCTATTGGGTGTCGTCCCACATTTCTTCAAGCCCAAACTCTCATCCTTATGAGAAAATATTTGTAAGAGAGAGAGAAATTGAGCCATAGTTGAGCACTAAGCAAAATTACAACACGTTACTCTTGGAGATTTATATCTCTTAGACAGTTAGGTGTCACTTGAGAGCCTTCAAGGAGTTTGTGAAGGTCTGAAGCTTGCTTATCAGAAGGTGAAGGCATTACTAAGTGAAAGTGAGGCTTCACATTGGCAAGCCTCTTGAGAAAAAAGTACGATTTGGTGCCAGTTTTGATCATTGGGTCAAGTTTCCTGAACTGAGGCGTAGAATCTCTCCAAGGGTCTGAACTTCAATAACAAATCCCTTTGTCTCCCGTGTTTGCATCTCTTTCCTTACTTGTTGTTTGTTGTTAGGTTACTAGATTTACTTACTGCTAGCTTGCCTTTCCACTAGCACACTAGGTCATATTTTGCATAATTAGGATTAATTTTTTAACTAGTCTATTCACCTACCCCCTCTAGAGTACATCCTTGATCCTTCAATATGCAGTCATTGAGGTGGGAACGATTACACTGAAGATGTATAATGGAGCACGTTGCACACTGACGGGAGTTTAGTATGTTCCCGGCTTGAAGAAGAATTTAATATCTCTGAGATCACTTGAACTTCGTGGTTGCGAGGTATCACTTCAAGGTGGAGTTAAATGAGTTACTTGCAAACAATAGGCAATCATGAAAGGTATCTGAGGAAAAAGTGGATGCAGATTGTTGGGAAATCTTAAAAGTGGTGCAACCAATGAGAGTTTTAATACAAATCTTGACCAAGAAAACTGTGTCATCAATAGTACGTACTCAGCTCTCAACTACAATTGTGTGCGAAGCTGCAAAGAGGGTTGCAAACTCTAGTAGATGCAAAGGCGAAGGTGTGAGCTATGGAAGAAGGAAGTCATGAGGGGACCAACCACACAATACCAATGAGCAGGTAGAGCTCAGCGGTGGTACAAACCTATGGCATGGAGACCTATAGGAACAGGTGGTGTGGTAAACCAAACTACATGACGAAGGAGCTATCTACTGGAGAGTTCGGGCGGTCCAGCCTGGACGCCAACGTGCACATCACGATGATGTGCATAAGCCCCTGTGGTGGAGGCGCTCCCAAGGTGGGAGCAAAAAGACAGAGCCAACTTAGAGCGAATTCTTGCAGGAACATAGTGACTTCGACGGATAAGAGTCAAGGTGAATATGTTAAATATGTTGTGACTCATATCCTAAACCTATTAGGATTCGAAGATATGTGTTATGATGAAACTAGAGGGTTGTGGGAGAGCGACAATCATTTGTACTCTGTTAAGATTGTGCTTAAAGAAATCACGATTGACTTCACTAAATCTTTTCGGTTTTGTTGTGATTGTTCGTCGTCGTTATTTTGGTACTCTCTAAGGGGTTCGTCTACTTCATCTTAATCTCATACATATTTAAAATGTATCTCACAAATTCTAATCGGATCTGGAGGTTGTTGGACATAAGAAAGGTATAAAAGTACAACACAATAGTTACATCAACCTAAATTTGTGTTTACAATGACATCGACCTAGATAACTGACACGCTGTTTGTTGACGAAAGAGCCTTCGGTTGGTAAGAATATTGCAACAATTCTTGTGCAATTAATTGAAGAAAATGAGCTGTCTTAGACCAGCAGTTGGCATGACCAAAAGAGCTTTAGTCAAGACCTACACTCCATTGGCTAGTGCAGTGCACGAATGCAACGAACGGATGAAGAATTTGACTGGTAAAACACATTTACACGCCAAAACCATATGCAGAAAAAGAACAGAAACAAAGTTTTTGCACAAGGTAAAAATCTTCTTTTTTTCACCTAAAAGTGTAACCAGAATGTTAGATGAACAAACGCTTGACACGATGAAAAGAATTTAGCAGAGTAATTTTCACAACATCAGTACCAACCACACCCTAAATGGCTCACCTACATCCTAACAAAACACCACAACAACCATAACCCAGATCATAACCTTTCTGTGAACAGCAAGAAAAAATTCCTCGCGAGCACGAAACAGATGTCTTGCGAGAAATGCAAATATACCTGAAACCAATAAGAAAATAAACACTAGTACTCAGCTCACTATATGTAGCTGCTGCTTGAGCATCGTTGTTGGCATCATTCCAAGTTAGCTTCTGGCAGCCAGCAGCGGTCTGCATCGATAGATCGATGGCTTCCCTCCTGCTGCTGCTGCGAGCCATCGTTGGCGGCGCCGACGAGGGACTTATCGGCGAGAGGGAGGCGTCAAAGGAGGCGAAGCAGCCAGAGATGTTTTCACCGATGAGTCCACTGGTGTATCAAGGATGCATGCTCAGCGACGACGACGAGGAAGAAGAACGGTGGCTGGTCACATGCTTGCGGTGGCCTCGGATCGATCGCCAATCTGCTTGGATGCAAACAATTTGATACTGGTTCAGTCAGACAAGCATTTGATGATTAATAGTTGAGTGGCGCCTGGCAGTGGAATAAGCAGGGATGGCCAAGCCTCCTAAATGTATTTCGTATCCGTGTTTAAAAAAATTATTTTGTGCGTGAACAGGCTTTGGTTAATTTCTTTCATGGCTAGTACAAATGTTTCTCTACGTATCGTGCGTTCATCACATTAAGGAATTGTCACCGAAGCCTTGCAATGCATATCCTTTCCCCGCTTCGCAACCTTTATAAGTGTGAAAAAGAAGGCCGAGCATCACAATTTAACTAGCATAATAGGGATCAATGCCTTAAAACAGCATTTAACTAAGCACGAGATTGACTTTTGTAGAAGCAAGTATTATTGCACGAGAACAATGTCACTGTCAGTAGAACTCCGTTCGTACATCAGCTACCATTCACTGCTAGTGAAATACATTTTGCATATTTCATCCATTGCATACCCAGCATGAAGTTTTAATATAACCAATAAATATACAACATAATAATGGTTCAGATTTCAGAGAGACGCCATCTCAACCCCAGTCGACAAAAGGAAGGGGAGGATAGCCACCCTCTGGAGGAGGTTGCAGTGATGGAGGTAAGTTGCCCCATGAAGTGTGCCCCCCTAGTATGTTCCCTGAAAGGAAAGCGGCGTTATCATTAAAGTGATCAAGTATGATGAAATACTTATGATACCCTGGCAGCTTTTGCATTTCTAAGCATCAAAATTCGTTGTTTCAGGAAAAGCTCTCAAGAAGGGTGTTTTAATATGTCGCCACTCATTAGTCATCTAGAGGCACCAACCGATCGACCTGCTTGCAATCGAATTGCTTCGCAACATCTACAGAGCACCTAAATAGTGATTGGGAGGAACCAACAAACAAACCTGCTTGCATACAAAGGATAACACTCAATGATTGTATGCCATGGGTTCTATCAATGGCATGACAGGTGACTGCAAGGAAAACATGATGAGCAGCTAGCTTGTTAAAAATCATAATTTTGGTCATCAAGATGGGGGGAGGGCAGGTGCAGAAAATTCAAAGATCTATGCAAGCTTGAGGAGTTGAGGTAGACTTAAGAGGAAGAAAAATAATAAATTCTAAGAATCTTGTATTTCAGCACAGAGCAAGTGCTCCCAACCCAAGAAGGAAACAATATTTTCACTTCTTTTTTAGATAGGTGGGGAGTTATCAAGCAGTTTAGATTTCAGAACCTAAACGCCCAGCTTCTTTCTCTTTAACATACTTCTTTTCTCATTTTGCAGTCATTTATAGAATCAGGTTTTTTATACTAGCCCAACAGTTGCTACATGACATGCTAGAAAAATAAGTATCCTCAAATACGATACAAACACAAACTGCATCCTATTACATTACCAAATTAATTGGTGAGATTAAAGGTGGCACTTAATGTTTATTTTGGGTTGTACGGGGAAGCTACAGTAAAGATACACAGTTCATATTTAGCAGCCATCTGATTGACTGGTGACATATGTGTAACAGTGGAGTATTTATGTCTGCCAAGAGTCTCATGCAATAATCAGATCACCTGAGAAAGAATCTCCTTCCACATGCTGGTATCCAACAAAACTGGGTTGACTTCCAAGAAAATTAGACTGTTGCACCATTGCTCCAGGGGTAGGCCCTGAATAATGAAAGGTAAGTCAAAACAGTGGTATACAAGGCTACAAGTATACTCCAATGGATTTGTGTACATATAACTATTTATTTTATGATAAAAGTAAGTGAAGAAAAAAGTATTACTTGAAGCCTAGAAAAGGTCAAAGATGGACAGCCCTCTAAAGTGAATTGCAATGGCAGTTCCTTCCATCAAGTTTACATGAACCCAAATCAACTACATGCTGATGTTAGGAATCTGCAAAGATCTTCAAGTAGTGTTGGTCTAGACCAACATCAACCAGACAACCAAATGTGGATTCAATATTCACTTAAGAAGTCAAGTTTAGCATTGCGAAGCAGGTTTTTAAAATATACGCCCAAGTTGCATTCTACAGGCGATATCTCCTAAAGTACACGAATAATGCATTCACCTTTAACCACTACTACCAAAACTTGAAAAAGAGCACATGAAAGCAAACTCACCGGATGGAACTAATGCAGGATTAACAGCATGTGGCTTCGGATGGAAGTACCTGCATGAATCCCCAAACTTGCATATCCCCTGTAACATCATCAAGAAACTAACTAAACAAGCGTGCATTGAGTAGCTGAGGTATTCACAACGGAAAATGTGCATGAAGGGAGAAATCCGCAGAATACTGCGCAAAAATTGATCCCAAGTTCATCGTGGCACAACCACATGTAATGATCTAGTAGTAAACTAGTAGCCACACAAGATGATAAGAAACAGAGAAAGAGAACACGTACGCACCGTGCGGACGAAGTGGTTGCAGACGCCCTTCGCAAGGAGCGCACCGTCGGGCGGGAGGAGGGTAGAAGCACCGCCGTGGGACTCTGCCGAAGAAGACGCTAGCGGGTTAGGTTTAGGGTTAACAAGAGCGGACGCGGACAAGGTGTTCGAAGGAAGACGAGTAGCGAGGAGGAGAGGAGCACGTAACCTTGGCGGCGGACGGCATCGTACCAGAGGGCGCGGGCGCGGTGGTGCTGGGCGCCCTGGAGGTGGCGCCTGCGGGCGGCGGCGGTGTCCTGGAACTGCTTGTCGCAATAGTCGCAGTAGTACTTGCCCAACGGCATCTCCCAGGCTAGTCTCTTCCTTTCCGCCCTCGCCTATTCCCTTCTCTGTCTGCTCTTCCTCCTGCGCACCTTCAGGCTTCAGGCACGTTCGCGACCAGAAATTTCACGTGAATTTTTGCAAGTTTTCCCCAGCAAAATCCTGTAAGCACCTCTTACTAGGATAATTCAAGCGCATATTCTCAAGATGGGTTGCGCAAGTGCATTATCTCAAATTGGGCTGCAAAAAATCCCAGCTTGAACGAACAAGTGTCAGTGATTCAGAGTGCAGCAGGCAACCTAACATCCGGTCATTCAACTGACAAAATTTCTGCGTACAACCAAACACTCACGTTGAATTTCTGCGTACCCTAATCGATAGGAGCAATCAAGTACATAGTACCAACAGGTAGCATTTCATAAAATCTCAAACCAGGTAATAGTCTAAAGGAAAAACTAGGAAAATCAACGAGGATCCTAACATGGATCAACTACCATAAATACATTCATACTGCTCTAGAACATATTACAGATCAGCTATGGCAATCTCAATTCTCAGGCGAGGTTAGTAGGGAAGGGGTGCACAGGTTACATGTCAAGAAGTTTGCATCGCAACATACTACTACTCAGCTACACAGGTCAACGGAGTGGTCATACAAGAACGAAACTTCACATCTTCGACAACCATCAGTCCATCACGCTCGCATGCTGCCCAACCAACATCCCAGGGGAAATGCGCACTTGTCATCCAAATTCCAGAGTCGTGAGGCAGCCGTCTCATAGTCCTGCATGCGAGCACTGCTTTCTTGCATGTTCTGGGATCAATTTTGCCACGATATCAACTGGGATTCCTTTCAGTTCTGCGGAAAAACAAAAAGGGAGAATTAAGATAAGGTGCTGATCTCATCCCGAAGACAGTTAATTAGCTACTTCAGTATAAAGTAAGTAGTTACACAGTGCCTACATGAGCGATTAGTAATTATACTAACTAATAACTCTTGATCTCAACCACCATAACAAGAGGAACCCCATATGCAAATATAGGACTTGTAACGCGCAAATAAAAAAACAAGTGTTACCATGTTGCTAAACTTACCGTTAGGCTTGAAGTTAAAAAGAGGGGGCAGAAAGCGGCCATTTGGAAGGCGGGTATTTGGGTCCCGAAGTTCATCAAAGAAGGGGTGAACAAGCGCCTCCACCTGGAAAATAGTTAAAAGAGATCTTAGTAAAATATGTAGTTCACAAGATTATTGCAAGAACTGGTGCATCGATCTAGTATTTTAAGATGTGTGCTGCAACCATGTAATTTGCATTCTAATATACGTACAGCAGTGCATCTTAGGTTGGGTGAGTACTGGAGGAGCCGAGAGACAAGATCAACAGCTTCTGGTGGCATCCTTTTATGGAATACCTAAAAATTGCATGTGCGGTTAGTCATCTGAAAGTGACAAATCCCAAACAGTATAATAACAGCACTAGATAGCTTTGCACCTTGTGCCATGGGTGTGCTTTAATCTGTGGGAATTTGAACTCAGTATAGTTCGGGTTCATGCATTTAATTTCTTCCCTTGTAGGGGTACCAAGGACCTGCAACGAATGATCAAATTCAAGGTGATAAGAATCTATGGCGGGAAGTCAGAAGGATAATAAATTGCTAAGCACCACAATTGGCGACTACCTTGATGATTTCTACAAGTTGGTCTACACCACTTTCACCAGGAAACAGAGGCTGTCAAATAAAAAGACCTTGTAAGCCAGTATAAACTCAGACCATATAATGCTGAGTTGTGAAGGGACTATCACCTTCAACATGCACAAAGAAAAGCAGGCTCCTTACCTGCCCTAACATAAGCTCAGCAAGAACACATCCAGCGGACCAAATGTCAATGGCTGTAGTGTACTCAGTGGCACCAAATATGAGCTCTGGAGCCCTATAGTATCGGGAACAAATGTACGATATGTTTGGTTCTCCCTTGACCTACAAATTAGCACCATAAGAGAAGACAAGATTAGCTATTTAAATGGACAAAAATATGCATTACTTGAATATGTTATCCTTACCAGAACTTTTGCACTCCCAAAGTCACATAGTTTGAGTTGGTGAGTATGTGGGTTTACCTATAGTAGAAGTTCAGAAAATCAATTTACAGATAAGACACGTGATTGGTGTTTGAGGTCAGCATATAATGAGTAATCTATCAGCATACCAGAAGATTTTGTGGCTTGATATCTCTGTGGCAAACTCCAATGCAACCATGAATGTAAGCCAGTGCTCTACATATCTGTCAAAAACCAATAAATGTTGGATTAAATTGATGACAGAAAAAATCGGCTTGATTGGAGCTAGCAAAAGCTATTTGAAAGCAGATTTGTTTTCTTACTTGTGCCACAGAACATGCTAGGAAAGTACCAGGAGACTAAGTGTATTACAGTATCAAGAACAATTTCCAAAAAGAACATATCAAAAATATTACCTGGTACGTATACAGCTTCACATAGATAAGTGGCATACGCTGGTTCATCTTGTTGTAATGCTTCACAACACGATGAACAGTCTCGGGTACATACTCCAGAACCAAGTTGAGATACAGTTCATCCTTCTCAGTTGTAGAAAAGAAACAATGCTTCAGAGCTACAACATTTGGGTGGTCAAGAAGGCGCATGGTCTGCAGCTCACGGTTCTTGTAGCGCTTATCCTGAAGAACCTTCTTTATAGCAACAGTTTCACCTGTCTCCAAACATTTAGCCTGCAAAAGGGTTAAAAGAAATTTTAGCATTAGAAGCCATCTCTATATACGCACATATATATGTATATATATATATAGATAGATAGTCACAAGAAAATCATCAGATAAGGTTATATAGGATATCCCAAGTATAAAAAGTTAGCTCAAGACTGGAAAACAAACAGTGTTGTTAGAGTAGATTCATGCAAGGTAATGATGGAGTTGGCTTGCTAATAAAATAGTATATCTCAGCCTGAAGTTGTTGCAACTAACCTGGAAGACAATCCCAAACGAACCTTGACCTACAATACGCTCAGCCATGTAGCTCACGGTCTGCAGGTGCATACAAGACCCACATATTATTATAACGAAAATAAGGCACGTAATTGTTCAGGACAACAAATTAGTTCAAAAGGGAAGCTAGCATTAGAAAGAGATTGGTAATAATGCAGGCATTTAGGACATTTGGCATGCCAAAGTTATGGTTTTAGCTTATACTATCGAATCATCCACACAGACAAACACATAACAACCAGTCACCTGTTTCGGTTGACCATTTCTGCCACCAGTAGTTGTGACAATTATGTGACCAGTTTCTGTTCCCTTGCCATTAATAATAGTTGCTTCAACTTCCTGGATATGTCATTCAAGCCAATATATTATGACAAAGTCATGCTATTTTCATAAAATGCAGAACAGATTACACTAGACACATCCAAATAAAACTTATCTGACCTTATCATCTCTTATCTTCAAATCATTCATCTGGTCGGGCAACTTCTCATCACCCATGCTAGTGCTGCTGTTCTTGAGCCCCGACGGAGCTACACCTACTGAAGCCATCTCTTGCAAAATCCAACAGGCGGCTGAGTCAGCTTAGCATCAAAATCGCACCAGCAGTGGATCTATTGGTCTACCTGCGATTCAATCGACAATGAACATAAATCACATGGTTAACTATAAAATTTACGATGGACACATCAAATGCACCAAGAACACACATTCGCAAATGTGCCTAACTAGCATATCCAATTGGAGCGAATAAATGTCTATTTAGCCTAAGCATTAAGATCTGTGCTGGCCAGGCCAACCATGTTCTTCGGCTAAGCAACTTTGCCCCTAAAATCGCAATTGCCTGACCGAAGCTAAAAGAACACGGCACGTGCTGCCATCAAGCGAACCAATGCTCTCGCATGAAAGCAAGAAACCTACCCTAATTTCGGCTCTCCTCACCTTTTTTAAGAGGATTTTCTGCATCTGTTAGGGGGCATCCATTATGCAAGCATCTGGGAGCCTCCCTCTCACAAAAGGGGAACGAGTAAGCCAGTAAAAATCCAACCATTTGGGTACGAGTTGACGGCATAAATGATGTATATTTACTCCCTTCGTAGCAATAAATAGCAGAAATACTTCGGTAATCCGTATAAATGCTCTCCACTGGATAAACACCGACACAAATCCAGAGCGAACGCAGCTGCATCTTCCGAAAAGAACAAACTTTCTGAAGAACATCTGAAACCCTCGGAGAAATCGCAAGTAATCCTCCAGAAATCTAGCAGAGATCCACCGGAGATCGCGAAATGGTCGCGCCTTCCTTGAGCAAAAACGCAGATCCTAGGCGATAGACGGTGGCCGGAACCATCACCACGGCAAGCACGAACACCACACGCAGACGCAACCACGTACGGAGAGCCCGAGAACGCGTCTTTGACGAGCAGATAAAACCCCGAAAGAAAAGGAAACAACCAAGCACGGAACCAAAACCAAATCGAAGAACAACAGCAGATGGAGGAGGACGATCCATACCTCCTCCTCCTCCTCCTCCTCCAGCTCCTACTCTTCCAAAGAAATCCCTCGATTCCTCCTGCAAGACTCGCTTCCTGCTTGCACGCGGCTCTCCGGCTGGTGCTTTCCCCTTTCCTCTCCTCCTCTCCTCTCTAGCTGGCTGCCGTCTCCCTCTCCTTTTCGGTTGTCAGGACGCAGCGCGATAGTAGCACTAGCACCATGCCAAGGCGACGCAGCAGCGGCCGAAATGATATGTGCCTGCCAACCCTGCCCTGCCCTGCCCTGCCTGCTGGGGAGTGGGGACGGGCAGTCAAAGCACCCACCACAGGAACGCGCCGCGCCCGGCTCCACGCCCCTTTACGCCCGCGGACAGGTGGGCCGCGCCGTCCCGCGGGGCCCGCACGTCGGTGACGCGGGGCGAACGCGTATCGCGTCCCGGGCGCCTGGGGACTCCGGATCGATCGATCCCGCTTGGGGTTTGTTTGGTTGGCCATCCTTTTGACCGGTCAAATCCTCCGGGCCCACAGCTACTGCACGGGACTGCCTCGGGGTTCGCGTACTGTTCACACGCTTTATTTCGTCTCGCTGACCGGTGGGCCTGTCTTTCATATGGCCCACAGGACAGTGGGTGGGATGTGACTGAGACGCGTGACGGATGCGCGTGAGGCAAGGCTTGTTTTTCTCTCTCTCTCTGTCTTTCACCGCATCAGAGGACCCCGAGATTCGAATGCGGGGGGTGCCAGGGGAAAAGACGAAGATGCCCCTTATTGGGTTTTGGTTAGATCTGGGTTTTGTTTTGTGGTGAACAGTGATGGGCGGCAGCGGGAGAGAGGACCAGCAGCAGCAGCAGCAGCAGCGGCGGGAGGGAGTCAGGTTGCTGAGCTCAACATGTGGCTGCAGCGTGGCGTCGGCGAAATTTTCCAGGACCGCAGATAGGTGCACTGCTATGTGTGCGTACGCGTGGTCCAAAATTTATAATTCACCACCAAATCTGCCATCGACAGCGCGCATCGATGACTCATGAGATCGTGAAATTTTTTTGCTCCCAGTCTTGATTCGTCCTTGAAAACCCAAGCGGCGGCCGAGAATTTATGAGCTTCGAGTGAGGTCGACAGATGGTCTGTTTTGAGCGGGCAATTGTTCTGAATTGGTTTGCGGTGAATTTTGCGTGGTAAACACGAGAGGTTCTGTAGCACATGGACTGTGGGAGTCGAGGGGTTGAACGATGTCCACGCATCAGCAAACGTGTAGTACTGAGATAACACATTTTTGTGCGAATGAAGTGTTAGCAGTAGAACTAGCCACGTGGTGGCAGGGACGTAGCGTTTTCTCCCACCGCCATGGATGATCGTCGTAGTCTTGAGTGGAGCTAGACAAATCCGTGGAAAATCAAATGGTTCTCTTTTGATAATACTTTGATAAATATATGTAAGGACTCTCTAATAATCTTTATATTAACCCGAGTTCAGCATGAATTCGAGTGGGCATTACAACCAAATTTCTGTATTGCATGCATATCATAGCTTGCGCATCGAATATCTAGATGTTAAATACCTTGTACCGGGCCAGTTTCAATGCTATCAATTGGGACAAGCTTCTTTAGGCAATGCTCCTCAAACTTCTGGAAGAAAAGCTGCTGGTATAACTAAACTAATGTACAAATTTTGAACAAATGACGATAAACCAATGGAAGATAAATTTTGTTTAAACATCCTTCCGTCATTCCCTCTAAGCAATAATGTACAGTTCCAATGAGGTATTCTAACTTATGAACATTTAGAGGCGTTGCTAATGTCCTAAATACCCTGTGCAAATGTTCAGTTTTTGAAAACCTTTGAACCCGTTCTTCTTTAGGTTTAAACTGCAAACAAATTCTCCTCTCCCCACACTGGGCCTCAGCCCAGTTTTCTTTTTTTTTCTCCCACACGACCAAACAGGCCTCGGCTTGCTCTCCCTTTCTCTTCGCGCCCGCCTCTTCCCCAGGGCACGCCGCCGCCAGCGCCTTTCTTCCCGCTCCGGCTCCATCCCGCTGACCCCCGGGCCCCGCTCGGGCCCCGCTCGCCAGGCCAGCGCCGCCACGCGTCTGGACGCACGTCGCGCTCCAGCGCCGCCACGCGTCTGGACGCACGTCGCGCTCCAGCGCCGACGACGTCTCCGGCGGGGCAAGCCTCCCCGTTCCCCGCCCTATAAAACCCCACCTCGGACGAGCCGGCTCCCTCTTTTCTTCCTCCTCAACACAAACTGCTCCATCCTCTTTCACTTCTACCGCCACAGAGCACATCGCCGGCTCTGCCCTGGTTCCGACGAGACGCCCGACGTCCAACTCTCTCTTTTTCCCGTGCTGAAATTCCCTTCCCCTTCTCCCCTCCTTCTTCCTCTCATTTCCTATTTCTTGTCGTGCCAGGCATTAGTAGAAGACCCTCACCGGAGCTGCTATCCCCAACCTCGGCAAGTCATCATCGGCATTCCTGTCCTCCTCGACGAAGCTCAAGTCCTCGGCGATCGGCACCAGTTGCTGGTCATCACCTCCGCCGATCATCTACAGACTTCCCCGTCCCGCCGTCGAAGTCTTCGCCAAGGAGCCGAGTCGCTCGACCCTTTCCCGCCATCGCCGACAACGGTCCCAGTGCTCCGGCAAGTCGAGCCCTTCGGCCACCTTCCTCGACAGCCAACTGGGAGCTCTCCCCAAGCTCGAGCCGTAGGTGCTAGCCCTTCCTCGCCAAAGGTGAGCTCCTCTCGGCTCATCCCTCCCTGCACTGTTAACCGTGAACCCTTTAAAGAAAACCGGCAGCTCGGCTAATCAACTCCTCACAAACAAAGTACCAGGTAACGGCGCTAGTCGATATTTGGACACTCCGCTAATTGCCCAGTTAACAGTACGTGTTGTTCAGCTGAATTGTGAGTCAATGCCTTCGGTTGAAGCCCTTTTATCACTTCAATTAGTGGACTAATCGATTAACTGCCAACCTATTAAACAAACCGATATGGTTAGGTCCATTCCTTTTTCTTATGCTATGTGCAACAAAATTTAGTAACAATATATATATATATATATATATATATATATATATATATATATGAAAATGGGTGATTAGCATATAATTTGAGAATGACAATAGAAATTGCATATAAATATTGAGATTTCAAAGTGACAGACATTAGGGAAGCTAATGTGCGGTAGTCACATATGATTAATTGGCTAGAGAGGTAACACCCCAATACCACATTTGAAGATTCTTGAATTCTACCTTGAGCTCCATATATCTGGATTAGGATGCTCTTAACCAAGTGATGATCACCCTCATTTGGTGATACTGCTATCACTAAATATTTGGTACTCCAAACTGTTTTATTGAATGTTTAAAGTACCTAAGGCACTAGTATGCAGTCCTTAGTAGGGAGGTAACAGCATGGACCCACTTGCCATCCTCTAGCTCCACCACCCAGTTAACTGCGAGATTAATTAAGTCCTCTTCTTTACTGAGAAAAATACAAAAAGGGATTGTAAACATAAATTGAGCTTAACAACTCATAAGTAGAGCACTTGGATTTCAAGTTGAATGATTCAGGCATGTTTATTCCCCATGAAAAATATCTAGCTTTTGCTGAAACCTATCGATATATATATGTACCGTCCTTAGTTCTGGTATGACATATTTATTTTAAAAAGTTGCAACCAATTCTCAAATCCATAGCTAAGTACCCACTACACCGCAAAAGGGTAGCACCACTTGCGTAGGTTCATGTTTACATTCTTTATATGATAGAATGCATTTCATGCATACCATCATTTTTAAAACTTCAGCATTTCTTATTTGCTTCTTTTGTTTTGTCCGGCGTTTGGGTATTTATTCGCTAGAACCGGGCAACGACGGTTTTGTCGAGTGTGATCATCAGCAGGAATACCTCCCCGAACAGTTAGGCAAGCATGCTCGCTTGTTAAAAATATTCCAGTTATTCTTCTGCTATGCATTGGTGAATTAATGACGTGTAGTTCGAATATTTCGAAATGATGTATGTGTGCATCTGTCTACTAGCATGAGTAGGTGCTCGTGTTATGATCTGCATTGGTGTGTTTTCAAATCACTTAACTAACCACTTGAACCCCCGGAAAGATGTGAGAGCCAGGAGAGATTCTTCATGGGGCCTTGACGGGTTGTAGCCCGCATGATCCCAGACATGAGATGCCTCCTTTAGCCGGCGAGGGTATGTCGATGACGATCAGGTAGGGTAATGGTCGGCCAACCATTGACCCTCGACCTTATCGAGATACTCTTGTTCGAGGTAAGGGTTGTAGCCATTACCTCGACTACAGATGATTCGGGTTGAGTGTGATTGGAGTCACAGATGGGTTGCAGCCGTCCGGATGAGGAAGATGCACTCATCTCGGAATCCCTCGAAGGGTTGTAGCTCCTAGAGGGAATAACACGTTGATTGTGATATGTGTCGGTGATTGGAATCACAAATTGGTTGTAGCCAATAATATTAACATTTAAATAGAGTATTTGGGTTACAGCTCAGCTCTAGTATTAATATTGATGAATTGTTACTTGTTGGTAGCAATTTGATGCCTTGCAGCTATTGGTGTAGCTTCAGATCTGGTTATGAGTTTGAAATGGGTGAAAGATCAAGTTGTAGCTTGATTTTATGGTTTATAATTTGCAATTCCTGAACTAGATGCTAAAGATAAGTCGTCTTTAGTTGACTCTGTTAAATTGAATTGCACTGCTATTGTCGTCACTTAATTACCATGCTGTGCTTAAGATTAACCTTGTTAATGAGCATTTAGCATCTTGCGAGTACGAAAGTACTCATTCAGGAATTCAACTCCTGCAGATGATCCTAGCATCGACGAATACTTTGAATCTGAGAACACCGTTTTGAAGGTCTAATGTTGAAAGTTTGTCCACCTTGGTCTAAGGAAATGTTGTATAGCTTTTGGGAGATGATTTTAGTTGATCATCTCTGTGTTTATCCCACTGTTCCACTGCTGTTTTTGGTGTTGTTGCTTGCTGAAAAACGACTCCTAAGTCGTGTAATATCGAAGCTAAGACATATCCTTTGTATGGGTTGTATGTATTGTCTTTAAATCCCTCCTTGGTAGAGTTTTGCAATGATATGCAAGTTGTTTTGGTGGCTGCCCGTGCACAATGCGTGTATGAAATGAAGTGTACGGGTATGCCGTGAAGAATTAGGGCAGTTCTTTTTTTTGCTAGATGGAGCAGGTATCGGTTGAGTGACCCGCTGGCTGAGATGCTGTGCCGGCCAAGCAGGGTGTGGGCTGATCCTATCGGGCTTTCGAGCGACCCACTAGCTTTCCGAGCTAGGTTAGGGTGTGGGTAGGATCGCCGGGCTCCTCCATTTTTGCTGTGTTTAGTGGGATCGAGAACGACTCTAACTCTTCGCGGGATCGGGAATTATATGTGATTTTGGGAAGTCTACTCGCTTCCAGCCGGCTTGACCAACGGTGAAGGCATACGACATCGGGAAGCGTATGGTGCATTGGTCGGGTGTCGGACCACTCCGTCTCGGTGTGTACGGCGCAGGTACCGTGCCACCAGGTCGACTAGTTCCTCGGTCCTTGGCGATTATTCGTTCCCCTACTCATATGTAATTCCTGGGTCCGTGACAATATATAATTTACATGATATAAACTTATGATCCCTAGTACTTTTAAATATGGATCTAATGTCATCAATTTTATATTATATAAATTATAAAGGACACCCCGGTCCCCATCAGGTGGGATCATCTAGGGCCACAATGTCATATTCACGAATCTCTGGGACATTTCCACATAACGAGTCAATCGCTTGACCACGGATCCAACATATATTTTTAGTATGGAACAAAACCAAGATCTTATGAATGCAACGTAGGAGGCAAGGCGTTAGACGGGGTTGGGGGGAAGGGATTTGTGTCACATCCTGATTTTCAAAACCCTACATGCTAGCATGACAGCGCATGTAGTTAGGGCATTTCCAAGAATGCACGGACCCGATATGGTGAACCCGCCACACACGCACCACATACATATACAAGTCCTAGCCCGGACACATACCCTAATGCAACACCTACCCCACATACGCCGATATACCCACGGCACCCTACAACCGAGTAGTCCCAAGCCAAGGCAAGAGAGTTCCTAAGAGTTCTCATACCTTCTACTCACCATGCCACACCCTGGAACCCTAGTTCCATGCCCAACTCCCTTTTTCCTTATTTAATCCAATCTCAACCAAAACCCTAATCGCGTAACCTAACGCCCTCCGGCCTTTCTAAAATTCTGGAAAAATTTGTGGGACAACCTAATATTATCCCCAACCCAAGTATAATGTAAAATGGGGACACCCAGTTCAAAAATATTTACATATGGAAATAATTAACCTTAGGGCAAAAATGTGCATTGATCTACAACCCATAGAAATAAATTTCAGAAAATTTTGATAAAATTCTACAATGATCCTCACATGTCCAAGAGTACAAATATATAAAAACATGGGCACGTTATGTTCAGGATTTGGCAACCACCGACATCAAACACCTTGGTCTAACTGTTTTCTCCACATAAAATCATGAGCAAGCTTTGGTAAAGGGGGCTCTAAAGGCGGGTGGAGCTACCTTACTGTCTCCCCCAGCATACCTACTTCATAAATTCCCCGTCAAAGCCTTTCTCCTTGTCCTGCCCATTAAACTCTAGCGGGTGGAATCTCGGGCATTCAAGTTCACCAACCTGCCCATGCAAAACGGTGCCTAACAATCCCTATTTCCATTGAACATGTCCTCATCTTCTCCCCTGACATGGTTTGGCACACCAAGGCACATTGCACGCACCAGGACACGCCGTGCCATGCCAGGCACGCTCAGGACGCGCACCAGGACGGGGCAGCCCGGCCAGCTCAACAAACCCATGCCGGTCACTGGCATCACCACGCCGCTCACCGTCTGAGGCCGCCCCACACACCGCATGGCGCCACGGCATTCACTTAGTCTTTGTCCCACTCAGCGCGCTTCTGTTGCTCCTGAGGAACATCTCTCACCGTGGACTCCGGCAACCGTACCTCGCCGTCTGTCGTCCTGGGCATAGTCTCTCTCCCCGGCTGTGCGCACGATTCTCTCCGAACTGTACCATCACCCCTGCTCCCCTGTAACCACTGCCGCGCTCCCATCGCCCGGCACTATCCCATCGTCGAACGCCAGGGAGGACCGCGGCCATCGCTAGTCACATCTCACCGCTGCCTATTTAAGGAGCCACCGAGCATTCCGCTCCTCACCCAAGCCTGAGCTCTCCCTCCCCGACAAGCCTCCTTCCCGCCTCTCCAGAGCAACCGGCGGCCGACTCTTTTTTTCCCCACTGCCTTCCCTCCGCCGGGGCCACACGACCGAGCAGCCTGCCGCAGCAAAACCACCGCACCAAACCTCCCTTTCCAAAGCAACCACCCTCAGCTAGACCTCCATCTCCTCCTCCCAAAACCACTCCCCAATCTCTTTGCACACCCTAGTAATCAGAATCCTCAAGTCAGCGACAATGCCGTTTCCGTCGGGCCACCCCGGTCCGAACGAAGCCAACTAAGTAAAGCCGCTCAAGCCAGGGCCGAGGAGGTAAGCGGCGCTAGTCCCCGACACGTGGGCCTCTGGCGTGCGACCAGGGCCACGGTCAATCCAGTGGAGGCGCCCAACCCGAACCCGCCACTGGGAATAAGAAGGCGTATTTCTAGTTCGACAAAAGCGTAAACTGCTCGGTTCATGATTTTCTCTATTTTTCCAGAGCCGGTCCGCTACCGGATCGACCAGTTCACTGCCATCCAAACCAGTTTTCCACCTTCTGATTCCGGTTCTGGAACCCTTGGATCAATTCCAAGCTTTTGATTCAAAAGAATTTCAATTTTCAACAATATTTAAATCATGAACAGAGAAGATTAGGTCTAGGGCATTTCTTGCATTTTCTTTAAATCAACATATACACTATATGTGCAATTTCCATAGCAGCCAAAATAGATGTTCTATACTATCCAGTGTGCTAAAACGTATATAGCACCCGTTAAGTCGGTAGGTGGAATGATCTTGAACACGTAATCCTAATGACATGGTTTTTCCTCCTATCAGAGGCACCATCATGTTATGCGACTTATGTGTATACATATGCCCAACGCCTAGGGTACTCTTATTTTCATAAACTTAACCTTCAAAACTCAGGGCCCTATCACCACCCTGGGTCCGTATATACTCCCCTCAGCCCCGTCCGAAGTTGCTAAACAACTACCAGGATGGAACGACGAACTGACTTCTCAAAATCCTAAAACCTAATCCGCCAATCTTAAAACCAAAACCCTTACTGCTTCCCCCCATTGGCATCACTCCTTTTTAACATGCATATTCAGATTTCTTGAAGTTGCTCCTTCCATTTCTTATTCGCCGTTCTTCCAATGTGTAGTTGACGGAGTGAGGTACGTGCGCCAGGAAGACCCAGACTCACCCCCACGACAGGAACAAGAGCAAGAACTGCCAAGCAAGCATTTCCCACTTTGATCATATTGAACCCCATATGTGCGAAAACTTAATTATCTTGTTTGCAACCCCGCATGCTATGTGAATATCACCGTTATTTTAAGTAGACCTAGTTACCCCTGGTAGATGCATATACCTCAAGCCCGATGAAACTTTTCCTTATAGCCCTAGTATAATTGCTGATCATCGTACGTTCAGCAGAGTATCTAGAAATATAGGCAATAGCCCTGCTTAGACCTGCTTAGAGAAAAGAAACCGTTTTCTAGCGGTGTATACCAACTCCCTGGGATAAAAACCCTCGGTTAGGCATGTGCCTACCGAGGTGAGTGTTTGAAAAGAATGCTGTTGATTTTAAAACCCCAAACAAAAGTGGAGAATGATTTTGATTCGGGTGAGAATGCTAAAGGCAGTTTGGGGATGGTAGAGTAGCTGGTAGCGATGTGGTTGTCTGTGTAACTATGGAGTCTTGCTCGAATCAACCAAGGACCGAACCTAAAGTGCCGTCAGACCAAATTCCTTACCGTACGTCCACATGGCCTTCATGGAAGGACTTGGCCTATTATCCCTGCAAGTATTAGGGTCTGGACCCGTGGGCAGTAGGAAGAGTGTGCTAGGTAGATTGGCATCCCTAGAGGATCTCCACGGGATTACGTGGGTAGAGTCTCTTAGTGAGCTCCACGTAATACGTGGGTAGAGGTTCGACACAGAGATGAGTCCACTTCTTCGGGTTGTGGTGTCGGGCTGCCCGGGCACAAGCGAGGAAATGGGTAGATCTTATCTAGCGGGTCCAACTCTAGTGCGGAAGGGGGTGAAAAGCCTCGTTGTGATAACCCTGCCGATACACCTCGTGAAGTGTATTCGTAGCGCTCGGCAACAAGGGGGACTTGCATCTTGTGGGTAAAGCCGTACAACCTCTGCAGAGTGTTAAAAACTATTCGAATAGCCACGTCCTCGGTCATGGACGAGAACTGGTTAGGCCACACACTGGTTAGACTGAGTTTTGTTTGCAAAAAACTTGGGTAAAGGGATTAAGGACGTGGACATGACGTGTCCACAAGAGAGCAATTTAGGCCACGTTGCGGGTGGCAAGGAATTGCAGGAGAATGGGATTAGGCGTGCTACCGGGGGTAGTACGGGCTGGTGATGGGAACCTTAGATGTCGATAGACGGAGCTATCGGGTCAAGGCAGAGAAAAGAGGTAGCGGAGACTACCTCATGTGATGTCATGAATGTGTGAAACCCTTTGATTTCTAAACATGCATTTGAATCTAATATTCATATTTAAAATTGAAAACTTACTTTCTGCTCAACATATGACCTAGGATAGAGCTATTCCCCTGAGTTAAACCCTGCATGAAATATAGCTGTATCACTCTCCTGTGGGGATTGCTTGCAAGTACATTCAATGTACTCACCTGGCTTCTTGATGTGGCCAAGCGAAGAGGAATTCTTCTCCGACGACGACAACAGCGACTACGAGAGCTAGGGCGTCTTTCCCCAGTCGGTTGCCTGTTGGGTAGGCATATTAATGGGCATCTATCTACGCATTTCTATAATTTCCGCTGCAGTTTCTATTCAGCCAATCGGCTACGATATTGAACAATGACCATAATGGTTCATGTGTGGAAAAGACTCGATATTGTATGTCAATGTTATCAAGTTCTTGTGAGTACTGGCTACTGATCATGGGACCAGTACATGACGCACAAAGGTTTATCCGGCCTTAAAAACTGGATACACCACAATTTGGTGCACTCTAAAACCAACATTGAAGATCCTTAAGAAGTTATAAAGAAGGACGGCTCAAGGATTGTGAAGTGCCCCAAGAAATTTACAAGGGTTCGAAACTCGCCTACTGCAAGATGAAAAGCGGTAACAAGAGAAGAAAAACTTTGCATCGGGAAATTTCTTAAGTAAAGAGCACGATTCGATGCCAGCTTTAATCGTTGGATCAAGTTTTCTCAGTGAAGTCGTAAAGACTTGTCAAAGGCTCGAACTTTGACATAAATCGTTGCGTCTCCCACTTGATTGTTTTCCTTGCACTCCTACATGTTTGTTTTTCTACTTGTTTTGATCATTAACATATTAGGTTTTGCTTAGTATTACTTCATATTTTAGAACACTTATTTAGAAAGTATTTTTAGGTCATAATTTTGTTAATCTCCTAATCATCCTCCTTTAGTTGATATTTTAGATCTTTTCAATCTATAGTTTTTTGAAAACTAATCTTTAATTTATACTTTTTATGATAATATATGCGTTAAGCTTGCAGCATATGACGTTCGCGCTCGTTAACATTTCTGATACCAAATGATCCATTGATTGGAGGGTCGTAAGGCGTCAATGGTCTCGCAAGGTTTTTGTTGAACACGTTGGTATACTTACATGCATCACATCTTGAGACAACTAGGAAAGAGAGAAACATGAGCGCATCACAATTCGCTGTCCTACTTCCTTCATTAAAGTGATTCTCCAAAATGCTTTGATTAACCACTATTCCTTGGTTGACACGGTGGATACTTACACACATCGCATCTTGAGAGTGAGACAACTAGGAAAGATAAAGCAACATGAGAGCGCCACAGTTCGCCGTCCTACTTACCTGCATTAAAGCGATTCTCCATAATTCTTTGATTAACCAGTACTCCTAATGGAATTGCTGGAACACAATTTTCAGTCACCTCTGCGTGTTCCTCGTATGCTCAGCCACGTTCTTCTTCTTCTTCCGCTCATGACACGAGACATCACCGAAACCTCTCTAAAGAGATTATAGGTTAGGGTTTTTCTTTTTAATAATAAAAGAGCAATAGCTATTCCGACCTCTGCACCGTGAAGAATGCACACGACCAATTATTACAGAGTTATAAAGTTATAAAAACAGTGACACGTGTGACCAACAGCTGAACCTGGGTGCAACAAGCTACATTAACCGAAATAAAAAATTACATAGCCCGTTACTAAAACGCTATCCAAACTGGGACATAAATCTTTTGGTAACCGACTCCAATCTCTTGGCACCAATATCCATGTATGCCTGTGCTGATGATGACCGTTATAGTAAAGACCACGACCGCACCCAATTGATACATAAGAATAGTGCCTGCAATGGATTGGTTAGAGTCTTTTTATGAAAAACTATATTGTTCCTACATAGCCAAATAGACCAACATAAAGCAGCTACACCCACTAAAAACTGTGGATGCAATGACTTATGAATACCCCATAGCCAACTCCCAAAAATGTGATGAATGCTTCGAGGTGGCTGAATGCCAAAGGCTACGAAGATATGTTATGGTTTAGGATAGGAGAGGAAATCTCGCAGCCGCCAGAAAATATCTCGTGCTCTACATACTTAGAGGCAAGGGATGCGAACCGACCATAGTGTCAGAGAGCAGTGTGGCAAGGAAGACATGTGGGCCGTTGCGGGTGGGCATATCGACGAGGAGCGGACGACAATGAGGTGTTAGGGTTAGGAGGTAGGGCTAGCTTGCGAGTGGTTCGTTTGACGGTAGCATGTGAAGGTGGAACCGGCGATGGTAGTCACTAGAACTGGGAAGAGGGCGGGGGACGGCTCACCGGCAGGGGCGTGCCCAAGAAAGGCTACTATAGTGCCCTATACGTCGGGTCCAAAATTAGTTTCTCTTTACATAGCACATATGTATATAGACTGTGATACTCGTCTCAACATAAAAGTCATGTGTGATCTAGGGGGTGTTTGGTTGGGCTTTTCAGCAGCTTTTCACTGGAAAAAGCTGCAGCTCAATCAAACGGCCAGCTTTTCAGTAGCTTTTACCAGTGATAGCTGTGGGTTTTACAGTGCATATTCAGCTTTTTGGAAAAGCTGTCTTCGGTGCTGAAACTTCAGTGCTCATTTTTAAAAAAATATTATAGATAATTTGAATCAACCAAAAGCCATATGTTCACTTTCTCATAGCCACAGCAGTTTTTTCAGACAGCCAGCCAATAACGGCTTTGTCAATAGCCACAGCCCAACCAAACATGCTCTTTTATTGGGGCCTGGGTAATTCTCGATCTAGGTTCGCCACTACTCGCTAGAGCTAGGGAGGTGGTAGGCAAGAAGCTAACGACGCATGGACCTGTTAGGGTTTGGAGGAGGAAGAAGAAGGTGATATAATTTATATTCTCCAAACTTAGCTCTGATTGCTCAAAAATCGACTAGGATTTAGATCTAATTTCATTTTTAGAAAACTATGCTTTACTCTATCCCTTTCCTCCAAAAATTCTTTGGTAGACCACTCCATTTTTATTTTTAGAGATGGCCAACTTTAGATGTATGAATTACAAGATTCATGCATACACTTTTTAAGAGACGCTCCTTCTAAAATTTTAGATATTCGATCAAGGGTGGTCTATAAACAAGAAAATAGCGAGGCATGTATCAGTGACACCGCCAGCTTTTGTTGCAAACGGTCGGTGGTAGGACTTAAAATCATGGAAGCGCCACGAGAACTAGGCATCTAGGATATACGGTGATAACGTGCAACACGGTGGCATCATTTGGCATTGAATTGGTCGCAAACCATGATTTCTGTGATGGAGGTGACAACCATTAATGAGATGTGGAGGTGTGATGGAATAGTTCGAAGACTTGTAAAATTCTGAAGACCCCAATATACACGCGAGTGAGATGCGATCAAGGTCACAATCAAATAATCTATGTGTGTTTCACATAACAACGAGTTGATATTTCCCTTTCTCCCAGCGCGAAAATGACGCTCACTAAAATAAAAAGTAATGATACCGTGTACAACAAATACGGTTGTACTAGTTGAGCTTTTGCGAACATGCAGGATTTGCCGCTCTTTGCAATTTAACTCTTGGAGATGCCATTGTAGTTCTTTTTTTTTCATTCCGTTTCCATATTCTCTGGAAATGAATTTTTGCCCTCCACTAATCTGTGCAAGCCAGCTCGAATGTTTTCTTTTGGACGACCGTAATTCCCAAGATATTTTTTCTGTTTGATTTAAAGACAAATAAATCATACTCTAAATCAAAATTTGCATTACAGCTGCTTTTGATTTAAAAGAATCCTCCGATCCCGTTCATAGTCTTTGCCGTACCATTCTAATAAAACCAAAAGAGTTACACAACAGTCAAAATATCCACTGCAAACCTATTTTAAAAATCCTATAAATCAAACATGCTACGAATTCACGTGTTTTTGATCTTCTGCTCATGTATTTCTATTGTATTTTTTATTTTTTTAATCCCTATGTTTTCTAATATCACGCGAATTAAAGAAGTCCTGATATATTTGATTTGTAGGATTTGGGGCCTCTTTGGTTAAAAGGAATACCCAACGAATCATACTGCATGTGATTTCGCATTGTAGCTACATTTGATTTAAAAAACTTGCCAATAAGATTCCTTTAGTTTACCTTACTGCTCCTATGAAGTAAAGGGGATTTCACAGGATTCTAGACATCTAATTCAACCTTTTCTAAGATCATACAAATCAAACATGTTACAGATTCATGTTTTTACAACTATCTGGTTTGCACATATCACTACCACGGAATGAATTAATACAAACCTCTCATCGTAGGCGGTTTTTGGATTTATATCACAGGTGGTCCACAAGAAGATCCGCTTGTATTAACTCAGCAACGCAAACCGCCTGTGGTGACCAGATATCGCAGGCGGCTTTTACTAAGAACCGCCTACAATATTGGGCTAGCATGTTGCATGCGATTTTCAATAAGAATTGCCTACGATGAGAGCCATATCACATGCGGTTTTTTTTAAAAGGTCCATAGTAACGTACTTATTAAAAAATCATATGCAAAGTCATCATAGACCCTTTTTTTAATCTGTGATGTTGATCGGTCCAATTGGCCTATTTACAGCCAACCGCTCCCAACTGGCTCATTAGGCTCAATTTCCACCGCACCGCCCCCTCATAAAACCGTAGCAACTCCTTTCTCCACTCAACTTCCTGGCCACCACTTTCCCTTCCCCTCTCAGTCTCTATTTCTTCACGCCACACCCCTTTATCCCTCCTCTTCTGCTGCTGGCCTTCTCTCTCCTACGCTGTCGGCCCTCTTTGATCTAGGCGAGGTCCACGAGGATGATGGAACCAACACCAACGCCAATGCCAACCACCACCGGACCTAGCAACGCTGAGACCAAGCACCGCCGGATCTGGCTTCCAGCTCTACACTCCCTGAAGGGCTCAACACCAATGCTAGGCGTTGCGACGACGCTCAGCAGTTACAGCCGGTGAGGTTTCACGGCCTCGTTGGCTTGAGGAATATGCGCGCCCTCCTTGCCCGCCCGTCGTGTGACTTTGGTTGCAGCAACGCCTCCTCTTGAGAAGGACGGCGAGGTGGTCCAAATCTGAGGTAGTTGTGCGCCGTCCTCCCTCTCCCATGGTAGGAGCGTCGCCTCCTCCGACAAGGTGGCCCAAGTCAGAAGTAGCTGCGCACCCTCGTCCTTCTCTCTCTCCCGCAGCAGGAGGAGCCCCTCTAAGGACGACTACGTCAAGGTGGTCTAGATCCGTTGGGCTTTTTCTGTGATTTGTTTATTGTAGTTGAAAACACATCTCAGACTCTAAACCGAACCGTTTGTGATGAAACAATCTCATCACAAACATTTACTCACAGGCAGTTCAAAACACTGTCTCTGATGGCGATATTGAACCATCTGTAATAGGATTTTCTCTAGTATTGTATATTCATATCGTATTCCCGTGTTTTTTTATCCCCATGTTTTTAGCATCCTGCCATTAAGTCCTCCTCTTTCTGGACAAGACATACAAAGAGTGAAATCAAATATGCTATGAAGTGGTACGACTTCTATATAATTCTTCCTTTGCATTGAATTTCATAGGAAACCAGGCATTTGCTTGTACCTATTTTTTCTTTCCTTTGCAAAGACCGAGCAATCAAGCTATACCAGTAAGAACATCTATACAAGTATAAAGCTTACGAGTTTGTGAAATCCAAACGATATGAACTGTTCATACAACTATATCTTGTTAATTTAGTCTTAGTTGGACATTAACTCTCATAATATACTTTTTAAATCGCTGTAAATACATCATTGATTGCACATCAATTAGGTAATTGATAATATCATTTTTATACTAGACTGCTCCGTGAACAAGTAAGGATATGATGACTTGGTTGGGTTTTTTGCAATATTTCTAACTACAGTTGGTATCATGTATTTTGTAATTTTTATGATTAATTTTGATGAATGTTTAAATAGTAGATACTTCTAGTCACGGTTGGTATCGTGTGTTTTATAATCTTTATGATTCTGGTAAATTTATTTAGACGTTAGAGAGAAGTCTATAGTATTTTCTATGATTCGATAACTTAACTTTTCCTCGTTGGAGCTAAAAAAGTATAGGCGACGTATCATTGATCTATTAAATCGAATCGATATGTGACATACAATATAAAAACGTGCAAGTACTATCGCTACGTATAGTGGCACTGAATAATACAGGAAAACTCAAACACACGCGAACGCTTAGTAGTGGTATTTCTGAAGTGTCATTGTTTTGAGCGGCGCTTATTTTAGAAAAGAAGAATGATCCTACGTCGATTCATTTATCACGTGACAGAAACACGTACGGTCGCAGTGAAGACCGTGTCAGATTTGTCTCAGTTGTTTCCGCCGAACTAAACAAATGAAGAAGCAGAGATGGCTCCTGGCCGTGCCAACCAATATCGTTTCCTCTTGGCGCGCGCTAGTCGGCCGCTGCCGCCTGCTAGCTCAGGTCGACCAAGAAAAAGCCTTCGTCGGCGATCGACCTTTTCCACGCACGGAACGGAACAGGATCACTTCAAGAACGTGGCGCAGCCGCCTCGGTCGGCCTCGCATCACGGTCGTGGACTCGTGGTCATGCATGTATACTCGTTAGCATGCATTGACAGGGTCAGAGGAAGCTTGACAAGAAATTGCACCGGGTATTTCGAGAGAGTTTGAAGCTTCCGTTTGTTCCATCTTGGAACCGAAGGGGGCCTTTGATTTCGCTGTTGCCATTTGTTTGATCGTGTTATGTTTTGGACAGCCCGCTTCGATCATGTGTAACTAAGATGAAACTCGATGGTGGCCCACAGCTCAACGTCAGCTCAGTATGGTCTCTATCATTTGCCCCCAATGGATTTGGACATTAGGGCAAAATTAGGACCCACGTTCTAGTGACACGCGAGCGAACGCCGAAAGAAAGAAGGTTAATTAAGCTGATCATGCATGGTTCATGGATAAGACCGCCTCCCCATGTGGTGAGGAGGGTAGTCCACAGTCCAATTAAGCCCTCATTAATTAGCAACCTACGTACGTAACCCAATCATCACGAGAGCTCATGATGACACCGGTGCTTAATCGCCTAAAACTACTCAAAACTGCAAACAAATCCTAGCTAGCTAGCGCAAACGGAACAGCCACTGACCTTGTCCGGCTGACTGACAGGTAGGTTTTCGGTGAGTCGCACGCGCCGGTGAGGTGCAGATGTCAGCGACGGTGAGAGGGGGCACGCGAACGACCTGCCAATGCTAGCACTAGCGCTACAGGCTACAGGCTACAGGCTACAGGCTGCAGGCAGGCGTGCCGTTTTGTTGGGAGCGAGGCCGGGGCACGGTTTTTGAGGCCGGTCAACCCGTGATTAACGTTGCGATTTCGCTGGAGCGTCTCTGCCCGGGCCATCTGGCTTGGTGGTGGTCGCGGTGGTGGTGGTGGTGGCGGCGGCGGCGGCGGTGGCTCTAGATTCGGGGACAGCGCCCTGGATCGGCGGGTGCACTGTCCCCCGGGACCGACGAGCGAATCATGCGCCACGCCACGAGACAATCCTGTTTAGGCTATGGGCGCGCGCCCTCAACGGATTCCCTCCTTCGATTTTGTTCCACCGCGCGGTTCGTTCCTTATCTGATAGCACTCCGTTCTGCACCAGCATGGACTTGGCTTGTGTGTGTGTGTATCTGAGCGGATGAGTGAGCCTTATCTCTCGGTTCAAATGCTCCATCAGGTGCCAATTTGCCTTCGAATCTCCCAGGGATGTCCTCCGCCGTTTCACAATGTCTGCCCAACGAGCATATCAATAAGTCATAAAGTTAAGGGACTGAGCCTCTCATAGTTGGTCGGATTGTTAAGTATGCGTGTACAAGTTACACCTCACTCTAGTCTTCTTCGGCTCGAATTTGGATGTCAATTTGTCCTATGAATTAAAGATAATTTTGTCCTAGACATTCTTTTAAAACAAGTCATAGAATTAAATAACATTGGCTGGAATTTGATCATACTTGTCGCTAATATGTATGCATATATTACTACCCTATCAGGGACGTGTCGTTATGACTTGGTGGCACAAGCTTACGACGAGTACGCATAATTGGCTCTCATCAGAAGCCACCAATGCGAGCCCTAACTTCTGCTGTTTCGTCGTTTGTCCTTGTACCAGAACCATGATCCCGTCGGCCTCCTCGCGTTTTTGTGTCTCGTGCATGGGGCCATGGCGATAATGGCGTCGCAACCTCTGATACTTATCATGTGGCCTGCGGTAGGTGCCCACAGGGCCACAGCGAGGGATCGATCAATTTAACGGGGTTGGTTCCATCCTGGAGAAAATTCTGAGGCATTGATCCAATCATGCCCCTGCAGTGTCGTCGTCGTCGCCGTCGCGTTGTGTAAACTGTGTTCTACTACTGTCGCCATTGCTGCTTGCTTTCTCGCAAGTGACAAGTCACCAGCACGGGCCGTCTTTCTCACCGTGCGATGCTGAGATGCGCTTCCCGCTGTTTATCCCTTGATGGGCCGAGTTGGGTTCTTTTGCCACAGAAGACAAGGCCCGATAGGGGAGAAGAAAAGAAAAATCATGCTTAACCCTGAACTTTGGTGAATCGAAATTACAAAACCGGGTATCGTGATACCTAAACTTCTAAAACGGGAGCAAATAAACAGCTACGTCCTCTTTAGAGAGCATGATTTAAAAAATGCAGAAATAAGAATGTTGAATCCTAAAATAAAAACACATGCATTCGCAAAACTGGCTCTCTTCTACAGAAATTTAAAGAGAGAGAACATTCATACAAGACATCTATTAATTTTTTCATGAGGTTCAAATTCATGTTAAAATTTCTATAGACGTAGTCATTCTAAAGGAATTTCATAGAATTACTTCAACCTAATTCCCATAATCCAAATGATATCTACAGGAAAAATTCATATGGATTAAAATCATATAACTTTTTTTGAAATCATACTATCCAAAGAGGGCTTTTAAGGTGGTTTGAAAGACTTTTGTTTCACATAGCTAAATGGGGTGGAAGGGCATCCCTTATGAGCAATATACCTATGGGCAACATATAGTCACATTGCCATCCCTACCCACCCTCACAATTGTGAGGAGGAGAGTAGGTGGAGGTGGCACATATGGTTGATGTGGACGCGGCGGAAAGCCTACTTGATTTTCTACACCTAGAGGCTATCACCATTCAACATCGCAACAATGTCTTCGTTGGCAACAGAGGAAGCACAGAGAGGTCTCAAAATGGAAGACATGGGAGAGGAAGAAGATTGTACTCACTAACATGTGTTCCACAAGTGTTAATATTTCTTCATATCTAATTTACTGCGTAACCGCCATTAGCGTGAGATCAATTCTAAGATGACAAAATCATCTCCAAGATTACCCCTACAAAACTGGCTCTCTGGATGTTTTACAGGAATTTTATAGGGATTTAAAGAGAGAGAAATTTTCATGCACGACTCATATTAATTTTTTTCATGAGGTCTAAACTCATATTAATTCCTTTAAAATTAGTGTTAATATTTCTTCATATCTAATTTACTGAGTAACTGTCATTAGCGTGAGATCAATTCTAAGATGACAAAATCACCTCCAAAATCAGCCCTCCAAAACCACTTCAAAAGTTATTTGCTCCGATCAGAAGTTTAGGAGGGCGTAATATCAAATTTTACAGTTCAAGATTAAGCGGCACGAACACGGAAATTCAGGGATAAACCAGATTTCTCCAAAGAAAAACTAGCTTAATTTCTTGCATGGACTAGGCTAACACCAAGTGATTTCTCGTGCAGAGGCCCACACAATTTACCTGAATTTACTTAGGACATCTTGAACAATGGCTACATCAGCCGTCTATTACGTACCTAACATGGCACAAAATCAGTTGGGCAGTGATAATGTGAAGAGAGAAAATGTGTTGCCTCATATGCAAGAGACAAGCTAATAAGATCCATTCTCATGCTTAGCACTTGGGGAATTTGGATGGAGCGTAATCGCCGTGGAGCACAAGTGCTAGACTCCCTTCTGTTGGTCAAATGCTTCCCGGAACATGATGTGGATGAGGCAAACAAGTGATATCATATGAGGACAACGTAGGTGCTTTCCGGGTTCCGATCAGACAAGGACACCGCCACGACCAACATGAAAATCGGAAAGTCCGCCACCGGGTTCGGCCAAGCTAAATGTTCATGAGTCTTTTGTGGAGGCTACCGGTGCAGCGGGGGCAGGCATGGTTCTTAGAGACTAGGAAGGTACAATCATTTTCTCATCATGCCGAGCACTCCACCACTGTGCGGACCCCTTGGAATTAGAACTGGCTGCATGCATGGAGGCTCTGTCGCTTGCATATCAGTGGAGCATTCCTCCTATTATCGTGGAGACCGATTGTGAGAGGTAGCATCTAAGGTGCGCTCTACCATGCATGACGGACAAATCGACGCATGCGTATTTGATGGCCGAAGTGAAGCGTCTGCTTCAGGAAGGGAGAGAGACAGTCGTTACTCAAATTAGTCGTACTCAGAACTTTATTAGTCATGGACTTGCTAGATATGGCCGGTGTGGCTGATATCAGGTCCAGATACCATCAAGCAAAAAGAAGTGCTAGAATGCATGGGGAGTCTTGGTGATCATCAAGAATGAGCCTGCCTTATGGGCTAAAGTTGGAGTCGTCAGTGTTGGTGCTCTTCTCTCGGGCCCAAACGATGTTCTATAGCGTTTTTCTGTACAAAAGATTTCTAATCCTTGTCCCTAAGCTCTTGTTTACATTTTCCTTTTGTGTTTTGTTTGCAAACTCTCGGTGCCTCTCTGACCTCTTCGGAAATAAATGGCACGTTGTGACTGTTTCCTCAATTAAAAAAAAACTGAAATATAGCCTATCATACAAACCAACTTTCACTAGCTAGAGATAGCTAGGGCCGGTGAGACATGCATTGTGAGAACTAGCTAGGGCCGGTGAGACATGCATTGTGAGAACTAAGTTGTGATGTAAATAATAACACATAATTACGTGAATGATGAAAGAGACAAAATTGTTTAAAATGTTTTTGTTTTCTGGTATTGTCTCCAGATCACGTGGAGTCCTCAGGACATGTATAATATGGTGTGATCTATATGACCAAGCTAGACACGTAAATGCACTGGCAATGTCACCCTAGTTGCAAACTTCCAATATCTTTTCCATCTTCTCGGCCAGCTAGCGCTGTTCTTCACCGTGTGTCCCGGCAGCCTCTCTGAATAGAATCATGAATGGTGAGATCCGTTGCATGCAGCTGGCCTAAGCCCATAATTACTCTCCCTGACAAGTACTCCTACGTACTGATGTATATACATATGTACTTGCATCGTTAACAGTGGATCGCCGGCATGTAACATGGATCTCAAATTTCCAGCTGCCAGCGAGATGTTCCGGCACGGCTGGGATCAGCAGGACATGCAGAAACCGTTCTGGCAACAACGCCTGTCGAGTCAGCTGGTCGTACGATACGTGCAAATCACCGCGTCTGTGCATCGACCGGCCTCCGATTCTTAATTTGCTCCAGCGCGTGACGTACGTTACCTTGGAGTACCAGCAATTTACTGCATGCTGCTGGCATGACAGCGCGAGTACAGCAGAAATGAGTCTCGATCAGCGAGTACGACCGTGTGTCCTCGGTAGCGGGGACTTCAGAGACCAAAGCGCTTGATCTGGGTTCAAAGGGTATATATATTTGGAACTCTGGATTGATGCCACGATTCGCCATCTTTTTGTCGCTAGGTCGATCATTACTACATGTGATTGCTGCACTTCTTTGTGGTGGCTGACTAAGTGGCAATTAACAAAGGTTAGGGAAATTATGGCTAAGTAAAGTGTCTGTGACATGCAGTTCAATCAAACGACCGTTGTATAATAAAGTAAAACTTTCCTACCAAGAGCGTGGCTAAGGATGCCTACAAACTAGGGGGTCTATTCCAAATTAAGTGCCCGTAATCGTAAAAATTGATTCACTTTAGAACGGTTGGATCAAGACGGAACAGTCCTTTTCTCTCCACCCTAAAAGCCTCCTACGCTTCCTCCCGCACACCCAATCCAGTGTCACCCCCATCCTCTTTGTATGTTTTTGGAGGCTAAGCCATCGGATCTGTTGTTGTCCTCCTCCATCTACAGTGGTTGCCGCCGCCTGATCCACCTCCACTGTCCCCCTCCTAACCCTAATGCCTTATCTTCGTCCTTGGGCTCTTTCTTGTCCACTTGCCCTCCAGCTCTGACCCATCAACCGTCTTCCAGCTTTCTCGCCAAGCCGAGGGAGCACAAGAAACTCTCTGTCAACCCTGAACCTAACCCCTAATCTCCGCGAGGTTCTGGCAAAGGTCAGGCGCTGCCACGGAGAAAGAAGAAGCAACGGATAAAGCAGAGGAAGAAGCAAAATTGGTTGAGCTTGGAAAAAAATGTCAGTTGTCTAAAGAATAACAAATGCAACAAACTAAACGCGTTCCATGTCTCGTGAAAATGAAGGAAATTGGATCGAGCACCGAGTAGTAAATATGCTCTCCTCCCCTATTCTCCAACATGCCAGATCATGTCGTTGGTTGAGATCGCGGCCCTTAGCGTACGATATGTGCAAGTTTTTTCTTTTCTTTTCTTGAGATATTCAATGGGGGTGCAGTGTATGTGTGTGTGGGTGGGGGGTGGGGATCCTCCCCACGATACCACCTGAGTATGACGCTCCGTACATGCAAGTCACTGCATTAGTGGCATAAAATGAATTTTCTCATGATTTTCAAAACATAATACTAAAGTGTGCATCGGGAAAACATGAAGTTTACAAAATAAAGTGGTCAAGACCAACAAATATCGACGAACAAAGGGAGTTACCCGGGGCGGTGCCAGAGAGTGTGCTCCTGGAGAACGGGCACCACAAAAGAGTTGAGAAACTTCCAAGGATTAGTTAGATTGATTAGTAAAATATGAAAGGAAAACCGACTGATTTTCTTGCGAGCCGTGAAATGTAAAAGAAAAATTACATCATACAAGACTAATTTTTTTTCTTGTAGCGTGCCTAAAAAAATTCCTGGCTCCGCCGCTAGGAGTACCGACTACCAGTCCTCATTTACTGGCGGTAACGTGCGCAAGCGAGTACAGCAGGAATGACAACTACCAGCCACCAGGGTCCAGGACGTATTCTCTGCAGTGTGGGACTTGATACTTTCGGATCGATCGAGGCCCAACCGATTGATCTGGGATTCGAAAATCTCGTGAAAACGAAGGTGATTAAGCACAACCAAAAAGAACCAAACAACGGGAATGCATCATGCCAAGCTCACCAGGCCGTGAGTGGTGAGAAAAATTTAAGGTGGCACCTACTACTACTGTTCATCTGCTGCTGCTACTACTTACTACTCGCCACCTTTCCTTTGATGATCTCGCTGGGCAGTAGACGGTAGGTCATGCACCAAAGCGCGCGTGGCTACTGCCTACTGGCCACCCGCTCCACTTTGCCATGGATGCTCTCGTGTCCTCCATTCATAGCCGCGAGTTAATTCGGTTTACAGCTTGATCAGTATGTCATAAAGTCGTCGTCATCTTCATGTACTGTTCCGGAATCAAGTGAGTATGAACGTACTGTGATCAGACCCAGGAGATTTCTTGTTTTTAAGAATTGAAGTTTAGGTCAAGTAAAAAACAGTGTTTTCTCTTTTTACGGTTGTGGGTGCAGAAAGTCAAATCGGGAAGACGGGGTGGAGGCGGCAAGGGAAAATAGGGGATACGAATCTCAAAGCAGAGAGAAAATGGCAAAATTGGTGCTGCGACTCTGCTCAATAGCGGAATTGGGCCGGGACAGCGCGCAAAGCCAAAACTGACCGCGCGACAGACCCGACAGGCGGCGCGTGTCCCCTGTCATGGCGACGGCCCGCGACGCATCCAGTCGCGCCTGTCAGGTGCGATTGCGGTCTGGGCTGGGACACGTCGCGCGGCAGGCCAGGCCAGGCCGCTGTCGCGGCTACCGGCCATGACAGTTGGCCGTCGCTTCGGCCGGCCGCGATGGTAGGCCCGCTCCTTTTTGATTTATTTAATTTGATTTTTTTTACACATGTCACAAATAGGCATATTATTTTACGAAAATTTACCTGTGTATACTTCATTCCATCATAAACCGGTATGAATTTTTTTAGATTTTTTTGAAACTTATATGTGATTAAAAAAACCGAGAAAAGTCACATATAAAATTTAGAATTTTTTGAAACTTTCCCGGCCTGTCGCGGCCGGCCAAAGCGACGGCCCAGCTGTCGTGGCCGGTAGTCGCGACAGCGGCCTGTCCCGGCCTGCCGCGCGGCGTGTGCCAGCCTCGGCCGCAATCGGGCTTGGCGGGCGCGACTAGATGCGTCGCGGGCCGTCGCCGCGACAAGGGACACGCGCCGCCTGTCGGGCCCGTCGCGCGGTCAGTTTTGGCTTTGCGCGCTGTCCCAGCCCAATTTCGCTATTGACCAGAGTCGCAGCACCAATTTTGCCATTTTCTCCAAAGTAGATGAAATGAGCAAAAAATTTGATCGAGTAGTTCTTTTTAATGTACTAGTGTTCTACAAAAATTAAGCGCCGTAATAAAGAGAAAGCCAACAAGATGCAACAAAAAGGAATCTACGCTGCGATCGATGAACAGTTAGTGCCAGCCGAGAGGATCAGTACCAAGAGGCAAGTTTTCGAAGTTCAAACGTGAGAGGTTTTTGGTACAAGGCGTAATGGTAGTGCTCCGGCTCCCTCCCTCAGGGTATGTTGCCCATGCCCATAACGTTATGTCACCAACTACCATCCTTTCGAAAACTCCAAATCTGTTTAATGTTTATGTGCGAGTAGATCGATCGGATGTGCTATGAACAGTACTTGTATGTTTAGTCCTAAGAAGCAGAAAGTCAAATTTAGCACAAACAACAGCAGTGATGATTTAGACGGACTCACCAATTAAATGAAAATTCCTCTAGCACTAATTCACTGCAGATCAGTCCCTTCAAGCTCAACAGAAATTATGAATGGTAGCAGTACTGGTTTCTCTGGACAAGATTAAAGAGAAGGATTATACAGACACATGCATGCAGGCTTAAATCTTTGAATCTATCCATTAATTCCAACTTTTACCTGCCAAATACTATAATTATCCAACCCCAAGTACTGTTAATTAGTTCTTGGCAAGCAAGGGGGTTTATCTGATTGGAAGGAAGAATAATACGATTAGTGTCGAAAAGCAACCATTGTCGTAGTCGTACGTCCGAGGTCCGAGCAACAGAAATATACCTACCTGACTGGAATATAGATACACTATTACTAGCAATTCAACAGACACTATTATTACCAGCTTACATTGATGATGTGGACGGTTCAAGCGCGATCTTGTGTTCTCAGTATCATTTAGATCCCCCTATCAACGGTGCTACATGCACTCAAAATCTCACCGCCATTTGCTCTTTCCCCTCCTTTAGGCTAGCAATTACTCCAATGTTCTTTAGCTAAAGGAAAAATAAAGCAATGCTAGCTCTTTATCTTTTCAGTGCCTTGTCACACTAACAATATCACCCACAGACACTACTACCACCCCAGGCAAAGATACTTCAAAACCCCCCGAATTTTGAAAGCACACAGCTAGCTTACCCTCGATGCAAGCAAGCTAGCATCACCCCCAAGCTCCCCAACCACAACCAGATCTACAAATATTTTCTTCCTCCTTCCGCATGACATTGATGCACTGATCTGTAAGAGCCAAAAATATTTATGGGGATCACAGGATGGCAATAAGAGCAGCAGGTACCCTCTCCTTTAAGCGTCTCCTTAACGCCCCCCCCACCTACCGTCGCTCAGGCCGATCGATGAGCTGCCACCCTCTTCAATGTCCTCCCCGCCTCTCCCGCTATAAGACCTCTCGCCACCTTTCTTCCTCCTCCATCTCCCACAGCAGCAGCAGCAAGCAAGCAAGCAAGCTAGCAGCCACACCAACACATCACACCACACACTAGTTTCAGGAGCGAGCGAGAGATGGAGAAGTCGACCAAGATGGTGGCCGTGCTCGTCCTCGCCGTGCTGGCCGCGGCGACCGGCGCCGAGGCGAGGAACATCAAGACGACGGAGGCGGCGGCGGCGGGGGCCAGCAAGGACGCGGTCCTGCAGCCGACAACCTTCCCTCCCTTCGACCGCTTCGGCAGCGCGTCTCCGGCGTTCGGCGGCCTCCCCGGCAGCAGCGGCAGCAGCATCCCGGGGTTCAGCCTCCCCGGCAGTGGCGGCGTCACCCCGGGGTTCGGCGGCATCGGTAGCATGCCCTTCCTCGGCGGTGGTTCCCCGGGTCTCGGAGGATCCGGCGGCATGCCAGGCTCCCCCGCCGCCGGCGCCGTCGACGAGCACGCCAAGAAGCCGTAAAGATCCAAGCTTGCCGGTGGTAGCTAGCTAGCTAGATCTCGCTAGTGTTTGGCACGGTGGATGATTGGTTGGGTGATGCTATACGATAGTGTGCATGCATGCATGCATGCATGGTTTTGTGGGCGCTATACGCCGCGCGTACGTACGTTTATTTGTGCAGTTTAGCTTGCACTATTATCTGTTGGAGAACTCGATCTGTTGGTTGTGTTTGTTGTTTGGTTAGGTCTATCGTGTTAAGTTAGTTAAGTTCTTGGTTATGTAGTAGTGCTGTTCCTGAGGCATGAATAATATGCTAGATGCACGTCGTGTTGTGGTAATGATTAATTCAATGGAGTACTATTATTGTAAGGTTTTGATGTTTTTTATTTGTTACGATCAAGTTCATTTATCTTTTGGCTGGAACCGCAATATATATTGTCACTATAGTTGGTCTGCCTTTTATCAAATATAACATTTGTCTGAACGGAGACGTGATGGATGAGTATGATCTTGACAAGTTTCTTTCAAATCCCTTCTCCAGACCAGAATTTCTAGCTGACGTCAGCATTTGGGATGGCGATCTTCAACGGCACAAGTTGGAACTTGTGAGTTGAACGGATAAAGCTGCACAAATTAACACTACCAAAATTTCAAAAAAAATTAACTAGACTAAGTTCAGAAGAAGGTAGAAGAGGGGGGAAACATCATAACTCGCAAAAAAGAAAAGAAACATCACAAGCAAAATGAAGGAAAAAACTAAAGCGAAACCTCCCTAGTGATAATGGTGCAAGCGCTAGCTTTTAAGTTACCACATGCTAGCTATTGCACAGACATGTACTGCATGTTGGCGTAGTAAATTCACTGCCCTAGGTCGGTAACAGTTATTGTTCTCGCATTTATGGACGCCTTGCTTGTACACTATCGCATTCTACGTATACAAAGGAAAATGCTAGCTAAACATGAAACACTTGTGCATTTGCCTGTTTTGTTGGTAACTAAAAGTTGCAGCACTTTGCTACACTTAATTAAGAGTTAGATAAGTTTTGATGAGTCCTTTTCTTTTAGCCGCGTCGATGCATGGCAAGATCACCTTTCTACCACCTGGCGTGATTACGAAATCTTCTACAAATTTCTCTTGGGTTAGTCAAAGTGTGGTGCTGATTTAGATGACCTAGCGCTGATTTAGATGACCTAGCGCATATATTTGGCTTAATATCATGGGTTGCCAAAGTTTTCTCGCCAAAATTCAGGTTGTCACTTCTTTTTTTGGAATGAGATTCCCTAACTTACGGAAGGCAAGTCAGAGGGCTACAGTTTCCTGACTTCTGTCTGATTCCCAACCATTGGATCAAAAATGAACAGCCCAGATTTACTGCTACAGTATGAATCTATAGTACACGCTATAGTGTTGAACATGTCTATAATACTTGATCTAGTTCATCATGAGCTGAGCATCCCTTTGAATATCATTACTGAGTTGTAAGGATGAAAGCCACGACGAAGTCATCCCATCTCTTATGGCAGCCGCCTATTCTTTACGGAAAAATGGCATATTTAGTACCTTGACCGGGGTCAAAGCCGAAATTGACACCGCTTTTCACGCAATGGCAAAAGAATCCGGGCGACTCGGGCGACAGGCGACGCGTGGCTCATATCGCCCCGAGCGAGGGCGACGCGGGAGCCTCGCACCGGCCCACCACGACACGGCAGCGTCGGGCCAGCTCAGAGCGACAGGCCACCTATTGCCTTGGCCAGGGGCGACAGGCACCTATTGCCCTGGCCAGGGGCGACAGGGCCCTATTGCCTTGGCCCAGGGCAACAGGAGGGCGCTCCGATTTTATTTTGTTTAAGTCGTTTTTCTTTTTTTTGGGTACCGGTAAGCTTTGATTAAATTGATTGCTATTTTGAAAAAAAAATACCTATGTTAGTTGGTTTAGAGAGAAAAATATGAGTATAACCGCAACAAAATAATTTTAAAGAGCTCTAACAAAGTTTAATATTTACTATAGCATGTATTAGACGCAACTATAAATTATTTTAGAACGAAGAATTATTTTCAAAGCCCCCGCCGAAGTGAAAAAGGCGGCAAGCGATAGTGAAGATGATTTTATGTAGTCGTACAAGAAGTAGTACCGAATAATTGCATGATGTAGCGACGATTTGTGTAGCAAACTATTAATGTGTAGCAAACTATTTGTGGAGCAAATTATTATTGTCAACAAAAGCTCTGTACAACTATGTGTGCAATATTGTCATGTCGTTCTGGATCACATTATTCTTCGTTCTAAAATAATTTATAGTTGCGTCTAATACATGCTATAGTAAATATTAAACTTTGTTAGAGCTCTTTAAAATTATTTTGTTGCGGTTATGCTCATATTTTTCTCTCTAAACCAACTAACATAGGTATTTTTTTTTCAAAATAGCAATCAATTTAATCAAAGCTTACCAGTACCCAAAAAAAAAGAAAAACGACTTAAACAAAATAAAATCGGAGCGCCCTCCTGTTGCCCTGGGCCAAGGCAATAGGGCCCTGTCGCCCCTGGCCAGGGCAATAGGTGCCTGTCGCCCCTGGCCAAGGCAATAGGTGGCCTGTCGCTCTGAGCTGGCCCGACGCTGCCGTGTCGTGGTGGGCCGGTGCGAGGCTCCCGCGTCGCCCTCGCTCGGGGCGATACGAGCCACGCGTCGCCTGTCGCCCGAGTCGCCCGGATTCTTTTGCCATTGTGTGAAAAGCGGGTCAATTTCGGCTTTGACCCCGGTCAAGGTACCAAATATGCTATTTTTCCTATTCTTTACTTCTTGTCCCGGGGATGGATGCAGAATTTCTGTATCATAGATAATTGATGAGTTGGACATTAAAATTAACAGTGGGCTCTTCGTACGTGTATATTGGATGAATCTTTAGCATATATATTGTGCTGATCATACTACCTTGTTTTAATCTTGCAGTTTGCTAGTGGTCATGATATTTGGTTTGCAAAGCAACCGTTCAGGCAGGCCGCACCTTCAGCAATGTGAATATAATTATCTGAAGAGTATGCATATTACATGATATAAAGGGGCAAGAGTTCAACTTGAATTTCTTCTACATGTTGTGGATAATGCTCCTGCCCCGGAGGTATTAACTGTGGAGACAACTCAAAAGTTATATGAAAATGTTTATGCAGACATGTTTGGCAGAGCAAAAGCTCGCTGCTCTGCATACTATATATTGAAAATTTTCACCAAAGGTGAAGCTCTGTGTTATGTAAGACTGCTTTAGAGGAAGCAGTTGTTGTATAGGAGGTCAGCGGAGGGCTATAAGACGTGGTGGTAGTGTGTTTCTTTGTTCTTGGCTTGCTGTTTCTGTTGAATAAAGATTATGGGGCGTTTTGCGCCACCTGTATCTGAGAAGTATCTATGAAGTAAGTACTGATATGGCTGTGATAGCTTGCTTGTCTCGATAAAGGAAGGCTAGCTTCCATGAGTGCAGAATTTTGGCTCCCTGGCTAAACATGAGCCTTTCGGGAAAAAAAAAGATGTACAAAAAGTGCGTTCGCAAAATTCTGAAAACATTTACACGTGTAGATGATTGAGGGACTTGTAAATTTCTCTACAAAAATATGCATTAATGACTGTGGATTGTGCAAAAAGGGACAACGATGAGGATCACATAGTACTCATACATCTAACTGTGTGATTTTTTCGAAAATTTTGAAAGTACATCTTTTTATCGGGGTTCACTTCGTAGTTTTTGTAACAGGCTACACAGTTTTTCTATCTATTGCTTCAACGTTTTATATGAAACAAGCGCCACAGTGGTGTTGGAGTCGGAGGGCTCCTCTCTGATTCACCTGCTTTCCCGTGGAGTCCGAACCCGGCACGACCCATGACTAAACATTGTCAACAACGTCTTTGCGTCCAAAAATAAGCACGTACCGTACGTCCATACCTAGAGTTTGGCCAGAGCCCTGGCCGGATTAAGACCCTGTTTGTTTGGGCTTTTATTTGGCTTTTGGATTTTAGCTTAAAAGCCAAAAAAGCAAGTATTTATGTGCTTTTAGCTTTGGCTTTTGGCAGGGCCTAAACAACTAGAACCTTGCTCGATCGCATAATCGGATAGCCCTACATCTACACGACTAGTAATCGAATCATTGGTCCATGTTGTCGCCGACACCGTCGACGTTGCCGTCGGCTCCGACACCGGAGGTACGCATCGAGCTGGTGAACATTGCGCGGCGGGATCTGCAAGCGCAGCACGTGTTCTCTGAGACATGCCGAATGAACCACTTCTGCGTCACGTGCTGCCGCGCCTTCTGCTCCCACTGCTGCCGCCTCCACCACGACTACGACAACGACCGCGGCGGCACCGACGCCCAGAACCAGGTCCTCCGTGTCAACCTCGAATCCACCTATTCACAGCTCATTCCGCCTATCTCTTGCCACAATTGAATTATGTTACCAAAACAGCCCCGATCTCTTCCGATCCCCTCTACCTCTCGATCTCTTCCGCCGTCACCTTCTTTGGCGAGCAGTAGAGCTAGACCTCATGCCGTCCTCCGACCTCCCACTTGACGTTCTTTCTGGTACAAGCAACCACACCACTAAGAAAGTAGTGCCGGCCACTGATCCCCTTGGCCTCTGATCTCCTTCGCCGCCCCCTCCTCCGGTGAGCAACAGCATCGGACCTTATAGCCCTCTTGTGACCTCTCCCTTGACCTTCTTTTCATTGCGAGCGGCCGCACTATGCGGGGAGCAGCACCGGCCACTGAATCTCCGCAGTGCCACGCGAGGAGTTGTTAGAGTTCCTTCTCCAGCTCTCATCCTCCTCCGCCCTCAGCCCTCCTCGAGATCTCCCTACGACTGTCCTCCTTCGATCACTCACTACCCCCTCCTCTAGACCTCCATTAAGGTTATGGTTAGATTTATTTTTCATCTTTACTGAGTTGATTTGTCTTTGATTAGGTGAGCATGTGGATTTGATGATATTTTCTTCATTGTCACACAACTTTCCCCTCTACTCATCGAGCTACCCATTTACAACATTCACATCGATACCATCGTGGTCTCGGACACTAGGTGAGGATCTGTTGCTCCCAATGCTTTCATCTTTCAAGCTGTGTAATGTTGTAGATTGAGGACCCTAAATCGATGTAATGAAATTGTTTTCTTTTGCCAATGTTAGCAATGTCCTATTTTCAAATTATTTATGCTGATGTGTACATGATTTTGTGAATCTCTCCTCGTGAATTTGATGTTAGCCTACTATGTTAATTTTGAAGTGTTACTGTTTTGGTTACAAGCATATGGTATTGATGATGCTTATGTGAATAGGTGGAGTTTTTTAATATATATTTCAGTTTTAGCATATATAATGTTTATACATTTGTGTTCCATTTTCAATTTCAGCATTATAACTCATCTTCCTTTAAGCATGAGATCTTGACGAAGAAATTTAGCATTTAGGAATCTCATGACTACCGTCATACTTATGTACTACTATGTATGATCATTGTTTGCATTAGCTTATAGAAGGAAGTGTTGAAAAATTGAAAAGAGGATTAAAATTAGAGAGCTGGTAGGTGAGCACTTGTTCCAACTAATTGGTGAGAGCGACACAACTTGTATAAGTCAACTTCATATGGATAGGAGAATATGTCATATATTGTGTGAGATGGTGAGAGACGTTAGTGGTCTACAGGGCACAAGAAACACATCACTGACGGAGATGGTGGCTTCATTTATCTACACATTAGCTCTCCATTTTAAAAATAGGACTAGAAAAGTTTTTTTACCGAAGCAGTGAGACGATCAATAAAAATTTCAACAAATGACTTCTAGCCGTTTTGAAGTTACGTCATTTACTAATTAAGAAACCGGGACCTATACCTGAAGATTGCACGGATGATAGATGGAAGTATTTCAAGGTAAATAACTACTAATAAAAAAGTATCTTAGTTTACTAGCTGAAAACTTGATAGTTGTAGAAAATACTAATGTTTGCTCATAGTTGTTTATGTTATAGAAATGTTTGGGCACGTTAGACGGTATACACGTAGAGGTAACCGTCTCAATTGATCTGAAAGGAAGATGGATCAAGAAAGGTAGAGACAGTGACAAATGTGGTAGGTGTATGTGCACCTGACATATAGTTCATTTACATATTATTTAACTGGGAGGGTTTTGTACATGATGATGTGTCCTTATAGATGCCATCTCAAGGCTGGATCATTTCATGTCCCTAAAAGCTAGTATTACCTTGTTGATGCTAGCTATATAAATTTAAGAAGATTTTTAGCTCTATACTGAGGTCAAAGATACCACCTAGATAATTAAACCGTGCAAACTCCGCTGAACAGTGCAAAGGAGTATTTGAACATGCGACATGCCAAAATAAAACAACTAAGTATTTATTCTTCAGGCTAGCCAGATTGATACCATGAGACTCAGAGCAGTGTCCAAATTCATAACTAATAAAAAAACTTTGCAGCAGTTAGCAGTAACGAACCACGAACATTAATTGCAATGGCGCAGGATGTACCCATCTGCAGAGCTATAATTAGCCGTAAAATTGCTTTGTAGTATGAGTTACCACAAAAACACTGTAATTAACAAGCGACTAGTCGATCAAGTAGTAAGTAATCGATCAAAAAAAGGCGCGTCGCGTTGCCTAATCAAATGTCGCTAGGCGAGGCAGCCCGCGCGCGGTCCGCCCGGCAAGGTCGCTTTCGAAGCTCTCGAAGCAGGCCGTGGAGCAGGGAGAGGCGGCGGTCCGGCGCGTGTCGAAGTGCGGGGCGCCGCACTGCATGCACGTGTCCGGCTTCGCGGTCAGCACCGGGGGCAGCTGGTACTCTCCCCGTTCGTCCTCCTGCACCGGGTCTCCCAGGATCATCTCCACGTGCGGGAACCACCACTCGGAGCCCGTGCAGCGCACGCAGTGCCGGCCGTCGACGTGCTCCTCTATGCGGAGGACGGCGTCGAGGAGGTCCCCGTGGTGCTGCTGGTGGTGGCGGCCGTGGTGGTCCGGGCAGGCGGCGGCGGAGAAGCTGGTGCGACAGTGGAGGCAGAACGCGTCCCGGGGCCGGGGGAGCCACGCGGCGTAGTCCCGCGAGGAGATGATGTCCCGGACGTAGCGCGGGTACATCCGCTTCCCGTCCGTGTAGTGTGTGGCGAATACGAGCCGGCCGGCGGCGTCGACGTCGACGTGGACGACGAAGTGGAGCTACGGGCTGTGGTGGGCCCAGCAGCAGTGGGGGCAGAAGGCGTGGAAGCAGTTGATGCAGAAGCACTCCCAGCTCCTGCCTGGCATACAGCAGCTTGTCCACGGCCTGAGCTGACAGTGTCGTCGTCGGCCTCAGAGCATCCTGTGCCGCCGCTTCAGGCTCCTGCCTCGCGTCATGGTCCACGTCTCGCTCCGGCGACGCCGTGAACCTCATACCCCATATCGATCGCGATACGCTATTGCTAAACTAACAAAACCTGCGTCTTTGATAGTACTGATTACAAACAAAAACCTATTCGGGCTGTCCGGCACGCACAGCAAACAAGATTCGTATACAAACATTCATACGGCTCCTAACTATACACGGAGCAAAATTAGTCCCTTCTTCTGCATCATACAAAATTAGGAAGAAAAAAACGAGAGCTGAGCTCAAGTTAATTTGTAGAAACGGCGTGAGTTCACGCCCGTTAAGAGGAGTCGAACTTGACCTTCTATGTTAGCTAGTAATCGTGCACGTTGCACGTTTTATCGAATATATAGTACACTATCCAAACTTCGAAATTATATTTACTATTAACATAATTTCACCATTTGGAACTTCCTCCTAATTTTCTTTTATGTAGATTCGCGACTAAAACCATCATCTATAATATCAATAAAATCTCTCTAACGTATGCCAAGAATCATACACTACTTAAGCCAATCTATAGAAATAAAAGTAACATAACGCACAATAACAATAAACAGATCCAATGTTTCTTCTTGAAGGAACACGCACCTAGCGCTGAACAGAAGCAGAGGTTACTCTGAAAGAAGACCCACACCTAGCGCTAAATGAAAGCAGCTTGCACAAAGGCAAAGGCGGAGATTACTGCATCAGAGAACTCTCAGCACAGAATGGTAATCTCAGCAGTGAAAATTCCAATTTTATATATCTATCTGAATCTTAGCCTACACAACTTATTAAACAATAAAAGTTCCACAGTCGATCAAACAATCAGCTCAAAACCCTAATTGATTTAGGGGCCTGGCATATCTGCCCGGTAATGTACATGGAACAACATTGATCTGGCAGGTCAGTAATGGGATGACTCTTGTAATCCACGAACTACTCATATATCAATGCAAAATTTAACAAACAATCATGTGGGATTGTTGAGAACTGCATTGAAAGCAAAAGATTCTTCCAAATCAGGCCCTAGTTTTAATCTGCTGCCATGAATGGGTCGATATCACCAAGATCAGCAATGAGGGCCTCCAAGACTTCTGACTCGCCTTCTTGCGGGAAATATGTAGGGAATGGCAGCAAAGCTCTATCAGGTTTCTTGTATATTGAATCCTTAACGAAAAGGAAGCTACCTTGAGGACCAGGAACCTACAAAGTTGACAGGACATAACACGCATATCACAACCTTTATACTTCAGCAAGATGTACTGCAAAGTGGACACGCAACTACCTGGCCTTTCAGATACAGTAAGTTCCTGTTAGGGTCAATTTGGTAAACCCATACATTTTTCACGGTGCGTTGTACACCACCCATGCGCCCAGGCATCTTCCTGTTTTTAAAAACCTGCAATGTTATAACAGCTGTTATCCATTATACATGGAGAACTACCTGCTGCTGCGCTGTTCTCTCGGACACAACAACCACTTCATCAGTGCATTCCTACCAACACCTTAAGTTTACAAACTGTCCATTCACAATTTAAACCAAGTGCATCTGTTTGTGCTAACTAAAAGTGATCTCACTAGTCACTCCCACCTGAGGAAACCTATGACAAGAAAGCTCGGCAGTGTTGCACATACCACACAGAAAGCATCAGAAAAATAGGTTCTACAGACAGGTTCTAACTTGACAATGCTATATTATTAGAGAAATGATCAAGTGGTATGAAGATTGTTTCTCTTTTGGTCCACGCATTTACAGATTCACTCAATAACACCCATTGGGAGCCCCTCAAGGAACATCAAGGTGAATTCACATTCACATCAGGACCACAAACCATCTGAGAACTTCCCTTAGAAGTATTCAAGGAAGAATTCATTCGGCGTACAATGTAAATAGCAAAATTGTTGTGGTTGGCATGTCTTGGGAGGCAGTCTTTATCACAAGTATGAAGTAAAATTAGCAGCCTTATGTCTCTCTACTTTTGATTCATTTAGGAAGAGAAATAATCTGTTCACTAAAAACAAAACCCCACTTGCCTAAATGAAGGAAGTAGCAGCTGTCTTGCCATTGCTGCATGGAGTTGTATTACCTATTGCCTGTTTGAACCTTGGAGATTCTTTTTTCTAACTACATCGGGATGTCAAAAACTTGACTGAACGAATTTCAAGTCACTGTAAACCAAAAGGCCAAAAGCCAAGTGCACACTATTTTTTTCATGAGAAGCATTAGCCTGTGGGTTTTAGACATCTATACATGTATCTCCAGTGAAGGCATTAATAAGATCTGAATAAACAATATAACAGTGTGTTTATTTAACAATTCCGAGTACACTGTAGTCTTAAGGAGACAAAGTCATGGTTTTAGGTACATACAATTAACATTATACTGATGTGTACCAATTGGTCACTGCATGCACGTTATGGGTTATGACATTACCCTTCCAGGAGCATCCCTTTGACCAGTAGAACCGATGCTGCGATGTGATAAAGATGCACCATGTGATGCAGGCATCCCACTAAAACCGTGTCTTTTCATCCCACCCTACAAGAGTAAAAAGTAAAGGTTGTATAATTGGTGTACAGTGGTACAATGACATATCCAGTAATTGGTTTGTTATAAAAAGGGAAAGCAATATCTTCGAATAGCAGCAAAATGAAAATTATAATGTTATGAGATTAGTGAAATTAAGCTTAAGCTGGAATACTGAAAATCATCCACAACTTGGATTAACATTTTCAAACTAAGAAAATAATATAGTGTCATATTTAAAAGAAGGTTAAACATTTGCATCAATTTCTTGATATCCCATATAACTGAACTGTGTTTTGTAATTACCATCAGTCAATATTTCAATATTTATTTCTCCATTTCTAAATTCGAAAAATCATCAGCAACACAAGCAATGTATGCTTTGATTGTCAGAAAGTCAGCAGCAATTTTTGTTAAAAAAACTGGGATCTTTGGAAAAAAAACTGCTTCCTAGAATCAAGGGATAACTAGGATTCTAGATTTCTAGGACGTATGTCATGCATTTGAATCAGATACACAATTTTAATTCTCTATTTCTTGAGCTAATTAAGGGAAGAGGTGTTGCTGAAAAAAACACGTACTTTAATGATGTGTATTCATCTTAAAAAAATTCATTCTTAAAACATGGTGATTCCTCAGCAAGTTTACAACCATGTTAGGCACTGTTTAAAAGTCATGAAGTTAGTAGACATATATAGGCAAGAAATACATACTGCAAAACCTTTCCCCTTTGTGATTCCAATGACATCCACAAACTGTCCAGGCACAAAATGGCGAACCGTGATGGTTGTCCCAACAGGAAGAAGTGCATCCTCAGTAACAGGAAACTCTTTTAATTTTCTCTTCAGAGGGACTCCTTGTGCTCTAAAGTGGCCCACTTCAGGCTTTGTTAGATGCTTTTCCTTCTTTTGGCCTGCTCCGAGCTAACAAATACCAGGACAGACTTTAGAAGTTAGCAACAAAATTTGCAAGATACAAAGACTAAGAAATCTACAAATTTACCATATAGACTTGCATTAGATCAATAAAAATACAAAACTAACAGATGTAGTGTGTCTGAACTAGTCATTGTGGGGCGGGCAGTCATCTGCAATACAGCAACTGTGTAGCATGTACTTGGTGATGTCAAAACCCAATGGTTATTCTCCAAACAAGTTGTTACTATAAATTTAGGAGACGATGAAACCTTAGCAGTACAGTAGAACAACCTAATTTGATAGGCCAACCTAGATAACCTGATATCATGTTTCTCGAGAAAGTAGAATGGTAGGAGCACGCTAAGCAAATTAGGTGCCCTCTTCTCTACTCATTTTTCTTAGCCACCATGGGGAGAGACATGGGAAGAGAATTACTATTACATGGGTTTGTGGTTACAAACTTACGATAAACATAAACTAGTTTCAGCAGCTAGTCTAAATTCTCATGATCTAGTCATATGGTGAATTACCAATCAGTTATTGGAGAGCCTTTACAATTCCACCAAAAACAATTTACACCATTTCACGTCTAGATCGAACCTTAATCATCTGGCAGGCCAAAACCTTAACCTAAATGCACAAAACACTACAATTGCTTTGAGTCTAACAAATGAGTAAAACCAGCACTCCTTACATCGAGGCCTAATACTTAAGATTTCCTTAAATGGAGGTCCAATACTTAATTTTTCAGTAAAACAATGCAGCAATTCGCGATCCCTATCATATAGTACCAAGTTTGGTACAGAGATCAGAAACTCGCAGCACCTGCAGCGCGAAGAACCCTTCCTTCTCGGTGGTCTTGACCTGGCAGACGACGTTGTCGTCGACCCAGAGGACGGTGATGGGCACCTTGGCGCCCCACTTGTCCCACATCGCCGACATGCCGCACTTCACGCCGATCACGCCGGTCCGCCGCGAGTCCGGGCCCATGATCCCAGGACGCGCCTCTATGATCCGGCCCACTCCCTCGCCATCGCCGCTGCCGGCATCGTCGTCGTCGGGGTGGGAGACGAGAGCCTCGGCGGAGAAGGGGCGGCAAGGGAGGAGGCGGGGCCCGGCGAGGGGGAGGTGGCGGAGGCGCGCGAGGAGGCCTCTCGAGGCGGCCGCCATTGGGGCGGGAGGCGGTGGCGGCGGCCCTGGTCGTGCGCCTGGAGAAGGGCGGCGCGGCGTGATGGGTGGGGAGGGGGGGTTTACGCGGCGGCGGCGGCGGGGTAGGGTTTAGTGAACTCGGAGGCCGGGGGAAATGGCCCGGTGGAGCGGAGCACACGGGCGGCCCCACTTGCAGGTGGGCTTGTACCTTCATGGGGCTTCCTTGTCTCTCTTTTTTTCTTCTCTTTTTGTGAGACTCCATCAAAATTTGTTTCAGATATTTTATGTACGTACTTTTATAATTTATATATTAATAGTATCCACATTTTCATCATTGGACGTGACTATGACCACTTTCTAGAGAGCTTATGGCCTGGTTTATGATCCTAGAAAATTATAGACTATCTAAAAAGCAAAACTTATGAGGAGCTATGAAAATAAGCACCTTCCATTTTTCATTACTAGACATAAGCCTCAAAAGAGAAACTTTCCGAGCTTATCAGCCCCACGTTATGGAATTTCCCTCTAAGTTTAGGAGTATTTACCCGCAAATGCAATTGATATATAAATCAATCCTTGGTGCCCTCCCGCTCCCCCCAACTCGTGCCTGCATCCTCCTAGCATCACCGGATCCCTCCTCATCCAGAGATAGAAGCTCACCGAATCTGTACCTCTCCGATCTTAGATGCCTCTTTTGCAGTCACATGATCACATGTATGGTTTTTCTTATTTGCACCCTCATGAACAATTACCTGACTTGTAGATTATAAGGGTCAATCATTCTATTTTTTGATGATATACTGTCCAATTCATATAAGGAAACAAAGAATATTTATTTGTTTCCAGATTTGTTTGTTTGTAACGAGCAATTGTAGCATCCATATTTATTGATTTCCAGATTTATTTGTCTATATATGCAATGAACAATTCATTTTTCATGGATTCCTCTACTTGCTTACTGAAGTTAAAGTTTGTCTTGAAGCAAGTAGATTAAAACATGGAATTAGTTCTCAATGACATGCTCATGAAATTGATTCTTTAGTGCTATAATAGGATGTGCCAAATATCTTGCTAATTACCCAGTATATCCGTGTACAATTTCTTGTACTTGATTGTTTCATTGGGGCTATAGAATGATGTTTGTATTGTATGGAATGGAGGCAATGATGCATGTTAATGGCATATAAGTGTTAAGATTTTAAACTAGTTTTGCATATTTGAATGAGCAGTGAATGGTGACATCAGATCATTGGTAAAGGTTTACCCATTGTTGGCAAGGATATTAGCAGCTATGATGAGCATTGTTATCATCCAGTTTGCTGAACTGTTCTATTCGGTGTATGGATGTATGAAGAATGATGCCATATATCTGAAATTTAAGTTCAGAATTTATTTCCTTGCTCAATTGCGCTTAAACGGACCAACAACAAGTTCAAGGATAATACAGACATTATACTGTCCACTATGGACAATAAGCTCAAACTTCATAAGCCATTTAGAACATGATACAAGTTTCTTAGGGTTTTTCCACACCGGAACTCCTATGGACAGTTAAGCTTAAGCTAGTTTATACATAAACTGAAACTGTCTAGAAGGGGGTCTACATAGCTGTTGTGCCTCGGGTAGTAGCTAGTAGCGGATTCCAACATCTAAAACACGTTTTTTCTGTGAGCAACCATGCAATCTGAACGCACTACTGCATGTAAGCATTTTCTGCCTCCTACCTCCAAACTTGTTATTCACCTCTTCCCGCCTCCTGCTTCTTGACGTGCTGCGTGTTCATTGCTCGTCACTTAGCCACGCTGCCGTCGCTCATCATTCAACCACTCCCAAGCATCGGCACATGCTATGTCCTCTCATGGAAACGATGGCCAAGTCCTCGTCTAGTGGTGCCACACCATACTTGGAGGGCCCTATTATCGAACACGAGAATGGCTCCCTTGAGCTCGTCGTGGCCGGATTTGGTCTTCCCCGAGGTTGCATCTGTTGATCAAACATTCCTTGATATTGTTGTTGTTAGCCTCCTCATTTGCTGCATACTCAATCCCTGTTGTGCGACAAGCCCGAAGTGGGAGTTCCTGCCAGCACCGCATGGAGGTGCATGCTCAGCCTGTGACATCACTATGTCAGGCAACCAGAATGACAACCATTGCCATCCTGTGCGGTCTAGCAATCCATCACACCTCCATCGATGAGGCAGATCCCTTCCATGCGTTAGTTGTGAGGTCTATAGTCGGTCCGCCAGCTGATTTCTCCATGCCCACTGGCTGTTCGACGAAAGTCTCATTAGGAGCACCATCTTCCATAATGCTATCCTTGTTGGCTATGTGCATGCAGAATACTACGTAGATGGTGGGAGCATCAACTAATGCTGATTTGGGTGGCCAAGCGCATGGGCATGCGACCATGAGGTATACTTGGTCAGCACACTCGTGAACATGCATGTAAGGGCTATCTTGTGGGAGGACATTGATCAGTTGCTGGAGCTGATAACTGAAAAAGGACAACATGTTAAATGAGCATATTGGATCTGCATGGTTTAGCATAGCTTCTAGTTACATTACTTCTATGGTGGTAACTGTGTACTAGAGAATCTGATGACTACGTCATTATTATGGTGGTAACTGATTAGTAAACACCCTGATAACTAGGCGCAGATAAATTGACGATTAGTACATCATTATTATAGTGGTAACCATGAATAATGACTTGATAAGTACACCATTACTATGGTGGTAAAGGTTTACTAAACACCATAATAACTAGTCCGAGAAAAAGTTATGGCCCAGTTCTTTTCAGCTTCTAGAGCAGCTTCTAGGTGAAATTAAGCCTAAGCTAAAAAGAACTCAAAATTTATCAATAGCTTAAATTCACAACTTGAGCCCTCTCCTGTTGAGTGAAAATAAGCTACCAAATAGCAGTTTCCCGAGCTTCTCTGTTATTCCCTTCGCCTCCTCCTATTTCCACCCGACCTCCCTCGACCGCAGCCCGCCCGCCCGCCACCGGGCCGTTCCTCCGCCGCTCCTCCGCCGTTCCTCCGCCGTTCCTCCGCCGCTCCCCCGTGGAGCTCCTCCGCCGCTCCGCCGCTCCCCCGCAACTCTCCCTCTCCCCCGGTCTCTCACCGCCGTCTGGCCATTCGTCCGCCGCTCCTCCGTCGCTCCCCCGTGGAGCTCCTTCGCTGTAACACCCCAATTTTCCGAAACCTGAAAATCAGGGTCAACAAAAACTTTTTGCTAACAATGCCAATTAGCAATGCATCGGGTGGAAACCTGTTCTGCAAAACCCCAAAGCAAGCCAATCAGAGTCTTCTCTTCATCCCTGTTCCCCTTGACCTCGACCTTGTCGGAACTCCATCCGGCAAGTTATACGAAACCCTGCTCGACACCCCGTCCCTAACCATGCCTAAAACCCGACACAAAAGCCACTTCGACAATCCCCTTTTCCCCCAAAAGTCTTGCCACGGCAAGTGAAGCACTGCCATAGCAAGTCAAGACCTTGCCACAGCCAACTAGTCAGCTCTGCCACGGCAGCCCTATGTGACTATTTCCCCGCCGCGGCAGAAATTCCACTAACCGCGGCAGCCCAAATATGCTGCCACTGTCTCTTTTGCTTACCACGGCAACTCTCCTCTGCCACGCTATTTCACCTCCTTGCCACACCCTGCCGTGTCAAGTCAATCTGCCACCACCTCCTGCCGCGACAAACTAATCTGCCACCAATCCCTGCCTCACCACAGCACCACCTCTGCCCAGCCTTGCCGTAGCAGCCCAGGTCACCCTTCCTTCCCCTCTCCTTCTTTGTCTAGCCGATGCAACCTAACACCACACCTGTCGCTGAGTACACACATAGTATTTCTGCGAAATCGATGCATATACATGTCGTTAACCTTGTCCGAATGACTTGAAACTCTGCCACCAACTTCGCCATGCCATATCGCGAGTATGTGCAAACATATACTGCCTTTGTGTATCCGCACATACGCAAACCCTAATCTTCGGCTCTCCCTGTTCTTTCCCCCCTCGAACCTCATGCATGTATATATATATACGTGCATATCAGTGGCCTAAATCCGACCACAGCTCACCTGTCTTCGCATGTCCACGCCACCCATATACCAACCACATATATGCTAAAATAATCAAGTGTATGTGGGCACATACACTCCAAACCCTAGACCCCTCTACTCGGTAAAATTCTTTCTACCGCATGATCAAGAAAATATCTTCGGTTACTTTACCATTTCCCTCACCAGAGTGTATATATAACCATATATATGTATGTATACATCCGCACCCATTTCTACACCATTATCTCTTATCCTCACCCTGTCACCTTTCTACCCTTCTGCATGGTAAAACCCTAACTATTACCCTACCATAGTTACATTTCCTTTTCACCGTGTTACTATGCCACAAAAATCTTATTCCCTTTCTACCCTTCTACCATGTTACCTGGACTCAAAATATCTCCTTTATTTTTATCCTATTACCAGATAACCAATCCATCTTACCATCTACCGTGCTAGTCCACACCGTAATCCCTCGCATGTTATCCCTACTCCTATCACCTCAACTGCCCACACATGCGCTGAAAGTCCCTAGCCGGTGCATGCACATACACCCCGCCACCTTTTCTCTCTCCTAAAAATATATCTCCGGAACTCCCTAATCCTCTTGGCAATCTCCGCTTTATGAAGAACCAATGACAATCGCAGGAGCATATGAAACCCAAACCCTAATTGGCACACGCATCATATACACAAACACCCGACACAATCCAAACCCTAACCCTACGTGGCAACCTGCCCATCTTCACTCCTGACTCTCCAGATACAACCCCTAACCTTCCCCATACCTTGCCACCCCCGTGCCATCGCCCGGAACCCTAAAACCCAACCTGTCGATCCATTTCCCAACTATTAAAATTCTTTGGCAGAAACCCTAAAATCTATATCTTATGTATTTTCTTTCATCCAAAAATTTTGGGAAAAATTCCATAAAATATCTAAAACCATTCCTCACCCATTTATGAAATAAACCAGGTGGGTCCAGTTCAAAATTTCTGGTTTGCATTCAAAAATAGATTCTAGTCAATTTGGCACCTTGAACTGCAACCCATTTAATCCTTGCTCCTAAAATTCCAGAAAAATTCCACAACATTCCTCTCAACATATATGCTCCAGATATCCAAAAATATCTATGCCTCCAGTGCAATTTTCGACCAGGGCATGCATCAAACACCTGGTGCAATTTTCTTTCTTCCCCTATATTCAAGTCCAGCTCCCAACCACTTTGTTCCAGACCCTGCCAACACATTGCCACAGCTCAAATACACACTATATTCAGCTGCCACTGCAGTGCCAAGTCTCATTCAAACAGCCTTCAACTCCCCCATCTAATCATGCCCTTATTAGCAAAGCAAGGGGGCAGCTGCCACATGAGCCCATGCCAAGACCTGCCACACTTTGTTTTCTCTAGTCACTCCAGCATGTATGGCAGGAATTCTCCCGCACGCACACCCCTCTGCTCCTCTTATTTTCTTTCTCTATTTCCAGTACAAGCCTCCAGCTCCTATAGTCAACTTATATGTCAGCTCAAATCAGCATAGACACCTCCTATTAGCTGCTCTTTCTTTGCTCTCCTGGCTGCACTTTCTTTAATCTAACCTACTCCAGAATATCCTAGTCTAATGGCTCAGTCCAGCACACTTTCCCCCTGCTCATTTTTTTCTTTTCTCCAGTGCAATGTCCTATCCACAGTCTTCAACTCTAGAGGTCAACTTATGCTTGCCCCGGCCAGCCAACCAGCACATCCTAGCTCCTCCAGGGTCACTAATGCTCCCCTATTCGCTGTCCATCATTGCCCCCTGCTGCTCTCCTTTTAAAACCTTGCCGAGCTTCAATACTTAGCCACCCGAGCTCCCATTGCTAACCACCGAGCTCCCTTTCCCCTTACCTTTCCTTGCCACGGCAAGCTTTTCCGTTGCCACTGCTTGCCGCGGCCAGCCCTTTTGCTGCCACCACAGTTGAGCCAAACCCCAACCAGCTGCTGCAGCCACCGTGGCAAGCATTTCCATTGCCACTATCTGCCGTGGCAAAGCTACCCGCTGCCACTACCCGCTGTGGCAGGAGATCCTCCTGCCGTCGCCTGCTGTGGTGGGTGATTTAGCCATTGCCACTTGCCGAAGCACCAACTCGATCGGCGAGTAGCTAAGCCATTGGTTTGGTCCAGCAGCCAGCACTCAAAAATGTCCTTTCCAAGCAAGTGTTGTACTTAGGCCAAGTTCTTGCCCAGCTTGGCTCAAACCAGAATTCCAAAACATGTTCGGACTTGCTGGTCCAGGAGTGAACTCCCCCATATTCCATTGAGCTCAACCTCCTTCAAGTCCTTTCCAACCTTTGAACCAGCCCAAGTGAATTGATATGCCCGAGCAGTAGTTCTTTAAGTTTTATTTCAGCATGTTAAACCTAGAGTGCATGTGCATATATGCATATGAGTGTTAGGATAGCTCTAAGCCTAGTAGGCATTCCCACATGTCCAGCATGTAGAGTTTGTGCTGGAGGTTAGCTTGAAAGCTTTACGTATGCATGATCATGTGTCAAAGGGTTAAAGGACATGTTAAGAACTAGAAACCCTAGTATCCACTTCATGTGCATATATTTAAACAGCACCCACTCATGCTAGGGCTTTGGCATTTTTGCACTCAGTGTGAAAAGCAAGAGTAGGTGTAGGTGCATATATATATATACATAAATTGCACGAGTCGCAGCACAGCATATAAGGTACCACACACACACGTGTATGCATGAACCTAGTTATGTGAGGTGCACTTTTAAAACCTGGAAACCCTAGTTCATAAACTCCCCGCATATGTTTATAGGAGCATCAATTCCCTCTGTCGTCAGCATGATCTTGCAAGCATGGCACGAGTCTTATTTTGTTTTCTCCCGGTGTCTCGTGTCGCTTGGTTCTTATTGGCATTATTTTTGAAACGTATAGTTGACGGCGTGAGGTACATGCGCCAGGACGAACCCAAAGCATCTCCGCGTCCGGAACCGAGCCAAAACCTGCCAGGCAAGCTCTCCGCCCTTGATCATGTTGAATCCCAGTTTTACGAAATATTATTTTGTTTCGAACCATGCATGCTATATTTTATCCCTGGTATTTTATGTAGAGTAGATATCACCGATGATAGGAAACCCTAGTCCGACCCCGTAATCCTTGTTGCCTTAGGACTATTGTATTCCGAAGGTTTATCGGAAACTTAGGATAGTGTATGTATCTATATATATGCTTAGCCCCGCAGTAGTTGAATTAGGTTTTCGAAAAGGAAAAGGAAAGCAACACCCCATATTTCATGTGATGAAATATCGAAACGGACCATCGCGTCCGGTTGTAGAGGTGCATGGAAGGTAGGATATGCATGGGTTGGGATATTCTACCGTGAAATGGTTTGTGAAACCAAGCTGAAAATGGAGAAGATTTTGATCCGGGTCGGAGATGAAGGGGGAAATGCAGGGAGCATGTTGAGTGTGAGGTAATGCCCGGTGTGGTTCTCGCAGCCCGTTCCGGGGTGAGGTGTGGAGTCCCTCTCGGATCACCTAAGGACCTGTCTTAAGTACCGTTTGGCCAAGTCTTACCGTACGTCCACATGTCCTTTATGGGAAGGACTTGATCTAGTAGCCGACCTGGACTAGCATGAACCCGTGGGCAGTTGGTAGCGTGCGGATGGGGTGGGTTTAACCCCTGTAGAGAACAAACCCGTGGATTTAACGAGGTATTGTTCGCCACAAAGTTGGAACACCAGCCTCCTTGTAGCGATGAGACTGACTCAAGGTAGGGTTGGGACATGTCCTTCTGATGGGTTCATGGCTGGGTTCACAGCGGTGAAGAGTCTCGTTGTAATAGCCCTGTCAGTATACTTGCAAAGTATTTCCAGGGTGACCTACATCGTGTGGGTAAAGCCGTACCACCTCTGCAGAGAGTTAAAACTATTCGAATAGCCGCGTCCGCGGTCATGGACGAACTTGGTCGGGCCACACTAAAGTAGTCTGGCTTTCTGAGCCCCAAAAAGGATTTCTGGGTTATGGGTTTAAGGACGCGAACCGTCGTGTTCGCAGGGCAGTTTGCCAAGTTCCCGTTGTAGCAGGAAGTGTGAAGAAGGGTTTTCCCGTGGACTCGGGCAAAACCTAGAATCCTCGTAAGTACAAAGTGAGTAGCGTCTCCAAGTGGAACCGGGTGATTGGGAACCCCGTAAGTACAAGGTGAGCAGCGTCTCCCAGTGGAACCGCGCAAGTACCGTGCTTTGCCGTTGTAGCGGTAAGCACAAAATTGAACTCCCCGTTGTAGCGGGTGGAGTGTTTTGAGCAAATACTTTATCTCGCTGCGTCGAGATGTTTTTGATAAAATCGCTTTTACATCTATGTACTTATTTCAAATGCAAACTTACTTTCTCGCACAACATGAAACTTAGGATAGAGCCATGTTATTGATAAATTCCGAGCATGTTCATATCCGTATTAAACTCCCCGGCGGAGTGCTTGCGAGTACATTCAATGTACTCACCTGGCATGTTATGTGGCCAGACGAAGAGGAGGAATACCAGTCAGGCGATAGCGACAGCGACTTCGAGGCGTAGGGTTTCTCCCCAGTCTGTTGCCTGTGGTTTGGCATACTGATGGGCTATCCACCGTATTTTATTTCCGCTGCTGTTTAATTCGGCCAATAGGCCCGGTTTGTATGAACTAAAGACCAAGTATGGTTGATGATTGTAATAAACGATGTATGGCATGGTTATGTTATCAAGTACTTGTGTGTATCGACTATTGATCCAGGGATCGATACAGTGAACACAAGGGTTTATCCGGCCTTAAAACCGGGTAGTCCACATTCGCCGCCTCCGCTGTTCCCCCGTGGAGCTCCTCTACCGCCGAGCCGTTCCCCCGTGGAGCTCCTCCGCCGCCCGCCCGTCTCCTCCGCCACGACTCCGCCGCCCTGACTTCTCCAGTGGCCACCAGCACCCAGCAGCTCAGACGACAAGCTGAAAAGAACTCGAGGTGAGTTTGTGCCGACTTCTCCCCACCGCAGCTCATTTGGGTAGAGAAGTTAGAAACCGTTTCTGGAGAAGCTCAACCTGAAAAGAATTGGGCCTATAACTAGTATATCACTACTATGATGGTAGCTATTTCATATATCCTGGTAACTAGTACATCACTAGTTATTAGTTTATCTCTAACTAGTTATCATGTTATTTTGTACTCAGTTACCACCATAAAAATGATGTATTAATCATCAGATTATCTATGCCTAGTTACCACCATAGAAATGATGTAAATTATAACAATTGTGATAACGGTTAGAAAACTTCCTGGTAATTAAGCATGAAAATTTGGTGCACAACACCACATAACTCAAGCAATTGGTCAAATTGGTCACATCAATGCATTAGGCGTGTTCATTCTCTTCTCCAATCTGACAACCATGGAACAACGATTCACAGAATTTCTAAGTCTTCGCAAGTCTAAATTTCATATTGATTCAGAAGAAGCGGAGCACCATCGATTGATCAACACCCATCATACACCAAAAACATATCGAAATCTGCCATCCAACGAACGAGAACAAAAATATGAGAAAAAACAATTTTAGTTTCAATATGTCTAGTTTTATACTATTACATCAAAGTACAATTTCGATTCAGGCAGCAACAACAAAGAAAAATGTTGATGCAGCTTGAAATGTCATTGACAAGCCTCTCAAGCTTCGGCCCTGAACAAGTTAGCCAATTGCACTACACTTTTTGCCCTGAACAAATCAACCTCCAAAAAAAGTGCTTGGTCTTGTCAGAAAAATAATCCCCCAAAATTCGCCTTATGTGAAACCCGGTTCATCTAAAGCGCACTCTGGTTGCACTTCATCTTGTAACTGCTCCTGTAGGTAGAGAAGAGGTAATCATCAAAGATGATATTATAGTAGTGCAGCTTCCAAGAACAAGAACCCTCTCTTGCCGCTTTGGGAAATGAACTAACTTAGCAATAAACTATCTGACGGAACACTCCTAAACTCACCATGATGAATTTCAACCCACTACAAACTCTTAGAAAGTATGGAAGGTACTCTCTCGGTCATTTCATCGAGCACCATCCATGCATAGCACACCATTACACACCTCAAGCTTGCACGATTGGACTACAACCCAATGTATATATAGATCACATATGCACCCCTCACCATGGATTGCACTACAAGCTCTACTACGACGATGCATTAGAACTCAAGGTGAGAATCAAACCGTGCCTCGCTTGTCAATGCAGTCCATTGTGACCACTGAGAGGCAGCTACCTACACGGGGCAACTGTGTCGCGTCCAATAGCAAAGTAAGAGGAGCAGCGCGAGAGAAGGGCGGTGCCGAGGAGGAGATATGTGGCAACATGATGGAGATAGCCGGCTTGCAGGGAGCATGCGCCACGAGGCCTTGATGGTGGGCTTGTGCTCGGCTTCATGGGTCTGGAGGCACCGAGGTCCCAGAACCAGAAGAGAACGCGGCTGTTCATGACGCTAGTGTATGGCTCACGGGCCGAGCTGGTTTAAGGCGGCGCTAGGGAACCTGATCTCCTTGCCATGGAGGTGCTCAATGGCGTCCGTGTGCACCAGCATGCGGCCGTGACGGGGAGCTCGACAGCGTGTGGCATCGGCACATCGAGGAGGTAGTGGCGACATCTCGCGATGTGGAAGTGTCGGCTAGATCTGGACGAGGAATGAAAAAAAAAGGTGGTGGTGTCACTGTGCCGGCAGTGAGTGGAGAAAGGCATGAGATAGATGTTAGATGGAACATGGGCAAGGAAGATCAAACGGACGAGATCAGTCGTTCCGTTGGACAATTTAGGGCATGTTCCCAGACAGATTTTTCTTTCATTGTTACTGGCACCTTACCATGTTGTTGATTGCATTCAACATACAAGTCTTGGGGAAAAATTAGTTCAGTGACAGAAATATGTATGGTGATGCTCAACTTTTACCAAGCACTGGTTCACAGTCTTCATCGTCCAAGAACTAGCATGCACAAGGAGTCAACAAGTACGCACCGAATATTCTAACCTTCAAACCGAAACAAAGTTTTATTTGGTATTTCTTTCGGAAAATGTCATGAATCACTAGTATATTTGCTGTTTTTCTAAAGATCTTCTGCCATTTTATCACTTTTGCGAGTATGGTAGAGTAATGCTACAGTTCCGGCACGGCAGAGCGAGCCCTGGAGGATTTGATACGGCCGACACTGTATTGGCTTACTAAGAAAAAAATTGGCATGACATCATTTAGATGATAAAGACAAAGTACTCCAATGGACAATGGGAGTAAGAAACATAATTTCAAATGTATTCTCACTTGGTGCATATTGTGAATCTTACATAACTAAAACTATCCTAGAAGAGCCGAAACCCTTGCTGCCTCCGTGAATTCCTGGACAGAAGCTATTTTACCCGGCGAACAGTATTGCAAGACTGATTATCTAACAGGTGAAAGTAATAAATCCCAGATAAATTTGATAACGCTGTATGCACAGCATCCACTATTCGTATAATCTGATCCTCAGTGACATTGTATGACCAGATCATGAAACCGTATAATTATGTCAAGTGATACTCAAGGTTAGCTGAAGTTTTCATCCTTCAGGCCTCGAAGAAACGAAGCTCCACCATTGCTTCCTGGTGCTTGGGGGAATACCAAGCTGTGGCCTTTGCTGAACCCAAAACCTTCAGTGCCCAATCAATAGCAAAAACAGAGTCATCCACTCGAACAAAATGGTCCTGACCTCTTGGGTCAATGGCAACCGAGGATTCAACACGAAAACAGAAGGGCCCAACTATCTGTGAAAGAACAAGGAAATGCTTTATTAAATGTAAAATAGAATTTGGTATGATAGCTTCCTAGTTCCTACACACTATAATTATATTCTTTGGTTAATTCATCTGCACAGAATATACCCAAGGCAGGCAAACAGAGAGAAATGGCCAAGAGGTGTACTAAGCAATACTGATTCCTAAGTTTTAGGAAGCTAGTGCCATCACACACTACAATAAAGTCCATTACCATGTTGAATGTAATCATATATATGTTTATCATTTAGCCTCTGACATTTTAGTAAATGAAATGTCTTCCTCAATAACAGAGTAACCGGTGGCTAAAGTCATAAGCACAAGGACTTGCGTCCAACTACAAGTCAATAGTATCTGGCTAGTGGCCACCACCTAATAGCGAAGGAGTTGGGGTCCTATATCTAAGCATCGCCTAGTCCTGATAGATGACATGAATAAGCTCTTCTGCGCATTCATTAGCATTAGATGAATTATATACTAGCTTTCCTTAATGCTTGTCGTTAGTCCCCAACCCCTAAATTTTTTTCCTAATCGTTGTGCACAAAGTTTGACAGATAACTGCAAGTGAAACATGAGGAAAAATGCCAATATTTCAACCAGAAGCAGAAAACTAATGGTAATTAGTAGTTACTGGACATGTCATGTAGTACTGATATTTTGTAAACACCATGATTTAGCGATTAAGAAAACCACGAAGTAGCATTACTTATTCAAAATTGTGCACGTGACTCGTGTCAATTTTGGATAAGCTTCACATTATTATTTTTTCATGTAAACATATTTCACAGCATGTTTCAGAAAAAAAAACCATAACTTTCTGGGTCTCTGTGTCTCACATGAAAATCAGTTGATTCAACCTGGTTTTAGCATAGGGGTTGTTTGCATTGAAGGCAATTAAAAATTGATTTCATATGTGGTTCTGCAGCAGCATCCCTTCTTCTAACCAATTTGCTTATTGTTTTCAATAAGAACTATACCTAGATCACTAATATAAGCTAAGTCAACAAGTAACTTTTTCTGAAGAAAATCTAGAGATGTATGTTTTTGTGTGTGTAGAGAATAGCAACCCATCAACATATTCCATCTTGCTGGAAAGTGGGTATAATTAAGCCTTTCAATACCTTGTTTTTCTATTAGCACATAAAATCTTGATAAATAAAAATAGTAAAGCATGATGGACATGAATTATTACACCTAAGGATAATTGGCCGACCAGCTAAAGATCATATCAATTGTGAAATGATTTGGTAATTTAATGCAAAAACTAGGAGGAAAAAGATCACAATTTGTGGCATGATAATGTGTTTATACAAAATAACTTTCTAGTTCTAGATATCAGAGCACAAAGTGAAATGAAAAGACAGATATGATTCACCTGTTGTTGAAGAGAAACAATCACATCTGGACAAACATCACAGATTGTCTCTAAATCAGGCTGTCGAGAGAAGAAGAAATCTTGTGCAAGGCAAGAAGCACCACGTAAGAATAACGATCCTGAGGATATATCTAATCGGGCACCTACCCTTGTCAAATCCAGGAAAAGCCTCTGAAAATTTCCATGTTGAGCTGTGAAAGTAACAGAAGCAAAGAGGTCTGCAAAGGCAGCAAACTTATTCCTCTCGTTAAACACTCTAAATGCATTGCTTTTTTGTGCTCCAGCTTGCACAGACATTCTTTTTGAACAATCCCCCAAAGAACCACTGGCCACTGCACCTGAACAAAGAAAAAGAAATAGAAAACAGTAAACCATTTGGTGCTGTCAACCTGTAAATCTAATAGAGGCCTACAAGATTAAAAAGTATAATCAAATCCCAAATCCATGCACTATAGATCTTCATGATACATCAATGGGGAGTTGGAAACAATAGGCAGTAAATCATCAAAGACAACACCAGGGAACAGATGAATTAAATTATCATAAAATCTTGAAATGCGACAATAAAGAACACAACATGGCATATGGATGACAGTGTTGCCAATAGAAGAGCAACAACAGAACCTCTAAGCAAGCAGATGCAAATATATACTATTTTTCTTAAAAGAAGCTTGCAGTTTCGCTCGCAAAAAGCTGTAGTAACATGCAATGATGCAATATTAAAACAAAGATAGATTCTTACCAACGATCCCGATGAATGAAACATGAGGATCGGAGAGAAATACATCATATGGCTGAACCATTTTTAGCTTATCTTCTTTTTTCCTCCAAACATCAATGCTTTTTTTGATGGAAAGAGCTGCTTTAGCACACAATCCAGGTAGCAGAGCGAGAGGAACGTCATTGGATTCATCACCACCAAAACATTTTGGTTCCCCACTATTCTGCTGCAACAATAGATGATAACTCAATCCAGAACTGGGGCCAACTGAAGCAAGGTCAGCTGATAATGATAGAGGCACGTCCCAATACATCCCCTGTTTATCAACAAATAATCCAGGCCAGGATGCTTCCAATGTAAGATTTTGATGAGGAAGCTGCAAGCAGTAAAGAAAAGTTCAGTTCATCCAAGCATTGAGAACAGTAACAGCGTTAAGTAAACTAGTCATTCCCAAAAAAAGGGTAAAATATTCATAAACCACTCACACCCGTACTCATGACTAGATGTCCTAAGCAGCATAGACATCATACAGGAACAAAACATGATTTCTTGATAAATCGCAGTGCAAGTAACAAGTATACCCGCAAATAGCTAACTATATACCCAATATGTTAAGAGCATCCAGGTTTTTTGCCTTGTGGTGAATAATCGCTTTGCCTCGATCCCCCTTCTTGATATTGTACAACTCCAGCAGCAAAGTGGTGTCGGGTGTGATCAAGAGTTCCGTGCCTACACCCAGAGACATAACATCATGCAAATGCTTTTTGATATCAGTGGACCAGGAGACCCCCTCTTGTCGATCTGATAATTTCTCTTTCATGACTGCCACAAGCTTCTGTACATGAAGCTGTTCCAAGATAGTAAATGACCTGGACAGGTTACATTAAGCTGTCAGTGAACATGAGTTCTGCTAGACACCTATTAATTGTTACTAGCAGGGTGCCCGTGCGTTGCAACGGAACCTCAAATAGTATAATAACATCTTATGTTCTGACCAAAACCATAAGTCCATAACAAAATATACTGCTTTGCTTTACAACGATCTAATAGTAAAGTGCTCGTACAACACACGTGCACATATATAACAAAATTTACGCACATGTGTGGGGAAAGAAACAGCACCAGCAAGCCAGCTAACTCAGAACGTAAAAATTGGATTCTGTTGTTTAGTAAGATAATAAATTTCAGCAGATTAAAAAACTAACTCAGAATGTAAAGATTAGAGTATGTTTAGCAGAGTCTGTTGAGAGTTCCGTAAAGATTGGAGTTTGTTTAGCAGAGTTTGTTGAGAGTTAGAGAATTGATTAGGAGAAGGTGTGACGCTACCACCATCACAACTTTCAACTCAAATTTTGTAAGTAGTAAAGATACATGAAGCAAAATTATTGCAATTATACAATTCCTCTCCCTGTACGCAGAGAAGGTTCAAATAAACGAAAAAACAATAACCAAATTCAAGGCATTTAGGAACAAAAACTAAAAAAAACTCTACTACTTATGTGTCATTCGCTAGGATCGTTGGTACGTACAGAACCACCATTGCAATCGACACCTTTAAACCACATTTACTATCTAACAACCGCAGCAACCTTACAGCAGCGGAGATATGATTAGAGACGGCCGTTTTTGGTAAGATTAGTGGCGAGTTAGGGTGTTAGGGGAGGGGATTACCAGTTGTGGGCGAGGTGGAGGAGGTGGGCGTGGTGGAAGGAGAGGCCGGCGCGGGAGGCGGAGAAGGAGGGGACGAGCGGGGAGGCCATGAAGCGGTGGAGGAAGTCGAGCTGCTTGGTGCGGGTGACGCGGGGACCCCGCGAGAGGCCGAGAGGCAGCGGGTCGCCCGGGACGGGGCGCGCGGTGCCCTCCATCGTCGCGGGGGACTCGACGTCCAGCTCCCAACTCCCGTCTCTGTCCGTCGTCCACCGCATCTGCCGCAACATGGCCGCCGCCTCGCCTCAACGAGCTTCCGCCGGGCGGCGCGTTCGACCTTTTCGAGAGGTTTCGCGTCGGACTGTGCAGCGGGTGGGCGAGGATAGCGGGGGAGCGGGGGGCTGACGCAGGCTGGAGAGGATGACGAGTGCGAGTGGCAAATGACAAAATTTGTTAGGGCCGTGACACTGAACTGGATTAATGGGTGTGGATTATCCTGCTACTGGATCTAACTGCAAATACATAATCCTTATCGTTAGAAAAAAAAATTGCTCCTGTTTCCGGATTTGAAACGCGTGAATTTCGTAGGATTTTACTGAAAACACGTCAATTCTTATCAATATTCCATGAAATCCCCACGTTCCAAGGGCACGGAAAACATAGGCTTACGACGCGACGATGAATCTTTCATCCATGAATCCACCAAGTGCACGATCTTGTGTCGCTTTTGGTTTTTGGCTTGCTCTTTTCGTTACGTGTTCCGGTAATTTTGACAGTGTCGAGGTGAAAACAGAACAAGAATCCAGTACAAACAAATTTAGTGACATACGAAAACAAGAATATCGACTATCATGACCAGCACCTTCTTGACCAAATAACCTTATAGCAACCTCAGGGGCATCAGGCGAAAATAATCTACCACGAACCATTCTGAATTGCTGCACAAAAGGGTTATGAGAATTAAGCATCTGGATGAGAGCCTCTGCAATTGCAGGATCTGCCTCATCCCTTGCTCGCCGCACCGGCCTCCTTGTATGCTCATTTCGACTGATGACATGATCAGACCGCTCCCCACCATCCTCCTCCCTGTTAAGCAATGATGCCCTGTGATCCAACTCATTAGTCGTGTCATAGATATGCATGCTCAGGACGACGACCATTCATTGAAAGAAAAAACCCAATTCGGTGATGAACAAATCCATTAATTTTGAAAGCATAAGGACAATCGCCAGTGTTGACACTTCTATCCCCATGAACATCAAGCAACGTGAAAGCATTATACACACTGATCAAACGCATAAAATGATTAGACTGAGGGCCACCATCAAAACGGAGAAAATCGCATAGCGGTGACGGCCACATTGGATGCATAGGGAGAGATATTCTGCCTCCTCGACAACAACCATTGTACACCAGCCTATATTTTGGGCCTGACCTTTTGCAACGTTCTTGGAACCAATACGACGCATTACAATGCACATAAGCATGGTGAGGACTGCCATAATAAGATCAACCGGGCCAAGTAGCTGCACGACACATGAAAACAAAGCAAAAAATAAAAAAAATTCCAATAAATGACCACACCAAGTAGAACAAATCAATAACAAGCAAAATAACCTCTCAGAAGATCGATACTCCGCGCTCAACGAAAGCTTGACAACACAGATACGACCTACAAAGACAGAACGTCAAGAAGAGTCAAAGAACAAAGCTGAAAGCCGATAATATGCAACGCGACCAAGAAAGGCAACAAACCTTTCTTAACGGAGCTGCGATACTTCTGAATCAGCCTTCGCTTTCGACGATTCACAGCAGCTTGAGAAGACAGCTAGAAAAGGCACGCCCGTCACTGCAAGAAACAGAACAAAATGCACCAGTAGGTGATATTTAATAATACTACAAAAGACAAAGAGAAAAAGGAAAAGCAGAGACAACCGGAAGATAGCAAACCCAAAGGAGTAGTAGCATAGGACGACAAATCAGAAGTACCAAACGTCCGGCGAGCAACAGAAACGGACGACGTGGCAACAACAGAAGGAGGACACACGTAACGGGAACCTACAACACAAAAACGAACACACAAATGAGCTGGAATCAAAGAAAAAACACTAAAAATTCACGTATTTCAAACTAGCTTAGATCTAATGCTGTATTGCGTTGACTACATACTCATAGCAACTCTCTTCCGTTTTTGTCTTTGCTTCACGCAAAAGGTTAGTTAAAGTTATTATTATTAGATTTCTTGGATCTATATATTGGTGTTTTTCACTTGACCTAAGTAATGTGGGATTATTTTCTTATGTTCTAATGCTCATACCTCTACATGGACCTTAATGGGCTAAATCTCAAATATATCGGTGTCACATAGATTACGGGGAAAAAGGAAAATAACTAACCTGAAGACAAAACCAATTTGGTAGGCAGGAGAGGAAGATATGAAACAGATCCACCAGACCCAGCGGAAGGCACCATAACAGCAGCCACAATCGGAGTACCTATATCACGAACCAAAAAGAAAAGACACTGACAATGCAGCAAGAGATAGAAAACATGAACCCACAAATAAAAAAGTAGACACAAAAAATACATACCTCCCGATAAGCCAACTGGACACTTCCGCCGACGAATCTCACGCCGGCGACAATCTATGACAACAGCAGAATCCCACACCATCAGAGGCCCAGTTCTTTTCAGCTTCTCCAGGAGCTTCTCTCAGAAGCTGCCCTCTCCCAGCTTCTCCCAGAAGCCGCTCTCTAAAATTCGTCGGGGTTTCTAAACTAGTCATGGTATGTCTAAATTAGAAGCCCGACGAATTTGAGGGGGCGGCTTCTGGGAGATGCTGGGAGGGGGCGGCTTCTGGGAGAAGCCCCTGGAGAAGCCGAAAAGAACTGGGCCAGAATCATCCACGAGACCAAACCATCAGCGTGCTATCAGATGACGACACAACATGCCGACAGCTCAACGACAGCTCACACGCATGGGAAGAAGACACCCCATGCTGACGACGCAGCGACCGCGAACTTGACGTGCCCAAACTATTTTTTTTGAGAAGGGGGCAGGAGCACTGCCCATTCATATAGATTAGAGAATTTGAAAAGATATATACAAAGAGTTATATAGTTTGTCTTATGGCAGTAATCTCACAAGGATTTGAGCAACTATCTGAGAGTTATGACCCCCTCCCGTTTCTACTATTGGATGCCCGAAGGCCACTCGGCACTGGGACATCTCTTCGTATACCAGCAGGGCTACGCCCTAGGAGGAAAGGGCTTTGTTTTGGAATACCCGACGGTTTCTCCCCTTTCACACTCCCCACATTACATAGATCAAGACTACACTGAACTGACGACGACATTCCTTGCTTGTGCTTATGAGGCTCGCGTCCCACCAATTAGTGATGTGTTGATGTGTCCCGGCCGGCGTTTTTGGGAGTGGGCCCGGGGGGCTACTGTCGGCGGTATGGGATCTAGGGTTCCCTGGGCCGTCGGCAAAGGGCCAAAATCGATGCCACGTCACCCAAAGGGCGTGGGATTCGGGAGTATGCGCTCGAGGGCTTGGCCCCCGAGCACTGTGTTCGCTTGACTCCTACGGGTTTAGTCAAGTGGCCCACGTGCAGCGAGTGGGCGGAGATGTGGGCTCGGGGGTCCCCGAGCCCAGGAACCCCGAGCGCCTTTGGACCCTCCCTCGGCGCCGCGTGGCAAGGCGCCCCGAGCGCCCCTCGGGGGCCCTACCCCGAGCACTGCTTGTTTCCTCCCACGGCGCCACGTGGCGGGATGCCCCGAGCACCCCTTGGGGGCCTTGGCCCCGAGGAATCTTCATGGATCCACCAGTACACGTGGCGGGGGTTCCGCGGCGCCCTTCGAAAGGCCCCGGTGGGCCCTTTCCACGTGTCCCATCGGGCGCATTTAAGGCCTGTCCGGTGCATTTAATGCCTGTCAGCAGGCATGCCTACTCCAGGCCCAATGCGGGCGTCCACCGACGTGATAAGGCCTGTCAGTTATCATCTGACACGCTTTATGACTTTCGGGCACGGTATGGCAGGCCCAGGTGCATCCCTTGGGCCCGTGGGACCCGGGCGGTTGTCACCGTGGCGGGTTGCTTGCCCGTTAAGTACTCTCCAGCGCACTTCAACTCATGATGAAGACCCGGTTTCCGAGGATGGTTTGTCAGCAAAACATCCCTTTCGCAGCAGCTTTCGGCGGACGGCATGGCGTGCCCACGCCCCCCGCGTAAGCAGCGCGTCTATTGCATTTAATGCCCTTCGGTCACTGTGGTAAACCCCCGGGTATATAAGGGGAGAGCCGAGGCCATGTAAAGAGTTAGATTTTTTGGAGAAGAACTCCCTTCGAGCAAGCAAGGGCTTTGTAATCTCTAAAAACGTTAATAAACACACACACACACCAAACCAGGACTAGAGTTTTACACCTCCGCGGTGGCCTGAACCTGGATAAATCTTTGTCTCCGTTTTCTACCGTTGGATCGGGCCTAGACAGATCGTAGCTCCTGTTCCAGCTCCTCCCCGGCCGAATCCCAAAGGGGGTCCTTCCGGACCACCGACGCCGGTGTTTAGTCGTCGACATGCGTTCTATATGAAAACTCTTCTGATTGAGTCTATTCGTTTGATGGTCTTCTTTGGGATGTTGAAAACAGTGAGGTGATATGTGACAATTGAAGAGGGCATCGATTTTGCTAAGACGACTCTGCCAGCTTTGTTCAGATGCTTTCCTTTCCACCCAGGCAGCCGGTCACCCACTTTGTCGATCAATGGTTGATAGTCGACGCATCTCAGTTTTCTTGTACGTAGAGGAAGACCTAAATATTTATATGAAAAAGTCCCTAGACGCGCCCAAACTATCGCTCATACGTACCCACGAATGCGACGATATGCAAAACCAAACCATCGCTCATACATACGTACCCACGAACGCGACGATCTGCAAAACCAAGAATAACAACAACCCGATCAAAAAAAGAGAAAAAAAGAAAGAAATAGGCCAAGGAGAAGGAAAAAGCAAGAAGAAAAAAGAAAAGTGTTAAACATACTCTGCCCACTTAATCATTGTTGGTTAGCGGTAGTCCTTGCCTTCAGGTTAGTGCCACGATTGTAGTTGAGTTAGCTGAACATACATGTACATATGCTCCACTCGATCATTACAATCGCTGTGTCTCATCTATCCCATTTTCCACACTCTTACAAAAAGACTTGCATATGTCAGACCGATACCTTCACACACCAAGAACGCAGTGCAACACCGAAGGACCCGCACGATCTCAGAGCAGGACGCAGAATACCCCAACGAAAAGCTCACCACCAAGCTCCAACACCGTCACCTCCGATGCAACTGAGCAAAAGACTCACCACCGAGCTCACATGCCGGCACCTCCGACACAGATGAGCAAAAGAGAGAAAAGAAACGCAACGTCTCAACAACCCCGATGGAGACGACGAACCGAAAAGAAAAAATGAATCCAGCAGATCGACAACATCGATGGAACGAAACCAAGAAAGGAAAGAGCTAGAAGCCACCGGCTGCACGGGAAAAAAGAACATCACATAGAACCAGACAACAACACGTGGACAAAAAAGAAAACACCGGACCCCCAGCCGGTAAAGAAGACAACAGAACCGGCAACGAAGAGACAGAGAAAAGAAAAAGAGCACCAACGAAACCACATGCAAACAATAGAATGTACATGCACATAGGCCACAAGTGTCGTAAGAAAAGAACTGCACCAATGCCCAAACCGACGTGGAGCCAGGATTCCACAGCGTTTATTATAGTAGGGTATGCAGTCTTTTTTCTATTGTACATATATTTTGGACAATGTTACACAATGACGGGTCTCCACTAAGTCACACTTTACATAATCAACAATAAATCTGTAACACTGGTAATCGTGCCTCACCAAACCAAAACAAACACGACCGTGTGGCTTATTCTACCTTATTCTAGTCGTGCTACTACTCACAAACTAATGACTTAACTTACACAGGCGCACAGCTATACTGTACCCAGGTGCAGCCCAGCGACCACGGCCACAATCACATTCAGCTTCCCTGCGTCTCGTTTTACCATCCAGAAGTAAATTGAACATCTACAGAGCCCGTTGCCATGGATGTTATTGACTGCGAGAATAGGAATGGACGTCGTGTGCAAGTGTCTAGAAAATTTTCAAAGCATTAGCAAAATTATAGTAAAACGACGAACAATAGTGGATGCGACAATATGATTCATCGATGCAAGCAATGCACATGTAACATGTATCCCAGGTTTGTTTTCAACACATTAAGTAGTGACCAAACAGATATTAGCAAATACAAATAGCGTGTTCATGTCAATGTTCTTTTACTGCTTTTTTATAGAACTGGTAACAGCTCTCGCTTAAAAAAAAAGGTTCTTTTCAGGTAAGCAGATCTCTTGAGGAAAACAGGTAAGTCGATTCAGTGAACTACTTTTCATCATATTCCACCTCTGCTACTCCCCATGGCACAAGCACTAGACTAATCACAAAATGCTTTCAAAGTTGAGCTGAGCCAGCTAGCAGCAAAAGAAAAGAAAAAGGCCTACATGAAGGCAAGTCACAAAGAAAATCACTTCACTAGGCAAACCAACATATTTTAAAACCATGTCTCATATTCTTTTCACAGATTCTGAGGCAGTTGCAGAAGTGATTGTAGTTATTCCATTTACTGCTATGGTGTGTCTTCAGTCATTGTATTGGAGCATTGGCACTCTCAAATCTCAACCAATAAACATGAGTATATCTGTATATGCAAAATGACAAGGTAACAGGACACCTGATTATCTGGAGCTGTGCATTTACCTGTTCTTGTGATCGGAAATACATGAATGGAGTATAGTGTAGAAAATTTGAAACCCTTGATGTGTATATATCAGCATATCTACAACAAAAATAAAATAGTTGCATTTACACAAATAAGTCTTGGGGCCTGTAAAACATTCACCACTATGAAAACATAACCACTCACTTTTCAATTTGCCTGGTTAGATGACTCTTATCCCATAGGCCAGCACGTGATAGCCAGCCCCATCTGAAGAGGAAATAACATTTGCTTAGTTTATCTTTCTAACAATTACAGCGAAATGCACCAGGAGATATATGAACGAGATGGTTCATTAATTCCATAGTTAACGAAATCGTAGACATTAAAAATCAGAAGCAAAGTAACAAAGATGCACTGAGATTTTACAGGAATCAAACTTCGCAGACATTTCTTCTTCAAGGAACAAGTAAGACAGTAGATCTGGAAACCACACATTTGAAGTACTTCTCGCATTTAAATATGCTCATAAGAACTACACAGTAGTGCCTGATGTACCTTTTATTGAAATGTTCTCCATCCGATTCCAGCAATGGTGCAATCTTTTCATCTAATCTCTGCATGACAATCAGCAACTTTTGCATACTTTCTGCAAGCTCCTGATCATTCATACAAGTTGCAGCAAGTGTCTGGAAAAGAGTAAAATCGATATATCAGCTAGTATATTAAGAACTTTACAAAATCCTTTAACAGCCTGGGAACATCACACGAAGTCACCAGATTATCTTTACTTTTGGCTTAAGTTGTAGATAGTTTCTACGCTGTACCAGTGCCCCTCTAAAATTATATTGTCAATGGGTAAAATCTCAAGCTTCTTAAGGGAAAGGAAATTGAACATGTTAAATCTTAGAAAATCATCGTAGCTTCACTCTAATACCTGTGCAGGACGTGAATTTGTGCGTCTCTGAAGAGCCAGGCGAAGTTGGTTAAAAAGATCTCCCACAATTTCCTTTTGTTGTATAAGTGTGACAAGCTTTTCTTTCTGAACATGGCTTTGGATTAGTGTATCAAACTGCAAATAGAGGAGAACAAAAGAAAAAATTGGTCACTAAACAAAAAAGCACACCTTTATCTGCAACACAGAACATACATTAAAACTAAATGTGGTCAGTTCTAGTTTATGTTTCAGAGAATTCAGAATCAACAGATGCAATATGTTTCAAATCAACTTGATTAATGATCTTAAAGGTAAGTGCATCAGCAGCATTTTGGCATCAAATATTGTACAAGGTACTTAGGTCCCTCCATGTTGTTGTTTCATCACTTCACCAATAGATAGACCTAAGTGTCATGCTTATGCGAGTTTACGAACCAAACAAGCTAAAAATAAAATTTATGGACCAAACCAAAGTGAAATAAAATTTATGGACCAAACCAAAGTGAGACAATGGGACAGGTCTAAGGACCTCTAGTGCAATTTACTCAATCTAGAAACTAATGGATTTTGATCTGATAATAAGATGATAAACAAAATATGGTCCAAAAAATTCAGAAATCAAATGCAAGACAAGGAAACCACCAGTGACAGAATTAGTAAATGTTCCAGAAAAGGCTTTTTACCCCATATCCCTATACCTGTAATGTGATATACTAATGCTAAATGCTCTAAGAACTCTGTTTTGTGTAAATTGGTGAGAAAAGTAAGCAAGCTAACCTCATCTTCTAGTTCTCGGCAGATCAATGCTGTCCTCCATCGTAAATGAACTTTTGATTGGCTTACATCTGTGAAAATATGATCCCCCACATATAGTATCTCATCCCCATGAATGTCTAGAGATTTCTCCACCATCTGAGCACTACCACCAGAATACAAGCCACCTACATACCCAATTAAGAAAAGAGTAACAAGTCAGCCCCCAAAAAACATTTTTTCTGTTCAAGTTAGCATCATAAACAGACACATGCACAGAGAAGAAACAAGGCGTCAAGGTTTCGTGATTTAGCAACATAATCATAAAAATGCTGTAGAGGAAGGAGGTAGCTCATCTGTGGATGAACAATGAAATTATAGCTGCAAATCATCTTTAAGATTCGTAATGCAAAAGAGGGAGTACTGAAGCAAACATCACGTTATAATACCAAACTCACCTGCACATGCACATGCCTCTTATGCAACACGGGCACAAACCAATATATAGTGCATCATATCTAACCCACCTATGCAACATGATCCAAATCAGGTCACTTTGTATTAGTGGCTATAATATGATAGATGTTGTTAGCTCGTATAAAGTCATGAGCTGTTGATAATATGTATGCACAATGTTTCCCAATTCCTATCCTAGCATGAAAGAGTTTGTCATTTTTTCACTCTTGGTCAATCTGAAATTTGTCTTCCAAGTACTCATATAATTTTCCTTCAATATTTTAGTTTTTCAAGAAAAATGGACTTCAAGTCAAATTATAATATATATTCAGCCTGAAAATTGAACATGTTTATACAGTGAAAAAGAACAGAACAAGCAGTAGAGATTCTATGGAAATTAGAGCATAGCAGTAACAAACTCAAGATTTTCACCTGAATTTGCTTTAAAACAGGGATGTAGTAATCCATCATTTGTTACAACCTCGTATAGTGGATGTGAAATTTGGAAAAACTCTGGCTTCCTCGCAGAGACTATAACCTACATTAATAAATAATCAATTGATCTTAATGAAGTTTTGGTATGATGGCAAGCAATGACTGGCAATCAGTTACCTTTAATGTAATCAACACATAGGGGGCATAAATACTCACCATTTCAAACAGATCTCTCCATCCCATATCATTAGGAAGAAAACGATTGAATGCATGATTCATCATTTTGTTCGTATAGTGGTAATCTGAGTTAGTAATAAGAAGCAACCTTTTTCCAGCCTGACAATTTGAAAAGGGAAAACCAGTAATTCAGTATAGCGGTATAATGGCTCTAATATTTCAAATGGATCATGAGCTCTTAAGCTGACAGTGTGTTAACCTCTTTTTGATCTAGAAGAGCTAGAGGCAGTTCTGGATCAGGCTCTACAAATCGCTCTGGCTCAGCCATTATCTCGCTCTACATTTCAACCAGCTAAAGGAACTTTAAGACAAATATTAGTCGTAAATCATACATAATGACCAAACAGTACCTTTAGTTGACCTTCTACATGTGCTCGAAAAAGTTCTTTAGAAACAGCCTGAAAACAAGACTCCAAATGTTATGACACAACAAAGGTGGACATGTAAAAGAAGCAGCAGTGCTCTTACATTGTACAGCCCTTTGTAATCCAGTGGCCCAAGTTCAGCAGGCACCAAACCCTGATCTAACTTGTCAACCATCTGAAAAGAAGACCACCGTCCATATAAAGATGGTTCAATTTAAACTTGAGAAAATGTTTACTATGACAGACTCAAGGTTATCACATGTAAGGTTCAGAAGGTCTAACCACACTGAATTAAAAAACCCTGTTATTTATTTATTTGCTTTACAGGCACTGCAACTATTTCCTGAATGAATCAAAGCAGGACTAATCACGTAAATGAACATGTATTATGAACAAATACTGTCCGCATTGTGAACATGCAGTAAGCTTGCTGGATGAGCTTTTGCTTGGAAGTGCTTATTCAAATGCTTAGGGCAAGCCAAGTACCATGAAGTACTCCAATTCGTTACTGCTACAAACCCCACTACTACCAAAAAGAATAAAGACAACCTGGTTGTTCTCTCCTTACAGGACATCATTTCTGCAAATACATCTGTACATTAAATTAATATGAGCCTAGAACATAACATATGTCGAACTCCACTCCCTCGGAAGAGAAGGGCACATTGTTCGTGCAGGGAAGGGAAGAGAACACCAAAACTACTAGCAAGAAGAACTTTTACCAGGCTAGCAGTTAGCATAGTATTTTCCCTGATTTGTAACCACTTCTGCGATTCTTACCAAGTCTTTTACAGATATTGACAAATACTCTCTGCTTCTAAAAAACAATAATTATATATTTCATTTAGAAATAAATCAACTCACAAAATTAGCTCATCTGATGTGCACATGGGAATAATGGTTGTTGATTTAAATGAATAACTAGATATGAAGTGACATCACACGAACATTGAAATGACAATTATCAGATAAAGGAAAAGGTAAGTAACCTGCATGAACATGACAGCTTCTGAAACAGAGAAAAGGGTTTAAGGAACTCCCATGTATTTTCTTTCCGCAGGTCCACTAATTCTCTTCCATAAATCTCACTATTCACAAGCATGAGTAAGAGTTATCATTTTTCCAGGAGCACAACAAAATTTACAAAAAGTCTCATCTATGTCTACCTCACAGCACGAGTGGACAGCATTTGAGTACCATGCATAACTCTCTTAATGTAGCCAAAGCGGTCAGCTTTAACCAAGTTTCCTTTTACTTTATCCATAATAAGACCCCTAATAACCTGTGGAAGAGTAATCATATCACTAAGGGTGATGTATGTGTTTTGAGGTATTATGGATGAAGTACACACTGGTACACTACCAGGTCAGGATCAAATTCAAGGTCATCCACTGGGAAACCCATGCTCTTCAAGTTGGCCATCCCATAATCATATGCACGCCCTTCCCAGGCCTGCACAAATTTTACAACACGTCGGTACTTTTTGCAATTTACCATAATAACTATTGTGAACAATATAGACCATTCACTTCATCTAATCCAAGATGTTGGACTTCATGGAAAAAAAACAACAAGAATAATTACTTATAGTTGACACTCCTACAAACATTATCCTTAGAATTACCAGTCTTATGAGTTCAACAAATATGTAAATTTTTCTACATATGCAATCCTCACTTTCAGAACATAGTAGACAAATCAAGAAAATGGATATTGAAGTACCATCATGTTGTAATGAATCAATGTATAATCCATGTCATAGCCAATGACACTGATAGATCGAAGATTTAGTGTCCTGGTGCAGAAAATTCCATGAGGAGAGTCCCTTACTGTTAAAGGATCCTGCATTTAGCAAATAGACAGTAACCTTGCGTCACTGGAAGGGTGACTAGTTTCTCCATCATCATGATGCTCAATCAAGATATGATTGGCAAAAGGAAAAAAAAACCATGAAGTTCAAAAAGGAAACATTCACTACTACATAAAACGTCAACACTGACGGGCGGAAAACATTTATCAGTGACGGGTACTGATCCCGTCAGTAATTAATGGTCAGTGGTAACACAAGTTACCACTGACGGGTGGCAAAACCCGTCAGTGGTATCATCTTATCTCTGACGGGTGGTAACAATCCACCCGTCAGTGGTATCATCTTATCTCTGACGGGTGGTAACAATCCACCTGTCAGTGATGACATTTTTAGATGCGCGAAAAAAGTCATCACTGACGGGCGAAGTATTATGCCCGTCAGTGATGACTCACATCACTGACGGGCGAGGTATTATGCCCGTCAGTGATGACCTTTTTAGAGGCGTAAAAAAAAACCCTACCCGGGCAGTGCCGGGTAGGGTTTCACTAAAACGGCTGTAACTTTTGCATACGGTGTCCGTTTTGGGTCCACGACCACTCAAAATGACCGTATCGACGAGGCGCATCTGAAAAATCTACTAGTCTTTAGACCTATACATTTTTTCACCTCCAAATTCGCCCTCTAAGACTGACTTTTGCCCCTCCGAACGAAATGTCGCCTCTTTCGACCCTCCGTTGAACTTCTTCCCGAGCTCCAAATGCAGTAATCTTTGCGTATTCTGAACCGTGAGGGAGTAGAGCTACTAGAAAAAAATACGAGAAAAAATTTTAAAAATAAAAAAATTTCACTCCAAATTCGGCCTACCGAATCCTCCGAACGAATAATCTCGCTACCGAACCCTCCGTTCCCTCCGTTGAACTTCTTCCCGAGTTCCAAATGCAGTAATTTTTATGGATTCCGAACCGTGAGGGAGTAGAGCTGCTACAAAAAAATATGAGAAAAAATTTAAAAAATAAAAAATTTAGGCACTAGTAGAAGGATGAGAAGGAAGAGAAGGGTGGAAGGGTGGAAGGGAGGAGAGGAGGGTGCTCACCGTGGAGAGGAGATGGGGCCGGTAGTGGGCATGAGGATCTAACAGTGGGATGCTTGAGGAGGGTGCTTCTAGGAAGGAGAGGAGGAGAGAAGGAGGGTGGAAGGGAGATGGAGAGAAATATGGATCTGGATTTGAGTGGAGTTGAGTGGAGTGCGCTGCACTGAGGTGAATTATATACCCGGCGGGATTCTACAATTTCGGGTTTTGAAATTTCGGAGTTGGGCGGGATTCACATCACTGACGGGCAGGCTTTTTAACCCGTCAGTGATAAGTGAAAAATTTCAGGTTTTGAAATTTCTGAGTTGGCGGGATTCACATCACTGACGGGCAGACATTTGTGCCCGTCAGTGATGACTTCGACATCACTGACGGGTCTAACTTCGTGCCCGTCAGTGATGACTTTTCGTGAAATCCCGTGTTTCTGCCGAAGTCATCACTGACGGGCAGACATTTGTGCCCGTCAGTGATGACTTCGACATCACTGACGGGTCTAACTTCGTGCCCGTCAGTGATGACTTTTCGTGAAATCCTGTGTTTCTGCCGAAGTCATCACTGACGGGCAGACATTTGTGCCCGTCAGTGATGACTTCGACATCACTGACGGGTCTAACTTCGTGCCCGTCAGTGATGACTTTTCGTGAAATCCCGTGTTTCTGCCGAAGTCATCACTGACGGGTAGACATTTGTGCCCGTCAGTGATGACTTTTCTCCCCTAAAACGGAACATCTGATATAGTCACCACTGACGTGTATCCGGCTGCCCGTCAGTGATAAGTGATAAGTCTGACGGGCTTTTTCCTGCCAGTCAGTGATAAGATATAGTGGATGACCTTTTTTATAGTAGTGATTAGCAGTCAGACAATAATTGTAACATAAATCAGCTATTCCGTATTCATAATTTATAGTTAAATGTTGACCATGCAACTTCAGTTTTAACATATTACGCTATCATCTATTGATCGTTTTCTTGGAATATTTTGGTTTTTCCCCATGATTCATGTATCCGCTGTAGTTATGTTGCACTAAATATGTCATGGTGCTACAAAGGTGTGTCCTTAGTGGCTTTTTAATAGAAAATGACATGCATTGTCAAACAACATCTGGAAGGTTTTCAAGTGAAATTAGGTATGTTTGTAATTAGTCAAGAAACATATGGCTCTTGTTAAGCCTTTCTCCAATACAACAAAACTGCCATGAAATAGTTTTTCCACTATAGATACTGCTGTCGAATCTTTAGTTTGGAAAGTTATTTCAAGCATATAGCCGAAAAAGCTTCTGGTGTTGGTACCTCCATCCATTGCCGAAAGTAAGATCACGTTTGGTTTGATAATTGAATTTCTCGGTCTAATGAGTGTTACAACAAACAATAAGCAAATTCATGAAATGAAAGCTCTATTTCATCAGTCATCAGGCTCATGATATAAACTAAGGTGATGGTCATGCTGGAAACCTGGAAGCAGATTGACGCTGAAGTTCTGAGTTACATTGGTCAAAACATCAGTAAGCGTTCTACAGAATATAAATGTTAGAGAACATGAATAGAAATAGAAGAAGCATACAAAACACCAGCAAAGTGAAAATCATGCTAAGAGGGTAGAATATTACTGCAATTCCCAAGTCACTGAGCAGCGTTTCAGCTTCTCTTGCTTCTTTCCAAGCTATCTCCTCTATAGAACCATGCAATGTTGACTTGTCATTCCCACCTGAAATTCAAGCATTCCCGAGTATATTCCATCAGGAAAAGAATCTATTATGCCTGATGCTTTTGTCGAACACAGCACTGCTCCAGTGCTCGTTTGATCAACGATTATGGTCTAACATAACATCTGCTGGGAACAAAGGACGTAATGTCTCAGAATTACGGAGGTCGGAGCTCACCGAGCGCCTCGAGGTGCTCCCTCCGCACGTTCAAATCCCCCTTGGTGCTCTCCCCGAGGTAGTCCACCTCCGAGAGCCTCGACGAGGTCACCGAGAAGTAGGACTCCTCGTCGTCGTCGTCCTCCTCCTCACTCTGCTCCCCCTCCACCGCCGTCGGCTTGCTGGCGTCGAGCGCGCGGCACCGGAGAGAGAGGGGAGGGCGCGGGAGGCGGAGGCGAACCCTGGCGAGGCATCGCGACAGCGGTAGCGGCGGTCTGGAGCGCCGCGGAGGCGGCAGCCGCGGCGGGAGCCGGAGGCAGAGGCGCCGAACAAGCACGACGGGGTCCGCCATTGCCGTTCGCGCTTGCTGGCTGCTGCTTTGGTGAGGCCGAGACCCGAGAGCGTGCGCGAGGAAGTGGATGGGAGAGGTGGGACTGTGGGAGGGACGGAGTGGGGAGCGCGGACGAGAAACGAATTCTACTCAAAAGTTGTTGGACGCTTTATGTACTATTTACGCCATAAGATTTTTAAGGTTTTTTATTCGTTCTCCGTTATAGGGCTTTTTTTTGTTTGTAAAAATCCTCAATCAATCCTCCTCATTCTCATACCTTTATTCTTTCCATTTATTTATCCATCATCTCCTTTCTCTTAAACAAGAGAGCACCTAACTAATAAAATTATTGTAATACTTAGTAATATTCATTGGAGATTTAGTTTATCTGATAGTATTTATGTTCAAATAAATTTTATTGTGTTAATAATTTTTTCCATGTTTATGAACAAAATAATCAAGAATAAAATGTTTTTTCCATGTTGGTGAACCAAAATTTTCCACGTTCATGAACAATATTTCTTTTGTTCATGCATAAAAATCATGAACAAGTGATGCACAAAAGTATACTCTCTCTCCTCTCTCTAAAATAACCAAGAACATTTCATTAAAATCATGAAGATAAAAAGATGTAAACGCACCCTCTCTCTCTAAAATAACCAAGAACATTTTATTAAAATCATGAAGATAAAAAGATATAAACGCAAATTGATCGTTAAAGTGTCCTGGTGCAAAATATGTCCTCAACCTTTTACATGGGCATCTACATGTACCGCCACATAGGTGTGGTGATGAAAATGAGCTAAAATACGATGTGCTGTAATCGATCGTCTAAGTTTCTGAATCTGCCACTAGCTGTTACCTTAGGTGCGATCCTCCGTGATAAGAATGAAGTGGAAAGAAGGGAAAAAGAACAAGGTAACTAGCACATTCCCGATGTGAAGTCCACGGATTGAACAAGGTGCTCTAGACTTCTAGTCCAGCGCTCGACTTTTGTCTTTTGGAGTTCGCACGACGATCGACACACCAGGTTTCTGAAGAGGCGCTTTCCGGCTTTCGACCGTCGAGATGCCATGCTTAATTCGTTGTCATGTTTGGAGTATAGATTCTTCTTGGCTTCGAGACGACTACAGATAGATATAACAGGCTCGCAAAAAGACAATTGGAACATGTGAGGTGCAAGTAAAACGTGGACGTTGCAAGCAGACTCGTGAAATCAAAAGCGTATCGTTATCGTGTCTGCCGAAAAGAACGAGAAATAGCATACGCTTCTGGCCGGTGCTAAGCATCGATCGAGAATATTTGTCCAGCTCTAGCGCTTTTGACACGATGCGCACGTACGTAACGCCGATCTGCACCGACCCGACACAACTGGCTTACTCACGAGCAGGATCAGACGGGCACCATCCTCCTGTAGATCGACGCGAAAGCCACCCGTAGCTCCAGCACCGAGACCGGCAGCTCCTCGTAGTAGCTAGCCCTCGTCGTCTTCGGTGCCGGCGTCGCGGTCTACCGCTGTGCCCGGCGGCGGGACCGGCGTCGGCGTGCACGGCGGGCAGCAGTAGCACAGCGTGAGCTGCATAATTGCGAGACGCGCGCGTCACACGTTGGTTTCGACGCGCAAAAAGGAGAGATTTGAGCGTTGAGGTCGTACGTGAACGACGTTCCGAGGAGGGAAATATATATGTAGACTCATCGCGTATACAGAGTCCGATACTAACTTGAGTCTGCTGTTAGCTCTGAAATAATCCGGAATTAGTTAGCACCAAGTAACTCGGATCCTAGTCCTAGACGTAGTACATTACTCTTTCTTCTAAACGGATTTGCCTTTCACAGTGCACAAAATAAAAAACGTTTGCGAGGAAAAATAAAACGCATAATAACCAGGCTGAATCACTGTAGTCTGGTTAGCTAACTACTGAACATGTTACTACAATTCGGACTAGGAGTATCAGAAATAATACGATACACCCATACTCATCTACATCCTTTAGGGTTTTTGAACCTATGAGTTTTCAAAAAATCTCAATAAAATTTATAGTGATAGTTAGAGGTGGAATATAATCAACTGTAAAATTTCATCAAAAAATACGAACATTTCTGTCCTGTACAAATAAGACAAATGATGGTACTCGAAGACTATCATTTATCTTTTTTGTACAAGATACAACTGGTCATAATTTTGTATGAATTTTTGTAGTACATATGCTCTATCCATACCTATCACTATTAATTTTTTGAGCATTTTTGAAAACTTCTAGATTCGAAAACCTGAAGAGGTGTAGATAAGTGTGGGTGCATCACACCTGCTTTATTCGGAGTATGCTTATTTATCTTGCCAAAGTCATCAGGTTAAATGAATAACTCGTAACTCATTATTCGAAATGTGGCTGCTCAGTGTCAGTAATATTATCTCGATCTGCACGCATCGGAGACCAATTTTGATGCTACAGGTACCAGCTCATAGTTTCAGAGACAAAATGATGGCGGCCAGCAATATAGAGGTCTCCAAGTTCAGGGCAGGCTACATTATGCATAAACATCTTACATGACGACAGATAATGTATATTCTGGGCTGCATCAGCAAAACTCACATAGGAATTGGTAAGACGTAGGCCCTGAATTTGCATAATACTATGCAGGCTTGTATTCAGGTCTGTCATAAGCTGCTATGCTCTGCGGTTCACACTCTGGGCTGAAGAGCCGCACCAGCAAGGCTGATGTCGCGCTCGTAGTGATTGCTCCACAAGATGCCCACCTGAGACTCCTTGGAACTGTTATCCTTGGACCTAGATAATGATACAGGGTCAGCAAAACAGTTTCAGTTTTGAGTTGCTTCGAAGGACTAACACTGAAAACTATATAGCCATCTCATATATGGATAGGAAAACAATGAGATCCACAAACTTGATGATAATATTAAGAAAATATATGTTCGAAGATGAATAGAACAAATATTGTAATGGAAAAAATGTGGATAGTCAGGAAGAATGACCATAGTGAAGGCGGCAGAGCACCCAGAAAGCAAGGGAGCCACCAACACAGAAGATGCCAGCAGTGTGACGCATTAGTCGGGAGCAGGGCTTTGACTCCGGACGCATCACCTCCCCTTCTGACCATCCCAGTGCCTGCCGTAACGCCATTGCAATCCTTAGCTTCTTTGGCGATAGAGACTCTGCTAGTTTGCTGAAGTTGACAAGAGGTTCAACTCCTCAGACTTCAGAGCACTTCGCTTCCTGAAATTGTTTGTAGTTAAATAGCATGCCTTTTCCTTTCCAAACCATCTAAGGAGTGAAAAGCTAAAGGGAAAACTAACCCAAAAATAGCGGCAAATGTGAGTTCATTTTAAAACTGTAACATCAGCACTCCGATAAGATAAACGTATGTAGACCTATGCACTGATTTCTCATTGATTAATGATTACCCATCTATTTGCTGAACACATAAAAATTGAGAAAATTTCACAGCAGCTAATCAATTTAGAATTTACAATAACACAGCACAAACTAATATCGGAGTCCCTTGTTCCAGAAGAAAGAGAAATGTGTGAGCTAAAAATTATGTATACCCCAGTTGTGTGTTTTGGCCTTCAAAGGCAGTGGAAGTTCTATTTGTCCATGAGGTTCTATTTTGAAGAATAAAACTTGTCTCAAGTCTATATATGATCACTCAGATGACTGCGTGTGATCAAGAAGTGATTTTGAAGAGGACAATTGAATCATAGTTACCGGATCCGTTCAAACCACCGTCGAACCACGATCTCGATCGATCGATCTAGACGGGGGTTCGAATTCGCTGTTCGATTCGCTACAGGCACAAAACAGGAGCAACATACCCGTCCACGCAATCTCTGAAGAGGGCTGGTCGGGTCGCTTGCGACGCGCTGTGGGAGGATGACCCGACCCCGGATCATGCGAAAACCGTCGTTGATTGCCTTCGGCAAGCTCCTGGTAAAGCGAAGATCTTGCAGAGGGAGCATACTCGACTCGGCGTCGAATTCACGCTGGTAGTGGCTAAGTCCCATTACCCCTTGATTAATATGAGAGACATCGAGGAGGGAGTCGCGGCCGACTTCCCGGAAGAAGATATCCCGACTCTGGCGGAGGAGGTTGCCGCGAACAATCTAGCCGATCGGGCTAACCTGTAAAGGTAGAGATAGGGCAGATGAACAGTTTGATATGCATATCCAGGACTCGGGGAAGTCCGAGTGTAATTCGTGGGTACATGTTTTTGGTGAACTTTGTTTTATGTTAAGTTGTTTTCTTCCTTCATGATTATTTGTTCGTGTGTAATCTAGCTCTTTTGTGTGTGCCCTTGCCGATCCGTTGTAGCCCCCGTTGCACAGAGAGTAGCCGTGGGCTGTTTCCCCGTGTAGCGCTGGGTTGTGGTGTAAACCGGCGATTGAAGACAAATGGTTAACGCTGAGCCTTGTACACAGTACTAAAATAATTGTGCGAAGGTAAAAAGCCCGAGTGCGGTTGGGCGCACCCAGGGCGGTGTAGCCCCCGAGCATCCATTATGCTTGGCCGTGGGCGTGCATAGCGGGCTAGTCGGGGACTCTGAGGATTATGTCAACTGGAGCGAAGAAATATTTATTTATTCATCCATAATATTGAAGGACAGAGTTTAAGCATAAAAAGGATGTAGCTGTTCAATGTTCCATGCATTGGTGATGATGTTGCCGTCTTGATCCTTCAGTCGGTAAGCCCCGGGCATAGTACCTCAGTGACCACATATGGACCCTCCCATGGTGGGGAGAGCTTGTGCTTATCCGTGTTGGATTGGACTTGGCGTATGACTAAGTCGCCAACGTTGAAGGAACGTCCGTGTACGTGTCGGTTCTAATAGCGGCGTAGGCCCTGCTGGTACTTTGCCGACCGAAGGAAGGCAACTTTGCGTGCTTCTTCAAGCTGGTCGATAGCGTCTTGTCTCGCTTTCTCCGACTCGGCCGCAGTGTAAGCGTAGACGCATGGGGATCCATGATCCAGGTTAGTCGGCAGAACGGCTTCGGCTCTATATACCATGAAAAAAGGTGTGTATCCGGTTGACCGGTTGGGTGTAGTCCGTAGGCTCCAGAGTACCGATGGTAGCTCGGCTGCCTATTTACCTGCAAATTTCTTTGGGCGCTGAAAAATCCGAGGCTTGATGCCTTGCATAATTAGACCATTGGCTCGCTCAACCTGCCCGTTAGTGCGCGGGTGTGCCACAGCGCGAAGTTGAGGCAAATGTTATAGTCGTCGCAGAATTGGAGGAAGGCTGCGCCGATGAATTACGTGCCATTTTCGGTGATGATGCTATTGGGGACACCAAACCGGTAAACGATATTTTAGAAGAACTCGGCGGCCCGTTCGGCTGTGATCATGGCAACTGTCTTGGCTTCAATCCACTTGGTAAACTTGTCCACGACGACGAAGAGATGAGTGTAGCCCTCGGGAGCCCTCTTGAGGGGACCAACCATGTCCAGACCCCAGATGGCGAAAGGCCAGGTGATCAGGATAGGCTGGAGTGCTTGAGCTTGCAGGTGTGTTTGTCGGGCGAAGTATTGGCAGCCCTCACAAGTGCGCACGATGAGCTCGGCATCCGAAACGGCAGTCGGCCAGTAGAAACCCTGTCGGAAAGCTTTCCTGACTAGCGACTTTGGTGCCGCGTGGTGCCCGCAAACTCCCGAGTGAATGTGACGTAGTAGATGTTTCCCTTGATCTTGAGATATGCACCGCTAGAGGGTTCTGGAGGTGCTTTTCTTGTGGAGTTCACCTTCGACAACGACGTAGGCCTTGGCGGACTTCGCGAGGCGGCGCGCCTCGGTCTGTTCCGACGGGAGAGTATCTCGCAGGAGGTAGTCGAGGAAGGGCGTTGTCCAGTCGGGATCGATGACCAGAACTGAGTGCTATCAAGTTCTTTGGGATGTCCCTTTGACAGAGGGGACATGCAACTCCTGGAGGAAAACTCCAGTCGGGACGACATCCCGACTGGACCCCAGCTTGGCGAGTGCGTCTGCAGCTTCGTTGTCTCGACGGAGGACATGCGTGATTTCGAGGCCATCGAACTTGGCTTCAAGCTTGCGCACCTCTTGGCAGTAGGCTTCCATTGCTGGGTCTCGACATGACCAGTCCTTCATCACCTGCTGGACTATCAGTTCTGAGTCTCTGCGGGCGAGGAGCCGGCGGATCCCGAGTGAGGTCGCAATGCGAAGGCCGTGTAGTAATGCTTCATATTCGGCGACATTGTTGGACGCCGGGAAGTGGATTTGTAGCACGTATTTGAAGCGTTCTCCTTTCGGAGAAATGAGCACGACGCCAGCCCCTGCGCCCTGAAGCATTAGTGAGCCGTCGAAGTAGAATGCCCAATGTTCGAGGTCGATGACAGAGGGCGGGGACTGGACTTCTGTTCACTCGGCCATGAAGTCGGCAAGAGCTTGAGACTTGATAGCCGTGCGGCGTAAACTGTGCTGAATGCCATTAGTTCCATTACCCATTTAGCAATCCTCCCTGTGGCGTCGCAGCCAGCGTGGTTTGTTGCTCGACCAGTGCCTCCTCCTTGGCAAGGAGGCGAAGCCAAGTGGCTGCTAGTTGCTCGGGAGTCTACTCTTCGATGGGAACGGGTTGGTTGTTATTGTTGACCAGCGTATTCGGGTTAGCCATGAAGACCTCTCGAGAAGGATGGTGGCTTCCCGAGCTCTCGAAGCCGTCCGAGTCATACTCAAGGACGGGTATGAGAGACTCGATTATGCCTACCAGTCGGGGTCCCTGCTCGACGGGTGGGAACCCATGTTTGAACAGTAGATCCGACTTCGGCTCAAACTCGACTTTAGGGGAGCCGAAGGTATGGACTCAGGGGTGAGTCCGAGTGACGATGGTGTTGAAGCCTCCGTTGATCGGCGGGAAGCCGAGTCGCAGAGGTGAAACTTACCGAGCTTGTCGGCGATGAAGTCTAGCTTTCCGAATCGGAAAAGCTGTCCTGGATCAGGGACAACATCCAGGCAGGCAAATCTCATGATACTGCCCGGAACGAAGTCGCCTTTGTTGTTGAAGAAACCCATCTGGATCTGTCCAGATGGATCTATGCGCACAACCCTTACCTGGCGCGCCAACTGTCAGTGTTGTAATCGGGCAATAATGAATGCGGGGCAGCGTACGCACAGCAGATCTAGATTGGTCCACATGGGAGACAAAGTTTAAACAGGTTCAGGCCCTCAAGAAGAGGTAATACCCTACGTCCTGTGTTTGGTGGATGATATTGCTTGTATCCCGAGTACCGCAAGACCTCGAGAATAGATCTCTAGGTTGCTCAGGCTACGTGTGTACGAAAATATGGGAACTGATGAGTTTACTGATCGGGGGATCCCAACCTGGCCTTATATAGGCGACTGGGGTAGAGTTACAAGAGTTCGGATCGGTTTACAGATTGATTTCCTAATTAGTTACAACTGAATCCGGGGTTGTCGGGTAAGTATTTATCCCTGTCTTGTACTCCAAATCGATAAGGTGCCCCCGTGTAGAGGTCGGACTCCGAGTAGTTGGCCCGGCCCACCCTATGTCCAGAGGGCCGATACTGTCCTCCTTGACGATACCCGGGTGCTATGTCATCGTCACTTCACTTCCTGAAATTGTTTGTAGTTAAATAGCATGCTTTTTCCTTTCCAAACCATGTAAGGAGTGAAAAGCTAAAGGGGAAAACTAACCCAAAAATAGCGGCAAATGTGAGTTCATTTTAAAACTGTAACATCAGCACTCTGATAGGATAAACGTATGTAGACCTATGCACTGATTTCTCATTGATTAATGATTACCCATCTATTTGCTGAACACATAAAAATTGAGAAAATTTCACAGCAGCTAATCAATTTAGAATTTACAATAACACAGCACAAACTAATATCGGAGGCCCTTGTTCCAGAAGAAAGAGAAATATGTGAGCTAAAAATTATGTATACCCCAGTTGTGTATTTTGGCCTTCAAAGGCAGTGGAAGTTCTATTTGTCCATGAGGTTCTATTTTGAAGAATAAAACTTGTCATCAAGTCTATATATGATCACTCAGATGACTGCGTGTGATCAAGAAGTGATTTTGAAGAGGACCATCGAATCATAGTTACCGGATCCGTTCAAACCATCGTCGAACCACGATCCCGATCGATCGATCTAGACGGGGGTTCGAATTCACTGTTCGATTCGCTATAGGCACAAAACAGGAGCAACATACCCGTCCACGCAATCGCCACCACACCATGCTGTTGCCGTCGCACTAGATCACCCCGTGCCGCCATTGATGTCGTCACTGAGGGAGGGCGGCGCATGGGAGATGTGCAGGTGGATGGCAGGGTGGGAACGACCAGCAGGGAGGCGCCAACCGAGGCTGGAAGGAGCGCGGTGGAGGCAGCGAGGTAGAGCAGAGGGGACACGATAGGGTGGCTCTTTTTCTTTTCTAGTTTTTTTTGACGAATTCTAGTTTTGTTTGTGTGGGCCTACGATCTTCTGTGCCAATTTATTTAGAAATGGTGTATTCCATGAACAATTAGTAAATTCATCACTTTTTTGCAAACAGGCGAAAGCTTTGCTTGTTAGTATATTAAAAGAAAAAAAATTTGTTTTATAAATTTATATGATGTTCAAGACTTAAAAGCAGATCGAGCGGTAGCTAAGCTTATAGGTGAGTAGGCTACGACACGGCGATGATACAATACCCGAACCAAGGATTCCTATCTCCAAACATTGTCTAACGTTCTGGCTGCGTTCTAGAGCCCACCCTCATTGGCTATCGCTTGGTAGACCTGCTGCATGTTACGAGACTTGGCATCGAAAATCCGTGCGTTGCGTCTTCCAAAGGAGCCAAACCACGAGCAGTACAAGTGAATCAAATCCCTTTTTTGCTTGCTTAATTCAGCATGCTCGCACGACTACTTGGCCACCAGTCGATCAGGGTGTCATGCGGCGACGATGCAAAGTGTTCCAGATTGTAGTGTCGCAAGCAGTGCTGCCAAACATCGATCGAGAAAATGCATTGCACGAAAATGTGATCTGACATCTTATGCACCTGGGAGCAGAACGGATAGGTACCTTAGTTAGGAAGCCCACGATATTTCAACCTATCGGCAGTCCAGATGCGGCGATACAGTGTGAGCTACAGGTGCATCTTGTACTTTGTTGATTCTCTGATTTAGTTTTAAGATGCGACGAACCGCGAATTCGAATTAGGAACTTCACCAACCACAAAATCAGGTAACTACACCATCGATATAGAAAACGGCATGCTGCATGTTATCCCCTAACACATTGAACGAATATCAAGACAAAAGATAACGAGGCAAACAAGCTAAAACACAAAAAGTAAGGAACAAAAGAAAAAAAAAGAACAACTTAATAGGGAAAACTGGCGGTCATATAAAAATTATCAATTTGCATGTAGAACTATAGATCTGAAAGATGAGATTCACTGGACGGATCCAAGAGAGTATCCTGTGCATTCAGATTTGTGGTGCATTCAGACTTTGTGGTGCATCCAGTGCACCTAAGTCCAAAAACATCCACCAAAATTTATTTAAAAAGTCTTTTATTAAAAAATAATTATTAAAAAGTCTGATTCTTTTTCGATATAGACACGATATCTATCTACCATGTTACAAAATTTCAAATCCATATTAATCCACAACTTGAAAAACAAAAAAGATGATAGTGTTAATGAGCCTATTTCACGGTCCAATTTGAGTTAGCTCATATTCATCTATTTATCGAGCTATGAGTTGAAGTTAGATTTGAAATTTTATGATATTATAGATGTATATTGTGTCTATGTCGTCAAATCTGTTCAAATTTTTTCATAACATCTAGTGGATACTTTTGTCACCGATAAACTCCGTCCTGGTCAGAATGCACATCAAATACTAGAATTATGTGCAGATCAAAGACATGCTGCGTGATTTATTATCTAAGTCCTAGAATAATGTCAGTTTGTAAAATTGTAGATTTCAAAAATGAAATGTGTGATGTAAACTTCATCCTGCTCAAATGCATATTCAATCTGCAAATATTATAAAAATGTGCAAATCAAAGACATAATGCCGGGTTTATTATTGAAGTTGAACCTTTCGGGGCTGAATTGATTATGATTAGCCGCTAGGTTTGAACATGCTATTTTACCACATTGTAAGAAATGTGTACCATCTTTTGACCTTTATGTAAACAACATGTATGCTAGGGTTAGTGGCACTTTAAAATGTTAATTTTCTGTGGTCACATTTCAACACAATTTCATACAAACGATACGGCTCAACGAGGAGAGCAGAGGTTTACCTGCTGCTGCAGCCTTCGGCCGCTAGCTGTCGGTGTACCCAGCGCTCCTTTGAGGCGGCTGCTACGAATGAACACACATGGACAAATGATAGTGACGTACATAAAGAGGGGCGAGCCACGAGAGATGGCACTTGGGGTTGGTGTCGGCGTAGAGACGCCTCTCGCGGTGGTCCGGTTGGACCCCCTTTGGGATTCGGCCGGGGGCGCAATAGAATTCTTCTTATGAGCCGGTGACGGATCGTGGGGAGGGTGATCTGATGCAGGAGACGCAGAGATTTACCCAAGTTCAGGCCACCCGGAGGTGTAAAACCCTACGTCCTGCTTCTGTGTGTCTATTGATCTTTGGAAGGTTACAGAGGTTTTTATGCTTACAAGAGGAGTTCTTCTCTTAGAGATCTAACCCTAGAGTTCTTCTCTAAGAGAGTCTAAGGATTTTCTAACTAAGGAACCAACTGAAGAAGAGACCAACCAAGAGTTGTCCAACTGCTTAATTCGTCAACACTTTGCATGGCCTTGGTCCTCCCCTTATATACTCGGGGGGTTACCACAACGGCCAGAGGGTACTGCTGGCGACGTGGGCGCTACAGGGCAGCCCACGCCTTATATTTAATGCGCGGCGCCGATTTCCGTGCCGGACGTCTCCTCGCTGCGCCTCTGGACAGGGATTCTGACACCTTTATACTCGGCGGGTCCCGCGAACGGAGACTTACCGAGCTTCTTCTAACAGGGTTGGTGAGACACCCACTCCTGGGCCCCGAGTGTCAGCGACCGAACCCGCGCACCGGAGCACGCGGTGACGCGAACCTAAGGGGCAAAAGGTTGATAGCGACAGGGGCGTGCGGTGCGGCGCGCCCGGTCGGTCAACAAAGCTGTCAGTCGGACCCATCATTTGGCAGGGGATGATAGCCAACGGAACCTATCGCCTGAGCGGGTGGGGCCCGGCCTGACCGTCATCATGCCCTCATAGGGCTTAGGTTTTCTTGCCGAAATGACGTGCATTAAATGCCTCTGCCAGGGCTGAGGCTTGCTGGAGAAGCTAACCGTTCGATGATGTGCCCGGAGGTGGGCCCCACGGGGGGGACCCGACGACCCCGAGCACTCCGACTCTGAGCAGCTCCTTCAACTGGGAGGGACGCCAGCTGTCCCAGGCTACCCCCGGGCGACCTCGAGCGCTCGGGGAGCACTCGTTGGAGGGTCGCTCGGGGCCCCTTACCGGCTCCAGGAGGAGTGCTCGGGGGGACATCCCGAGCACTTCCCTGGGCCCCACACCTCTTGGGACGTCGGGCGCTCGGGGAAGGGGCCCCGAGCGCTCCCTCGATTCCTGAGCCTTGGACTCTCGGGAGCCCAAGGCCCTTTCAGGCTATTTGCGCGGGTGCGATGCTCGGGGAAGGCCCTCGAGCACTTAGGCTTGACCGCCAGATCCACTTGGCTGCCGGGGCGGGGTCTACACCGACCCGACCGCCACGTGTCTCGCTCCGCGGCGTCTGGTTGGCCTCCGCCGGCGGTTCGGGGGACCCTGGGCCCCATTCCGCAGACAGTTGGGGTCGCGTCAGTTGGCGGGTCCATCTTTCAAACATGTGTGCGTTCAAATTGATAGTAAAAATTTGTCAAATATACAACACAAAGGTCCGCTATAGTACGATTAAAAGTACAAATTATTCATTGCAGAAACAATGTCTCAAATAGTTCACAGAAATTACGAAAGATGAACTAAAAATACAACACAACCACATGTTCTGTCAAGGCTTGGAAGTGATATATGACGGCATCATCCAAAAAGAATTATCGCTTTAACCAAGAAAAATATTCTTGCTCAAGAAGCCGTTGCCGCTGCATCCCTAAGGGCCTGTTTGGTTGGGCTGTGGCCGTTGACAAAGCTGCTGTTGGCTGACTGTCTGGAAAAGCTGCTGTAGCTGTGGGAAAGTGAATATATGGCTTTTGGTTTATCCAAATCATCTATGTAAAATGAACACAGAAGCTTCAACACGTTACAAAAAGCTGGCAGAAGACAGCTTTTCCAAACAGCTGAATTTGCACTGCAAAACCCACAGCTATTGTTGGTAAAAGTGCTGAAAAGTTGGAACTTGTTTCAGGCTTTTCGAAGCCAAAAGCCAAAAGTAGGTAAATATGTGCTTTTCTAGCTTCGAAGCCAAAGTCTAAAAAGCCAAAAGCCTGCCAAACAAACAGGCCCTTAGTTGGGCTGCAGCTTTTTCCAGTGAAAAGCTGCTGAAAAGCCCAACCAAACACCCCCTAAGTCCTAAATACTCACTCTTCCCCGGAAACTTATCCAGCTTCATATATAAAGGAAGCTCCAGTGAAGAAAAGAGTAGAAGCTCGGGTGAGCGTGGAGATTTTTGGAATACATACAGTGCAGGTAGCAAGGGAAGCAAACAGGGAAGTGATGGCCCTTCTTGGAGAAAGAATCAGCCAGTAGGCAGAATCGAAGAGAAACCAAGAGGTAGAGAGGAGAATGAAGTTACAAGCCCTCTGAAGTTAAATCAAGATTGTACAAACGAGGTTGTGGAAGGTAAGAAGCTGATTTTTGAGGATAATAAGCATTTAGAAATAGAAACGGATAGATTGTCTCCAACTAAGATGAAGGCTGATCGGAATGAGAAGGAGAAGCCACAGGTTAAGGATGGTGAACTGGATAAAAAGGAAAGTTGTAAAGGAAGCTTTCCAGTTGAAAGTGCTAAACGGGGCACCTTTAAACGCCTCCAAGGATCCAAGGAGAGACATCAAAAGAAGCAGGCTGTTGACACCATCCTGAAAAAGAGAAATGCTGATCTGATGGAAGTAGACCTGGAGACAGAGTCTCCAAAGAAGGCCAGAATGGAAGTGGAAGGTGAGGTTGGGGGGAGGGGAGTTTCTCAAGTTGAAAACACCATATCAAGCATTGTAAACGCTGGGCTGCAGGGATAGCCCGGCGAGTCAAAATGAGGATATCAGTTTGGAACTGCCGAGGACTGGGGAATGGCTCGGCAGTTCGTGGTCTTCTAGATCTCCAGAAGAGGGAGGACCCCGATATTCTCTTCTTGTCCGAAACTAAAATGGATGAGAGAAGAATGAAGTGGTTTAAATATTTGTTGGGTATGTCAAAGATGGTAGTTAAAGATTGTGAAGGCAAAAGTGGGGGTTTGACCCTAATGTGGAAAAGGCAAGTAAATGTTGAGCTCCATAACTATTCCAAATACCACATTGATGCAGTGATTGTAGAACAGGATGGTTTCAAATGGAGATTCACAGGTATTTATGGAGAACCTGCAACGTATAGGAGGGACAAAACATGGAAGCTGTTGAGAATTCTGAACCAGCAACTTAATCTTCCATGGGTATGTGCAGGCGACTTTAATGAGGTTCTCTACAGTCATGAAAAGAAAGCGGCTCGGGCTCTACATCAAATGGAGAATTTCCGAATGACATTGTCAGAGTGTGGACTCCGTGATTTGGGATATATAGGCGACAAGTACACATGGAGAAACAATTGTTATGACGCCAGTAAATATGTGAAGGAAAGGCTTGATAGAGCTGTGGGTTCTCATAGCTGGTGCTCAAGATTTCCGTTCTATAAGGTCTTGATAGGAGACCCAAGACACTCAGATCACCGGCCCATAACTATAGTCTTGGAAGGGGCAGGTAGAGCTCGGAGACAACAAGTGGTAAATAGGGGCTTTAGGTTCGAAGCTAAATGGCTTCAGGAAGAAAGCTGTGAGGAAGTGGTTAATAATGCTTGGGCTTCTGCTTCTTTACAAGGTGAATGTAATTTAGCCCAGAGACTGAGAAGAGTAGCAGAGGATCTTTGTGACTGGGATACTAATGTCTTGGGTGATCTGGAGAAAAGAATCAAGGCTATTAAAGTGGAGCTGGAGCAAGTCAGAAGAGCACCATTGGCTCAAACAAATGTTTCCCGTGAGCTCTTCCTAAGAGAGAAGCTGGATAGACTGGAGCAGCAAAAGGATATGTTTTGGAGACAAAGAGCTCATGTCAAATGGCTTCAGTTGGGCGATAAGAACACAGCTTTTTATCATGCGGTTGCATCGGAAAGGAGAAAGAAGAATACAATAAGAAGGCTAAAAGGAGAAGATGGTGTATGGATTGAAGGGGAAGAGCACTTGAGGGAGCATGTGGCAGGTTATTTTTCTAACCTTTTCAAATCGGTAGTGAGTTCCAGCAATGAGAATATTCTTAATTCAATTAGACAGAGAGTTTCTAGCCAGATGAATGATAACCTGTGTGCTGAATATACCGAGGAGGAGGTGAAGGTGGCAATGTTTAGCATAGGCGATTTGAAGGCACCGGGTCTGGATGGAATGCCTGCAATTTTCTACAAAAGATTTTGGCAAACTGTGGGAGACCAAGTTACTAAAGAGGTTCTGGATACTTTAAGGGGGGGAGATATGCCGGAAGGGTGGAATGATACTATGGTGGTTTTGATCCCGAAGACTGCCCAACCGGAAAGCATGAAGGAGTTACGACCCATAAGCCTTTGCAACGTGGTATACAAGGTGATGTCTAAAGTTATTGTTAATAGATTGAAATCCATTCTCCCTGATATTATATCTTCTAACCAAAGTGCTTTTGTTCCTGGTCGCTTGATCTCCGATAATATCCTTTTAGCCTATGAACTAATACATTTCTTACAGAGAAGAAGAAATGGGAAAGTGGGATATGCAGCTCTATAGTTGGATATGAGCAAGGCTTATGATCGGGTAGAATGGAGATTTCTTCATGATGTTATGCTTAAGCTGGGTTTTCGGCAGGACTGGGTTAATCTTGTAATGAAGTGTGTATCCTCCGTCAAATACCAAGTGAAGGTAAACAATAGTATTACAGGTACCATCCTCCCTCAAAGAGGCTTACGTCAGGGAGATCCCCTCTCGCCATATCTTTTTCTCTTATGTGCTGAAGGTTTCTCTACCATGCTATATGAGGCGGAGAGAACGGGTAACCTGAATGGTATCAAAATCTGCGGAGGAGCTCCTAGTGTAAGTCACTTACTTTTGCAGATGATTCTCTCTTACTCATGGAAGCTAATGCAAGCAATGCTAGGGTGATAAACTCCATCTTGGAATCTTATGAAGCATGTTCCGGGCAGGTTATCAACAAGGATAAATCAACGATTTTACTTAGCAAGAACACTAAGTCTTGGCAGAAGGAGGAAGTGAAGAAGATTCTGAGAATCTCCTCTGAAGGGCTGAAAGGAAGATACTTGGGCCTGCCGGCTTACATTGGGAAGGCAAAAGCAAAAGCTTTTCAATACATAAGGGATAAAGTGTGGAACAAGTTGCAAGGATGGAAAGAGAAGTTTTTGTCTAAAGCAGGGAAAGAAGTACTTATTAAAGCTGTTGCACAGGCAATCCCTGTTTACTCTATGGCTTGTTTTGACATCACAAAGTCTTTATGTGATAATCTCAGCTCATTGGTTAGCAGATTTTGGTGGAGCCAGGTGGATAAGGAAAACAAGATTCATTGGATGTCCTGGGAGAAATTGTCAAAATCAAAGGAAGATGGAGGTCTGGGATTCAGAGATTTAAATTACTTTAATATGGCTATGCTTACAAGGCAAGCATGGCGGTTATTACAAAATCCGTCATCCCTATGCGCTCAAGTCCTTGCAGCAAAATACCATCCAGGGATTAACATTTTGGAAGCAAGTCCTAGAAGTGGTATCTCTTACGCTTGGCGAAGTATCTTAAAAGGTGTACAGCTTCTTAAGAAGGGGATCATTTGGAGAATTGGAGATGGAAATAATATCAACATTGAGCTGGATCCCTGGATTCCCAGAGGTTTAACCAGGAGAGTATCTTCAGTCAAAGATAATCAGCAGGTTACCAAGGTGTCTGAGCTTATAGACCCAGCTACAAATTCATGGGATACAGATCTAGTTTACTAGACATTCAATGCTGAAGATGCAGAGTTAATTTTACAAATCCCAGTCCGAGGAAACTCAACCGATTTCCTTGCTTGGCACTTTGATAAAAGAGGGGTCTTTTCGGTGAAATTTGCATACAGATTGGCAAGGGATTTAGCTGCTCGGGTTTCAACTCATGGTCAATCATCTAGCTCAGCAGGCCAAAGAGCATCCAATGGTTTCAGCTGGAAAAAACTCTGGGCTCTACCTCTACCGAACAAGATATTGCATTTTCTGTGGAGACTGGCAACCTATACTTTACCCCTCAGATCAAGATTAAAATGCAGAGGTATAGATGTTGATACACGCTGCCCTATTTGCTACCGCTTTGATGAGGATGGAGGACATTGCTTCTTAAAATGTAAACAAGTGAAGATTGTTTGGAGAATGGCTCAAATGGAGGAAACAAGAATGAAGCTGAGCCAATGCCTTGATCCTTTGAGCCTACTTGAAGAGATATTTCATCTTGACGAAAATCTGCAAATAAAGGTCTGTTCTCTGTTCTGGATATGGTGGCATGAGAGAAATAGAGTAAATGTGGGCGATGAAATGAGAGCTCCTCATGTTATTTTATCCTCTATTAATTATCATGTGCTTGAATTCAGGAATATCAAGCAAACAAGATTGTCTCAGAAGCTATCTACTAATCACAAGTGGACACCTCCCCCGAGTGAGTTCCTAAAAATTAACATTGATGGTGCTTTTCATGATAATACCAGTTCTGGTGGATGGGGCTTTGTAGCTAGGAACAATACTGGGGATTTATTTGCTGCAGGAGCAGGTAATTTGAGGCATTTAGCCAATGCACTTCACGCTGAAACTCTAGCTATGTTGAATGCTATCAACGCTGTAGCTAGAATGGGTTGCAAACGAATCATCCTGGAAACTGATTCTGCGGTGCTAAAACAGGCGGTATCATCTGAATCCCATGATTTAGCAGCACTTGGTCCACTTTTTCAGGAGATAAAATTTCAATTAAGTGATGCTTTTGAAGTTGTAAATTTAAGTGCTTGCCCAAGGTCATGTAACTCGGCTGCGCACATGTTGGCGGCACATGGATCTAAGATAGGAAATGGCGTTTCCAATATATGGTTTGACCATTTTCTAAGCTTTGTAAGAGACTCTGTAGCTGGCGACTTACCAGCATGTTTATAGTTAATGGAATACTTGTGTGTTCCTTTCACTTATCCAGCTGTTGCGCCGGAGTCCGGACCATCACTGCCAAGCGGGTCCAATATTCATTGAGGGCCCGCTTGTCAGTGGCGGAGGGGCGTAAACTGCAGCTGCAGCACCCCAACAAGGTAGCCATTCCTCTTGTCCCCTATCCGCCGCATCCGATACCCCCTCCTAATCCCAAATCCCCCACCACAATCCCACCGCCATGGCCGACGACCCTGCCTCCGCCGCCGCCTCCCACTCCTCCTCCTCCGCCGACGAAGACGACGAGGGCACCGACAGCGACAATTCTAACTCCGACCCAGCCGCCCCCGAGGACCCGCCTCCACCCTTCCCCGACGCCTCAGCTCCACCTCCCCCTTCCGCTGCCGCTGCCGCCCCCGAACCCGCCGGCCCAATTCCTCCTCCTCCGCCGCCTCAGCCTCAGGGGGCGAGCGCGGGGGACGGCGACGGATGACTCGAGGCGGCTGTTCCAGCGGCTGTGGACGGACGAGGAGGAGCTGCTCATCCTGCGGGGGTTCCTGGAGTTCACGTCGCGGCGTGGCACCGCGTTCGCGTCGCACCAGTACGACACGGGGCCCTTCTACGAGGAGATCCGGCGGAAGCTCTCTTTCGAGTTCTCCAAGAACCAGCTCATCGAGAAGCTGCGCCGCCTCAAGAAGAAGTACCGCGTCTGCGCCAACCGCATGGCGGCTCAGGGCGGCGCCTTCGCCTTCAAGAGCGCGCACGAGGGCGCCATCTACGATGTCGCGCGCCACATCTGGCGCCCGGCCTTCAAGCGCGACGGCGCCGCCGGAGGCGACGCCTCCGACGAGGACGACATCAACCCCGCAGAAGCAGCAGCAGCCGCCGCCACCACCACGGCGCTGCCTGGTGCCGTGGAGGACGGTTGTGGTGGCGGAAGCGCGTCTGCGCCCACGCCGAGGGGCAGGGGCGGGCGGCGTGGAAGGAGGAGGACGGCGCAAGAGATGGAGGCGCCCACATTGCCTGCAACTCCTGCAGTGATGTTGACCGATGTGGCTCAGGAGCCGTCTGTTGTTGCGATGGAGAATTCGGTGCCGGTGATTGCACCACCACCTTCGGTGCCGGCACATGTGCCAGCTCCAGTGGCAGCCAATGGTCCCACTGAAGATGATGTCCGCAGTATCCTGTCACCACTACTGAAAGAGCTCATCAGCTCCGTCGCTGTTGCTGGGCAGACTGGACCGGGATTGGGTTTGGGCATGGGACTTGAGGCCGTTGGAGGTGCCGATATTCGTGGCCTAGGTTTTGGGGTGGCGGGACTGAACCCCGGGGTGCCCAGTGATGAGAAGTGGAGGCAGCAGCAGATTTTGGAGCTGGAGGTATACCTGAAGAGGATTGAGCTTGTCCGGGAGCAGGTCACCACGGCGCTAGAAGAACTCAGGTCATCAGAAAGTTGATTAGTTTCTCTTGTTCTGTAATCACCGATTCAGAGGTTACCTTCTTCTCTGAAGATTCATGAGTATTTGTTTGCCATCAACTTTTGATGTTGGATAGTGCGGCGTTGGAGAGGGTATAGAGAGTTGATGTGTTATAAGCTTCTAATTATATACTTGTTGGGTCGCGTAGTTGCCTGTAGTTGTCATAAGGTTAGAGATGAACTTTGATCTGTAGATGGAATGTTTAATCAAGGTTTGTCATTACTTGTAGTTCATTTCTGTTCCCTGATTTGATCAGTCTTATAATTTGATAAAATGCAGTGAAGAATTTTGAGTCTGGAGATTTATGACCACACTCTTTGGTTTTAACTTGAGCAACATAGTAGGTTGAGCATTTGTTTCTCACATAAGACTGAGAAGAGACAGGAAATTGAAAAAAAGTATCATACCGCAGCTATTGAATGCATAGCCATAGCTTTGTTAGTATTTTGCTTCATGGACATTGTTTACTTCTGTGGCTAGTGTTTCATTTTACAAACAGGACTTCTTGTGCTACCTGGAACACACTGAATTGATGATGCTTCAAACTTACCCGTGCATCCATCTTCCTTGGCAGCTTTTCATATCCAGTTCCGTTATTTGGATGGAGCCGGTTACAGTATGCATACTGCCTGTTTTTGGTAAATCTAGATAAGCTATTATACAGTCGGAAGCAGACTATGAGTTTGTTCGTTTTCGTCCTGGTTGATTATGAAAGTTCTCCCACAATGTTTTTGCTCCAGATGCATCGTGTCATATACCGATGGAGATCCAATACAGTCGCTATTGCAACTGCACTATAGCAATTGCACGCGATCCACCTTTTTATCCGACGGCCCATATTGATTGCTACAGTACCCTTAGCTGCTTTAATTCGTTACAGTACCCATTGCCACAGTACTCGGCGGATCTCGGCCCTCCATTAGATCTAGCGGTGATCCTCCAATTGCTTAAGTTGCAGTTTATAGTAGCAACTGCACAGGAACCCGGTCCGTCATATACTACGTCTTTCGCTCAACTTTTTCTGTGAACATTCAGCATACATATTAGGGTCTTAGCGAGTATCTGTGAAGTACTCGAGTGTTTTACTACACTTAGCAAATTCCCTACAAAAGCTTGACTGCTTCATTTGATAGGTGGTTTAACGCCTTGTTTTCCTATGGAACATTCTCAAGGCTTTCGCAGCAATTTCTTCAGTTGTTTGTAACAGATAAATCTAGACAGAAGAAGCATCGAATCTGAAGTAAACCATGTCGAAGCAGTCGCGTTACAGTGAAAAGGGAAGCAGCACGGTACAAGATACAAACTCCAACGATGAGGAAGCAGAACATGAAAGTAGAAACACACGCTGAATCGAAATGAATCCATATACATACGCGCCATGACAACCAGCTGGGCTCCTGCAGAAGTTTGCAGGATGCATGGCTCTACTGGATGGCGCACTGATCTCCTCCGGCTCCGGGGGGCGACCGCTCCTCGTAGCAGCGGTAGCCCACGGCTACGGGCGGCGCGCGCACGGCGCGGTAGCTGTAGTAGTAGTGGCAGCCGGGCAGGGCGCAGGGGCTGGAGTAGCAGCCCGGCACGCAGCGGTACCCGTGCCACGGCCCCGTCTTGTCGCAGCACGCCTCCTTGCAAGCCTTCTCGCAGTCCTCCTTGCAGGCCTTCTCGCAGGCCTCCTGGCATGGATCCTCCTTCTCCTTCGGCTTGTCGTCCTCGACGCTGACGATGGCCGCGGCGAAGCACGCCTTCCTGAGCTCCTGCACCACGCGCACCGGATCCACGGCGCCGACCACCGTAAGCGTGCATTTGTCCGTGTCGATGTCCATGGACTTGATCCCTGGAAGATTACAGTTAATTACACACGCTGGTGCAAGAAAGATACAAGTCCCGAACGCCTAGCATTGCTCGACAGACAGACAGACAGACAGACAGACAGATAGATAGACAGAGATAGAGGGAGGGAGGGAGGGAGGGAGGGAGATAGATGGAAAGCGAGATACCCTCGAGCTTGGCAACAGTTGACAGGATCTCACTCATGCATTTGTTGCCGTAAGATCAGCTCTGATCACTATCTTCTGCAAGTTATTCAGAAGCGAAAACACAAGCACTCAGCACACATGTTTTCATGATTATAATGGCATGTGTACGCCTTTAATTTTGTTCAGAAGAAACCCAAAAAAAGCGTAGAAGAAAACCCAAGAATATGATCACTAATTACCTTAGACATTGTGAGCTAGCTATATGACACCCTTGGACTTGGGGTCGGCGTGGAGAGCAAGGCGCTGTCTGAAGTTCTGCAAAGCCTGTCTAATTCTAAGCCATTTATATACTGTGGAAGTCAACCGAGCAAGTTCCATTGGCTGGAACTTTGTCATAGGAGTAGCTAATCGTTGTACTACTACCGGTAAAAGAATTATTTTCTTAATACAGGATATTGCAATCGTAGTTGGACTATAATTCCCAAAATCGAACTGGTTAGTGTACATGTTCTTTATTGGTTTTTCATCCGTGTTGAAATGTCAAAGCCACAGGTTTTCTAAGTTTGAGTTTCCTTAACACCCCTGCACCCAGTCCCAAAGGCTCCACCAATGATATCCCAAATGCATTTAGCAACATGACATTCAAATAAAGATGATGTAAAGATTCATGTGAATGACAAAAACTGCAAGGTGCCTCCCCAAACCAATGCCTCCTTACCATATTATCCCGAGTAAGAATAGCATTACGGAAATCTTGCCATACAACGATCTGAATTTTCAAAGGGAGTTTGGCTCGCCATATACGAGAATAATCATGACTTATTATATATTTACCTAAGTGTTTGTAGATGGTAATCCCAAAGAAACACCCAGAAGAATGTAACCCCCATTTAGGTATATCTCTGTCAGCTCCTAAAATAACATGAGCTACATTATGACAGCAAAAATCCTATTGAGTACGAAGCCCGTCATTTAGCCAACGCCTATACACAATATCCCCCATCTAACAAAGAAATGTTCCTCCAACAACTGTTTATCAATACCACAGGTCCCATGATCTGGATGAGCATTGCAAAAATTGCATGAGAAATCGTCAGATGTTGCGATGAGTGGTTTTGTTTGTTGTAAATAATACTTCTTATGTGTTTGCTCATCAGGTTCGAGCTTTTTAAAGTACTAAAGTAGCATGTATATATATCAGCTTTGATGAGTGATAATATATATAAGCAATTAATTTAGTATTGGTCGGTCTTGATGAATAATACTATATATCAGCGCTTGCTGCTTGCCAAATAGTATCCTGCATACATATCCAGTGGAAAGTATATGTGATCAAGTTAAAAGATGGGAGCTTAGTCAATGGCCAGTACATCCTATACTTGTCCGAAGAATCTATTTATATTTAATTAGAGTAATACAGATTTATACTCCAGTGCAAGGAACATACTTGCTTCTTTTTAAATTTGAGACCAAGGAATATGCTTGTTGAGATATATTTAAAAGTAAGCTATCTTCAGTCCAACTTTGCAAGCAAGTTGTTTTTTGAACAGATATCTTCCTGGCCAGGCCTGACAGGGCGGGGCTTCAAATTCACTTTGTGTTTTTTTCGAGATAATGGTAGAGAAAAAGATTTCAGCTAAACAGGCAACATAGAAAGCGACAAATTACGTAAATAATAAAGACCAATCTTACATAGCTTGTGACGTCGAATAGTATAACTTTACCGTATATGATGGCTGTGTCTGTATACGATACCATAGGGATCTCCTAGATACCCGACCCCATACAAAATTCATGGTGACATGAAAGAAAGTTAAAGACACATGCAGAGAAGTCGGAAGATAGACACAAAGCATCTGGGCGCCAGTGGCATCCGTGAAGAAAAAGAATCTAGAAGGACGGCCACGCATGAAGTCTACAAAAGGCTATCAAGCCTAGCTTTCTAGGTGGACAGTCATGCATGAAGCGTACAAAGGCTACCAAGCCTAAAAATATTAAACAATGGAGAGGAGCTCTTCGCGCGCTGCTATAAAAGGAGGGTGCAGCCAGGTTCAAAGGGCATCAGAAAAATCATCTGCGAAGGCAACCAGACAGAGCTAGAGCGAGAGAGAGAGCACTCCACTCCCTCTTTAGTTTCCATAGTAGCCACTCTTCCCCTGTAATATAATCGCTACCCAAGGTTTGTAATATCAAGATGGTAACTTCCTTTTTTGTTTGTAAGCTGTTTGGGGGTTTCCGAAAAGGAAAACCATATGTAAACTAGTTTATGGAAATGAAGTAGTTCTGCTTTGAAAAGCCCTCGATATTTTTAGCTTCGGTTCTATGAGACGGGTTTTTATGCTAGGGACCCTATAGGAGAAACCTCTGCGGTAGTTCTCAGTTAAAGCCCTGCATATGGCATAGGGTATGGAGAACTCAGTGACCGTGTGAGAAGTGTTCCCTTCGGGTGAAACTGCCTGGGGAGACGATAAGAAACCCATTCCGTATGATTGCAGCTAGAGGTATCCGGGGAAAGCTTAGCTACTTCTGAAGTAAATTAGTGATAAATATGATGAGTACCGAGTAGGATTGTTACAACTGATAGTACACATCCGGCTGTCTTGTTGGTTTCGCCAACCCGCAAGATCCTGCAAAATCGCTAGCGCTAAATTAATAAGAATAGTGATAAGAATTAAGCGTGCAGAATAAGAATAGTGCCATAGTACTGGAATAGTGTCACGACGTCTGAATAGTACTTGAATAGTGTCTGAACAGTATCTGAATAGTGCTGAATAGTACCGAATAGTACTCGAATACTGTTTGAATAGTGTCTCTAAATAGTGCCATAGTACTCGAATACTGTTTGAATAGTATTGAATTCTTTTCACGCTGAACCCTGTTTGCTAATCAAGATGTGCAGTGTTCTATTTTGCATAGTTCGGTTTAAAAGTTTGGTATTAGAGCCTGGTCATCATTGAAAAGTTAAAATATTTAAATCTAGAAGTAAGTACTGGAAAAATTGTCAATACAAAAGATAGTAGTAATATAAGGTGCAGACTAAATTCCTCTGAAGAGCATAGTTGGCATACTTCACATAGCCAGTTAAATTTAGTGGTTGATTTATTACATAACTTTTATATAACTTGGGGTAGAAGACAGGACGAGCTAGACTTCAAATTAGACAGAATATATAAAGAATATAAAATGCTTGAAGAGCAATATTCTCTTATCAATAATAATTTAAATCTAGTGTTAAAGACATTAGAAGATAGTAAGACAAAACAAAATATATTTAGTTAGAATAGCGACTATATCAAGGAAGATATAAGATTAATTGGTAAGAAACTAGAATTAGATAACGTATTTGCTAAGAAAGATAAGAATTTTGAGCTAGAAATATTTAAAATTAAGAATTTAGTAGAAGAAGTTAAGACCCTAGTTCTTTCTTAAGTATATGTCAGAATATAAACAAGCTTTAAAAGAAACAAAAAAATATCTTGGTCATCCTATTGGTTTTTCCAATTATGAGTCATCTAAGGAAGATTCTAAAATAATAATAAGACAAAACAATACCATATTGTAGTTATTAGTTCAAGTCTGAATAAACTCAATACCGAAGAAAGTGGTAAAGAGTTAGTATTAGCCTCATCTGGTTTAATTGTATCCACCAGGTCAATAAACTCAAAAAAATGGACATATCTAAAAGCTTCTGTAGAAGAGATAAATCACTCCAATTAGTAGATAAAGATGTTAAACCTTTAACTATAATAGACAAGTTGAAAAGAAAATATGAGATGTAGATAATTTAGAAGAAGTCATAAACCTAGAAAGAGATCTTGAAAGGTATCAGAGAGATACACTAAGGAAAATAAAGCCTCAACAGATATATCAAATGGGTATGTTTGAAAATAAGTCAGGATTATAAAGAATATCCAGAGAAGTAGAATTAAGTGTTTTGACACAGCCAGTAGAATTAAGGGTTGTGAGTAAGCAATTTGAGAATGGACTAAAATATTCAGGTTACAAATTTATACATCAAGGAATGTATATTATAGGAATTAAAGGTATGACAAGAAAGAAATTGGGAACTAAAGTTCTAATAACTTTATTAGATAAAGATGGGATACAGTTAATAAAGCAACACTAGGTTTTCTAGAGGTGATATGAATGAAAATAAACTAATAACATATATAGCGCCAGACCTAATCATGCCTATAAAAGAATTTATAGAAAAAATGAATTTTGGGTTCCAGACCAAAGGGTATGAAGAGTTTAAAGGAACAAATTTATTAGTAAGCATAGAATTTGTTGGAAGACTAACTAATAAAAGTAGGACTAAATACAAGGTAAATGTCAATGATGTAATTGAAAGTATGCAATCAAAATGTATAAAATTCATGAGTCCCTTAAGAATTGATTCTGAAGAAAGAGCAGGCGAAGAATGGAACATAAGCGATTTAATAGAAAGTAAGGCTTTAAAACAACCCGAAGATTATGTAAGCTATCAAAATAAAGCAGGAAACACTAGTATTAGGTTTATAAATTATAAACCAAGAGCTTTAGACGATCTAGACTCAGTCATATCAGAACAAGATATTGAAGATAACAGAAGGCATAGTGTTTTAGAATTTATTAAAAATCCAGACTTAGATGTAGAAATAAAATATTGTGAAAATAAGTTATAACAGGTTTCTAACGAATATAATAATACTATGACACATGATTGGCCTAAAATAAGAGAAAGGGAACTATATTTCTGTAGAGAATTATCCAGATTAAAGAAGGCAAAGAAAGATAAAGAATTATTATAGACGAGAGGAAGGATAAGGAAACACATATTAAAACTGAAGAAAGAATAGATAATAAAAACAAAGGTATTGTAACACCCTAATTTTCCGAAACCCAGAATTTAGGGCTAACAAAAACTTTTTTTCATTAATAATGTCAACTGAAAATACACCCAACTAAAACTTTAGTTCAAATCACGATGAAGCTAAATATCAAAACACGAAAACCCTGTTCTTAGTTCTATCGATCTCTGCTTTGTCGAAACCCTGTCCAGTAAGGGATACAAGCCCTGCTCCACTCTTGGTCTCCATGCGGGACCATTTGTCCTTGCGACCCCGCCACGACAGCCTGAGGCAGCTGCCACAGCCACCTTGCCCTACCGCGATAGCCCGTGGCAACCGTTGCCGCTGCCACGCTTTTGCCACGGCAGCCGCCGCTACCCATTTCCTCTGCCGCGGCAAGATCTCTGCCACCGCCGTTGCTATCTTTCTCTGCCGCAGCAAGCCGTCCTTGCCGCGACAAGCCTCTGCCGCGCCACCGGTTCCCTGCCCCGGCATCTCACAGCAGCTACCGTCACTACCATGCCTCTGCCACGGCAACTCCTTACCTGCCACGGCAATGCCACGCCGCCGTTCCTTCCCGCCGTGACAGCCGATTCCCACAGCGGCAAGTCCTTTCCCCTACCGCGGCAATACCGCGGCAACATTTTCTCCGCTACGACAGCCCTTCTCTCCGCCACAACCATACTTTCGGCATCTCTCCCCCTCTAACTAATCAGTGCCACCTAAACCCACGTCTGCCGCAAAGTGCCCTCACAATACTTCTACGAAATCGGAGCATATACCCGTCCCGAATCTCTTCCGATTGACCTGAAATTTTACCACCAACTTCGCCATGCCCCATCGCGAGTATATGCAAAAATATACTGCTTTTGCAAATACGCATATACGCAAAACCCTAATTCCTTTCTCCCTGATTCGACGAAAGGGAGCAAAACCCTAACACATTACACGCGTCGTATACGCCACCGTATCGACGGTACCTCACCACCAGCACGTCCTAAGCCAACTTAAAGGTTTCATCTCGAGTTCCGTGTTCCTGCCCCACCTTGCCACACTCCGGAACCCTAGTCCCGATCTCCGATACCTCTTCCGTCTTATCTAATCTTTCCTTCCCAAAACCCTAGAACCGAGCTCCCGACTCCTTTCCTTCCTATTTAAACCCAATTCCTCTTAAAACCCTAACGCATTGTTCAACTCTGTCTCAATCCTTTGTATATATGCTTAAAGTCCCCAGTGTATATGGGCACATACACCTTGAAGCCCCGGTATATCCTCGCATATATCCAGTTGATTTTCCGCCACCTTTTCTCTCTCCTAGGATATATATATGCGTATATACATCTTTGCTCCACTACTACCTCCTATATCACCATGCGAGATCACTCCCTAATCCATCTGAAATAGATATGCGCCTAGGCATGTTACCTGTTCAGGTACATGTGTACAAAAAGGAAAATCCTAATTCTACTCAAAACCATTCCGATCACATCCTATCACCAGTACAGTCAAAACCCAAACCCGAGTCAGAATAATACAAGCCATACAGACTTCCAGTTACTGTCTCTCGACTCGACCGCACACCGCTATTTCCCTGACAATGCACAACTCGGCGCTCATTTACCATTAATTCTCCACAGCGCAATGCCACCTCATCTCCTCCAACAGAGGTCAATACCTACTGTTGCTATTGCTCTGCAGCGTAGGCCATTAGCTCCACTCCTCATCTGCTCCTCATTCACTTCCTGCTGACAGACAAAGACTTCACTCTGCTCCGTGTGCATGCAAACATCAGCTGTCAAAGTTAACGCTCAAAGAGCTACCGTGCACTGCTCAAGCCACTTCATTTATTCTCACTCATGCCTTTTTCTCTCTTATCTCATCACCATTAACGCACCGATGCGTCACTTCCTGCTTCCATTCTACAACAAAACCAAGCTACCCCATTGTTCCATCTCCTCAAACAGTTTTCTAGCAGCAACCAGCACTACTCCTCCTTGCCACGTTCTCCTCCACGTCTGCGTTCAGTGCCCAACTCTCACTGCACCTACAGCGCACTCTAACCACCCATGCTCCCTCTTCAATTCGATGCCTCAGACGCAGTTAAATTCCTCTCCCCTACACCTGAGCAGCTCACCTCCCACAAACCAAGCTCCTTCACCGAGCTACCTCTTCTCTCAATAACTCATCTTCCTCACCAAGCTGCCACGAGCTCCCCATACTCCCAAGCCGGACAGCCCCCAACACTTCCTCTTCTTCCCTAGCACCGGCGTCTACCCTGGTGCCGACGCGCTCGAAGGCCAAGCACCGAGCGCCTGCACCATCTCCTCCGTGTCACCCATAATCACCGGCGACGAAATCTCAAGCACTCAAGCCAACTCCATTTCTTGCTCCCTCTTCAACCGCGCCGCCGTAGGCTCTGGAGCCGCTGCCGCCCCAGGCCGCTTCCCCTCTCATTGCCGCCACCAGCTGGTCCTGGACTTCCGAGGCCGCTTCAAGCTCCTCCGCTCGCCGCCGGCCAAGCAGCCCTACCCACCGCCGCCTCCCTCCATCACCGGCGAGCCCCCTCCAGATCCGCCGCCTTCACCTTCCGCCAGAGCCGCGACGCCACCGTCGCCTGCCCGCCGCCACCACCGGTGCTCCCGAGCCGCCCTCAAGCAACTTCCCGCCTCTGCCGTCCCTCGCCACTTTCCCCGCCGCTTACCCAATCCGCCGCCGGCCGCCCCTTTCGCCAAGCCACCGGATCCCCTTTCCTCCTCCCCTCTCTCCCCTCGCTACCGACGCTACCTGGTGCGCCGCCCCCGCCATCGGCCAATCCCCAGTGGTAGCAACACCCTAGATTGGAGCCCCTCGCCGCCGACGCTCCATTGGGTCAGCCCCGCCGTGTTCCCCGTGGCGGCCGCTCCGGACACCTCGCCACCACTGCTGCTCGCTGAAGTAACCGCGCCGCCTTTCTTTTTTTTCCTGCCCCAAGCCTTCGCTGCTGCGGCAGTTTGCGGCACTGCCACTGCCTCTTTTCATTGCCGCGGCAGCAAACCGCACCCCTCCTCCCCACCGCGGCCAGTGAATTCCCCTCATTTCCTGTGCCACGGCACCAGCCTGGCCGAGCTGCTCCTTAGTCTTCTGTTCTCCTCTCCCTTTCCTATTAAATGAACTAGGTACAGTGGCTTGCATAGCCCATACGCGTACACCCCGGTCTCAAGTCTATTCTGGAAATTGGTTTCCTTTAAAAGTTACTGAACATGTGATACGGGGCATATACCTCCAAACCTTGAAATTAAAACCCTAACGTGCCAAATCTTAGATCGAACCTTAGGCAATCCATAATGCGAGACATAATCACGTTGTGAAGTAAATCCAAATCCCTTTAACCAAATCCCGAGAAGATCTTCAAACCTTTCTACGTCCCCTGGTCCTAGGCATTCTGATCCAAAATGTTTTCCTTCCAATCGCCATTTTAAACTATATACATAAACATGTTAGGTTCGGCAACTTTTAATGAGTTAATTGTTTAGTTTTTAAAAGCAGTAACCCCTTTATGAAACCCTAAATTAATCCATGTATACCCGTATGTTTTGGTAACTATATATAAACTCTTGATAAATACCCAAAACCGTAGATAAGTTTATAACAATTCTAATAATTTCCACAACTCATTGGACCAGAAAGTAATCAGACATTTAGATCCTTATCCTATTAAAAGCAGTAAGGGAATTGAAAGAATATTGATAACTATGCAACCTTGGATGCGCCTCTATGTATAAACCTGCGCAAATACCATTTTAACTCTACCCCAAAGCTTTGTCTAGTTTGCTAAAAATCTTTAAAAAGGGTTAATGTCCTCTGGACCTAGCTAATAAAAAGAATCTACAAACAATTAAATGATAATAAGTTCCTAAGTCACATCAAACCCTAAATTCATGCAACATTAATTCCTTCTCACCTCCACAAATACCTAAAGACGACCTAAAGTCAGAACACACATTTTAGGTTTTCATGTGTGTATGTTGGATCTTACTGGGTTTTATCTCGCGCCGTGGTTTATTCGATGTTTTTCCGATGTGTAGATACCGATGCTAGAGATATCGCGCGAAGGACCCCGGGACCATTGCCGTATCGAGTTCAAGACCGAGCCCTGGACAACATCGCCAGGCAAGCATTCCCACTTTGACCATGTTGAATCCCATACTTGTGAACAATAAGTATTTTGTTTGCAAACTTGCATGCTATGTTTATCAACGATATTTTATGTAGTAGCTATACCCGATAGATGCATTTGACCTAGGGTTAGCTATCCGATCCTTGTAACCCTAATTGATTTGTCGATTGGTTTCCAACCGACAAAAGTCTAAGGTTATAGGCAGTAGCCATTGCTTAGCCCTGCTATAGTTAAAACTAAAATTTTACTCAAACCTCCGGGTATGGGAAATCAAAACCCGTGGATAACGTATGTTATCCGCGGTGACTTTCAAAAAAAATGTTTGCCAAGATTCAAATAAAGTTGGAGATGATTTTGATTCGGGTAGGAAGTAAGGTGGTTTGAAGGAAGACGAAGTAGCGGAAGGCTATTCGGTGATTGATGATAACTGGAGTCCTACTCGAATCAGTTAAGGACCGAACCTAAGTGCCGCTTCAGCGGCACTTAGCTTCCCCTATCGTACGTCCACATGTCCTTTATGGGAAGGACTTGACTCGGTAACCCGCCTAATATTAGGGTTCGGACCCGTAGGAAGTAAGAAGTATGTGCTAGGTAGGACGTTGGGGCCCCTAGAGAATCCCCACGGCGCTATTTGGGGTCAAGATTCTTAGATAGTGAGCCCCAAGGCGTGGTGAGGATTCGACACAAAGATGAGCGTTTCTCCGAATTGTGGTGTCAGGTTTCTGGACACAATCAGAGTTAGGGTAAGTCTCGTCTAGCGGGTCCGACTCTAGTATGAAAGCAGGCGAAAGGTCTCGTTGTAATAATCCTGGCAGTATACGTTGCAAAGTACTCCCAGGGTGACCTACATCTTGTGGGTAAAGCCGTACAACCTCTGCAGAGGGTTAAAAACTATTCGAATAGCCGCGTCCTCGGTCATGGACATGAACTGATAAGGCCACACACTGGTTAGATTGAGCTTTGTTTGTGGAAGCTGGGAAATGGGATTAAGGACGTGGGCATGATGTGTCCACACGAAGTAATCCGTCGTATTGCCGGGAGTGACCCGGAATACGGTGTTAGTGTTGGAAGACCTAGTTATCGGATAGGTGGAAGCTACGTTGGATGGGTGGAGCCATGGCGGGGAGTGGAAGCTGACGGTAATAGGTTATGAGCTGTTTAAGCGGTGTTTACCGCATGAGATGAGATGTGATGAGATGGTTTTTCTTAAAGCACTTTAGATTTCGAAATGCTTTTACAATCTACTTATGTGTATTTAAAATAAGAACTTACATTTCCGCACAATTTGCAACTTAGGTTAGAGCTATTCCTTGATCTATTCCCTGCATGAAATATCACCGTATATTTCCTCCTGTGGGAATAGCTTGCGAGTACATTCAATGTACTCACCTGGCTTGTTGATCTGGCCAGACGAAGGAGACATCCATTCCGAAGATACGTATATGAACGCGAAAGCTAGGGCGTAACCCCCAATCAGTTGCCTGTCGGGTATGGCATACTGATGGGCCACCTCTCCGCTGGATTTCCGCTGCAAGTTTATAGCCATTGGGCTACAGGTATCAGGTTATCGACCTTAACGGTCTATTTAATTGTTTACGCATGTATGACAATGATATACAGGTTAACTCGTGTGTATCGGCTACTGATCCAGGGACCGATACAGTGATCACGAGGGAGTATCCGGCTTAAAAACCGGGTAGTCCACAGGTATACATATGGATAGCAATAATCTATAACTGAAAAGGAGCAACGGGAAAGAAATGAAAAATGGTTATCAGAAAGTTATGAAGAAGAAGAAGCATTAGTAAATGAAATATATAATGAAGGACAAGCTATAGATGCCTCACAATAATATGATGACTTCTTAGACTCTTTAGATGAAGTAGGAATACATAATCTAGAAAATGCAATGAAAGCAATGGAAGTAGATATAGGAGTAGGAAAGAAAAGAAGTAGGTATGGTGAGAGTATAGTAAAAAATGAAGGAGAATTTGAGAGACCATCTAGAATTTCAGGAAATTGGCCTCCAAAAAAAGAAGAAGCCTCATATAACTATATCCCTGGCCAATATAAATATATGGGATCTAAGAGAAGAGATTTTGAAAAGTCTGTAAAATTTCAAAATCATAAAAGTGATGGTGCAATATTAAATCTAGCTACACATGACCCAATTGATTGGCCAAATATCATAAGCATATGGAAAGGTTTGATAGTCCAAAAATACATTCAAAACTAGCACAATATAGGAAATAAGGTAGAAGACATGATTACATATTTAGAAACATTTTTAGGAGAATCTGCAAAAGTTCTATGGGAACAATGGGTAGAAGGCAATCCTAATAATTACGCAGAATTAAAAAGAGCAGGTAGTAACCCAAACAATTTTGCAAATATAATATCAAATATTATTATAGCAGAAGATCTAGAGTTAGGATACACCACACTACAAAATGAAAGGTTAAGAGAAATTGAGAAGTTAACACTAACAAATTGGAAAGGTATAAAGGAATTCTCACAACACTATTTATATAATGCTACTACAACCAAACAAGGTTACAACAAAGGAGTAGTTGAAAGATACTTTAACAAATTACCAGATCCTTTAGGTAGCATGATATTTGAAGAATATAAAAGGAAACTGAAGGTTCTGTATTAACATATCACAAGCATAACATTTGTATTTAAGCAACTAAGAAAAATATGCACTAGTATACAAGCCCAAAGATCCATGAAGCATTCAGATTATAATTTTTGTAATAAGATAGTCCAAATACCATTAACATATGGTGAGGAGAGACCTAAGAGAAAAAAATATCATAGACCCCCAAAGAAGAGATAGTAATAATTTCAGAACAAAGAGAAGATATTTTCTTAAAAGATCAGATAATAAAGTTCCATTTCTACATAAAAGGAATGTAAGGCGTTATAATCCAAGAAAGAATTATGATAAAACATGTAGATGTTTTATATGTAATTCACCTGACCATTTAAGTAAGACTTGCCCAAATAAAGACCAGAAAAGATATTCTAGTAAATATGAAGAACAAGAGAGGGTTTTAATAGTAGATAGTGTAAATGAAAATATATTAGTATGTGATGATGAAATAAAAGATGATGAGTCGATATATTCAATTATAGAAACAGATGAACTTGAAAACAATGAAGCTGAATATGAATCAAGTAATGATGATATAGACTTAACAGATGAGTTAGCAGGATTAAGAATAGAGATGATGAATCAAGTACACTGTGAGCATGATTGGATTAGAGGTAAAGAAGATTATAATATCAAATGCGCATTCTGCATATATTATCCAAGTCAAGAAAATAGAGCTACTTGTAGTCTATGTTTAAAACAAGCTTGCTCTGAATGTTTAAAAGCAAACAAGTAAAGGTGGAGAAGAGACATATAATTAGAACCAGAAGGAGAAATATTGTCTAGTAGGGTTAGAATCCTAGAAAATAGAGTAATAAACTAGAAGTAGAAATAGAAAACTTAAGGAAGAAGTTAGAGGACAAAGGTTTACAAGAAGATAGAGTGGTAGAAAACACTGAGTTTAAAGAAGAAACTATAACCATGAAAGACAGCAAGGGTGCTAAATTAATCCAGTTAAAGGATGCTATAACCAATTTTGGTAATAAGTATATAGTTAGGCTACCATTTAAAGAAATATTAGGAATAAGAATCCCAGTCAAAATAAAACTAAGTTCAAACGTCACCTATAAAATACTGGCGTTAGTAGACACAGGATGTACAAAAAATATCATTCATGATAAATACTTTATAAAATGCCCTGAAATAGTTCATACAATAGATAATGATAAAGCAGAAACTTCCACGGATATGTCAGGAATAAGGAAAGTTCATAACCAGTTAGCCTATAATATAGAATTATACATAAATGAAATGAAATATATTATAGATGAAATTACAATAAGAGATTTATCCATGCTAAACGATGAAATGATTATTGGTCTAAGATTTTTACAACAATCAGTGCAGACTACTATTATACACGAACAAGGTATTATATTTATCCCATATCAAGATAATATTCCATTTATTTCAGAAGTGCGAAAGCGTGGTGGAACTACACAACCGCAACACTTTAAAATTTCCGCCTTTGAAAGCATGGATACTAGCATGAACCTTGATACGATACCATAGGGATCTCCTAGATACCCGGAGTAACATCCATATTTAGAAAGGAGTCTAGGAGGATAAGAAAACCATCCGCAGGAGTTAGGAGACCCCTTAAATAAGGATGCTTATCCCCACGTTTAAGGATGACAGGAGTCCCACTCGGAAACGAGTTCGCACCAGGCACGAGATACCCTCTATAAAAGGAACTAGAAGGCCCTGCAGAGAAGAGAGCCTTAGGACATCAGCATCACAAGCCTGAAGATAACCACAACTAGATCCACCAACACAGAAGTCTTAGAGATCCACGCGAGGAGACTTCCGAGCCAAGTAGAAGGGAAAACACACCCCCGACATCAGCTTCCGACTTGTAGTAGATCCTATGTAGGCTAGTTTTTCTCCGTGTACTCTGTCTCAAGATCAATATAAGACACACATGACGTAGAGTTATTATCCTCTTGAAGGCACGAACCTGTATAAGCTTTGGCTCCCGACAACTTGACTTGGCACGACCAGGTGTCCCCAACCCTCACTCTTTTCACCACATATAACGTAAGATCGATGATTTACCGATCATCGCCAGATGGCGTCGACCATGGGGACTCCTTCGATCAACATCATCAAGTCTTTGTCGATGTCACCGCCAACTCCATCAAGGACCATGTCAAAATCTGGCTTCTCGGATGAGGGGTTCTACGACAACTTGCCCTTCCATCCGACAAGGAGCCGATAATCGACCGGGTGGATCTAGGTGACTACTCTCCTGATGACGATTCCAATAACAACGTAAGTCGTCTGATGGACGAGTATGCCAAGATCCCTACTGCATCGAGCTAGCATCGCCTGATCACCAAGACATCTGCATAGGCAGCGTAAGCCCTATGTCCAGGTTATCCCTTGCATCTTCCAGCCACCTGGATGGTCGAGATAATTTCTCGAAGGTCCTCTCTGGTGATAGATCCATGATGGATCTAGACACAACTTCTAGTGGAACATACCCCTGAGAGGCTCTCGCTATCGGGGACAGAAACAGAACCCCGCCTAACCCCCGAGAGGTTCCCGCTCAAGATCCGACATGGAATCGTTGGTTTTGCCAGCGTTGAGTGGCACATCCGGCGAGAGAAATCTGAATCGCCCTAACGTTCCCCTGGAAAACGTGCTCACCGTGTCAAGTCATTCACTTTGTGAGTGTTTCGCTAAAAGAAAGTTGTGCAATTTACATGGATCATCTTTCTATGAGCACGCATGATCGTTCTTCAGTCCAGCCATGGCCTCATGCAATAAACCCCTGAAGACTGAAGACTGATGCATGTTTTGCAATAGACCAGATGATGTTCCTAGTAAATCACCTGTCAAAGCTGGATCCAATACGTGCACCATCCACTTGTCCTACTACATGGGCTTCTGTTGTGCTGCATTGCGGAAATTGAAGTAGGTAGGTGCGTATCTTGCTGTCTAAGCTAGTCACATTTTGCTTGCATTTCGTTTTCTTGTTAGGTTCAGCCAGATCTTGTTGGTGATCAATGCATTTTGATGCCAGCATATTCCACTGGAACATAAATAAAGTAAGAAAAGCACAATACAATCCTCCTGTTTCTTTCAATACCGTGACAAAATATCTTTCTTTTGACATACATATCATGTAGTACTGCTGTTAGACCTGAAGAGTCTCTCTCTCCCATGGAAATGGTGGACTTGTAGTGTATTTTGGTTAGCTGGATATGCCCTATCTAGCTTCTGAAATATATCCACAGGAAAGCGTGACCATTTTCTAGTAGGACGTGAACTTAGCTGGACAGGGCCGAAAAGCAGATAAGTGACTATTCAGCTAACTCTGTTCATTGTTCGCATGTCCTTTCTCTCCAACCATTGAGGTGAAGTGGAAACTAGACGATCGACGATGCTAAACCACCAAGACTTCGTCAAGACTTTAGTATTTCTTTCATATTTTTTTCTCATCATGCAGAAATTGGTAGTGTCCCTGTGTAAAGCAGTTGATCGAGTATTTGCCACTCCTAATATTGGAGTGCAGGTATACAAACGCAATGTGTCTGTAGTACTTTAATCTTCTGAGCTGATGGTCGATGCATGGCACACATGTCCAAGATGTTAGGTGGCGTGTTGGAGTATAAGCACGTTTTCTGAATTAGTTTGAATTTGCAGGTATGATAGTGTTGATGCATTAGGTTCAACGCACTGGATATCCATGAGAACAATTTTGGGTTCAACTCATTGGATATCCACAAGATCAGTTAAGTTTATTGTAAATGAATTTTATTTCGTTAAACAAAATGGGATATTGTTTTTTTTTGCACCATTTAGCAGCGATTTCAAATTTCATTTTTGAGGGAAAGACAGTAGGATAGTGTCATACTGTATATTAAATAAATAAGTAAAAGTTATATGTACATCAAGGAAAAGGAAAAATACAATTACAAATGGAGGTCTATCTATCCAATCAGAAAAGGAAATGAAAATATTCTCAGCGATTTCAATTTGTTGCTTGAAGATAAAGGGTTTCCATTTCATATTCTTTTAGATCAAATATTAAATTATTCAACTTCAAATCTATCTGGCAGCCGTTTCTACAATCTTTATATTGGAGCCTTTCCGATCCAATCTTCATGATTTGTAGTTTGGGTAAACACGGTGTTACAAAATTAGCCACCTTAACTTCAACGACTAATATCATGACCATTTGGTTCCACTAGTTGTAATACTGAGACCGTACAGTGTATGATTTACCAATGTTGCATGCAAGAAGGAGAAGACAACGATATTTGTTAACGAGATTCAGCTGAAGCCTAAATCCCTGGGAACCCTTCACCGGACGCTCCGCTCCTCATATGTTAATCATATATGTACATCACCGCCGGCCTCTAGGTGCCGCTGAGTAGACCGGTTATGGACCTTTGGTCAGACCTGCCCCCCTCCGATATTGATCTGCCGATCCTCCGAGTAACCACGACGATTCCGAGGTGTCCGCCGATCTTTCCTGTGATGACGGTTAGACCTCCCTTAGATCACCCCTTAGATCGACGCTTCACTGAACTCGGATTTTGGCTTGGTTAAAAAATGGGGTGTCCTCTCCTTATATAGGAGGCCTAGAATACAAGAGTTTTACTCCTACTCTATCCGTAGCCTATCCAGATATCTTGTAGTAATCAATTACAATACTATAACTTCCCCAAGTCCAAATTGTAACCTACTAACACACATATTCGACACAATCTCAACAAACTACATCTTGATAAATATGTCATTCACCACCTTGAAGCTGTCTTGCTCGAACCGCTGTGTACCTTGGACTTGAGCTTTAACCTTTGCAGCTCAATGACCTAAACTGCCCAACAAACCTGAATTGGCCTCAAACTTGTTTCCTTCGTGAGTTCTCAACGCTACTCTCTGACTCTTCTATGACTCCACGTGCAATTATTTCTTCCTTGTTCCTTTTTCGCAATCAACAATCTGACGAAATTAGATTTCTCTTGCATCCCTGGTTTGTGCCCAACTTCCTAGAGTACCTGTTCGATATCATCATATATCAATCTTAAAGTCACCATGTCCCGACAACTCTATGGACCATGTCATCACTTTGATAGCCTCTTGCTAGACCTGTATAAAAGAGTTACCTCAATTCAACATCTCGCTCATGTTGACCGTCTGTTTGAAACTAAACGAACTTCGTAGCAATATCATGAGTCAAATTCATAGTTGTCTCATCAACCTTTCGTATATTCCCTTTAGCGTACTCCTATCCATCACATGGTTCTCACCAATGCTGATAGACATAGTCGTATAGTCCTGACCGCCTTAATCTTCAATCCTTTGAATCTTCGGTTTCACTTATTCGGCTTGACATCCCTCAAAGTCTTCCAACTTTAACCATTGTCTTCCAAAGCCCAAAGTCACTAGACCCATCAAGTTGTCGCCACCTTGAATTTGGAAAGCATTGACTTTCGTCAACATTGGTCAGATAGCGCTGCCAGGCTGTCAGATCGCCTGTGCACCTCTGTGCACGACAACCGCACGCCTCACCATAATATGCCCACCTCGAGCCACTGTAGTCCTAGCCAAAGTATTTTTGGGTAGCAATCCCACACCTCCTCAGCCCACACTGCTTTTACTCTACCAATTTGACCCAATTGATGCTGAGTCCCATGGCTCACCTTGGACCACTGAGTGATCTTCTCCTCTGGATCATGTGCTTCTCATCTTTGCTTAACTAGGCTCCAATTCTCTAAGCTTTTACACTATAGCCTCTCCCTCAGCTCGTGTCATTTATACATTCACGAAGTCCTCTTCTCCAATTTGACCACTCGAACAGAAACCGACTCCGAACAAACCGAGATTATGGTCTGTCCCGAACTAGAGTAGAATCCCTCCACGAACTCCAACTCCACCTATAAAACAATGCTTAGTGGTTATCCCCGCGACCTTGCACCCTTTGATCCGGCCTCCTTATCTATGCACACACACAAGTTGAAATGATTCGCGTCCTCGCCATATTGAACACCGTAAACCTCCTTCGATGCAAACACTACACCCTGGGCTCGCACCGCGTGTCACCACGCCCTAGAATCACGGATTCCACCGACCCCGCGGGCTTCAAACCACCGCCCGCATTGCTGATCATGTCACCTCTAGACCAGCTCGTCTGACCAATCGCAGTCGCCGACCTGACCGGCTCCTGCCGCTTGTTTGCGATAGCCTCCCAACTACATCCGAGTAACCTAGATCACATTCAATCTGTCTTTGACTTGCGATCAAATCTCCCCAATCTGACCGTGCCCTGCTACCAAAACCGTCGTCGTCGCTCTTGCCGTCAACCTTCCAACGGCCGGTCTATCATGCCCGTGATCTCGTGTTACCTATTGTGTCGAGCCTCAGTGCTGCCGGTCTGGCCACCCACAGGGAGGGTCTGACCGACCTTTGGTTGAACCCGAGTAGGATGAACCCGAGCTGCCTACTCGGGTGACCAGCCCATCCACGCTGGTTAGACCACCCCACTATAGAGCAACGCCACGTATCCGCAACACGTGTGATATATTCACTCCTCCAACCGCGATCTACCGAGCATGCCACCAGTCGTGAGACTGGTCCGACCGGCCTTGCACCAATCTGAGGCTACCGTCTGTCCGATCTCCTGCTGACCAGGATTGCCGCCACCTTGACCGGATGTCACACCCCGATTTTCCGAAACATGAAAATTAGGGCCAACAAAAACTTTTTCGCTAATAACGTCAGTTAAAATACACCAAACTAAAACCTTGGTTCAACTCACGATGCAACTATGGACCAAAAACATGAACACACCCTTAGCATGCTTTCTTCTTTCCTAGTCGGTGTAACCTAGACCGACATCTATAGCTACGTACCCACACGATGCCCTTGTGAAATGGAAACATATATATGTCGCAAACCTCTTCCGAATGAAATGATCTTCTGCCACCTACTTCGCCACGACCTATCATGAGTGCGAGCACATATATATCTCTTTCACATACACGTATATACGCAGAACCCTAATCCATTCCTCCTGAGTTACGGATTAGAACCCTAACTCACTGTTCAGCTCTGCTATGCGTATATACGAGTATACTCGCGATACTTCCCCGAACCCTAGCCCATCGTGACTTCCTGTCGTTATCCCAACCCCGTCGCCACCCTGTATACGCTCAAATTTCAGGTGTATGTGGGTATATATACTTGAAGTTCTAACTCACTTCCATCGAGCTAAGGAGATACCTAAACCCCAGATCCCATGCCCTCCAACATCACTAGGATATACGCGCACTTGTGCATGTTACCCGTGCAGCGCATGTGCATAGTAAGAAAATCCTAATATTCCCCAAGCAGGTCCCGACGTCTGGATAACCAAAGTCAAGTCTGGGCCGTAGTACTTCTGGCAGCACTAGCTTGCCACTGTCCCATCTAGCGCACGTACCATATTCTTGCCAGCGCACCCGTCGGTGCCTAACCTTTCTGTTACTCTGTACAACCACAGCAGCAAAGAGCCACTCACCTCACTCGATTTCAGTGCCACCTCTTCCTATGCAACAGTGTTCGGTGCCAAACCATGCTGAGCACCAACAGCTAGAGTCAACACCCCTCCTTACTCCCTTCCTGCCTCCTTTGACACATTGTGCACCTCTCTTTCCATGGCAGGAATCCTAGCCCAACCACTCCTATGCACCTACAGCATCAGCTACCTGTTATTTCCCTTTTAACTCTACCACTCTGCATTTATCTAGCCCGAGCTCCACTGCCGAACAGCTCTGTTTCTTCACCAAAACATCCACACCTAGAATTAGTCCCGAGCTCCATCTTCCTCCCCATGTCTTCTTCCTCCTCCTGCCATATTCCCTCTCACTTGCCGCTGGACACTGCTCCTTCAATGGCCACACAATACCGCATCAAATTGTCACAGGATTTGACGCCTAACTCATTTATTCAGCGCAATTACTTGCTCTTCTGCCATGCCTGTACTGGTCATATGCCACTCCCCTTCCTGCCTCCTATTTACTCCCTACTCAAGCCACACCCGAGCTACTCTGAGCTCTCCTCCTCATCAGAACCGAGCTAACCCCGAGTAGCCAGGCGCCGAGCTCCTACAAGCATCAAGCAATCGAGCCAAGCTCCACCGAGCTCAGCCCTCCTCTCTTCCTCAAGTGCTCCCGAGCTCCACCCCCTCCTCTGGAAACAGCCGAGCTCCCTCAAAAGCTACTCGAGCTCCTCAGGCTCTTCTCCTCTCCACCGGAAGTAGCCGCCGCAAGCTTCTTCCTCCCCGAGCAGTCCTTTTTTCCCCTGGCTTCTTCAACACAGCTGGCCAGTCCCCCATCTTCCCAAGCAACAACACCGATGCCGCAAATCTTATTCCCCATCCCTCCCCATTCTCCTCCAGGACGAGCTGCAACTGAGCTCCAGTCCTTCTCTCCTTAGAGTCTGCTCCTCAAACCGAAGTAGCCGCCCCTTGATTCTCTTCATCGGCTCCGGTTGCAAGAGCTATCGCGCACCCCAATGGCCCTCCTCTTCCCCAGCTTCGGCCGGTGAGGTCCCTCGAGCACCGCCTCGCCTCCAATAGCCGCACGTTGGATTTGGCCACGGGCAGCCGCACGCCGGGCATCTTCTCTCCCTCTGCCGTCCCTGTCGCTGCTAGTCGGATCCCCTCAGGCTCATGCCACCGCCGGTGCTTCCATCTCCGCCACCGGTCCCCACTCGCCGGCATGGCCACCACTCCAGCTCCTCCTCAGCTCCAGCTAGCCGGCCTCCTTACCCCGGTCATCGCCACGCATAGCTCACCGCCACGCAACCACCGCCGGCATGGCCACCAGAGCACCGACCGCCTCAACCCTATTTCCTTTCCCCACCGCCGATGCGCTAGGCCCCACCCTCCATCAACAGTGAACCGGTGGTCATCCCCGTGCCCTGCCGCCCGTCCTCTTCGCCGCCGGGAACCACAGCCACAGCCCCGCGAGTTTCCCCGCCGCCTTGAGCTACAAGAACCACCACAAACTGCCCTCGCCGTGCCGTCCCATGTCCTCAGCCGTCAGTCTCGCGATTGAGTCGACGCCGCCACTCCTTGCTTACTCCTGGGGGCAACCTACATCGGCCGTCCTCGCTGCTATCACAGGCGCCGCCGGTGAGCCCCCTTTACCACCCTGACCTCACTTCAGTAGCCCCGCTGGCCACCACGATCCCGCCCGCCACTATTGACTCCTCCCCAAGCCACTCGGCCTCAACTCCGGCAGCGCTACCGTCGAGCCTGCCGCCGAGGTGAGCTAGTCACTGCCGGTGCAAGCCTCCTGGCGCTGCCGAAGTGAGACCATCCACCGTCCCTCCCCTCTACTTTCTCCTCACCTTCCCGTGGACTTAACACCAACTGCTCCTTAAGCGTGTACCAAAGGCGGGTAAGTACCATTAATAGCTCAACTGCTCACTAATAGCTGCCCACCGTCAGGTTAGGAAAAGTGGAATCTCCTCAATGCGTGTTCTTTGGCAGAAAGCGGTTTTCCGTCTGCTCAACGTGTGTCTTCTCTTCAAGAAGGTGTACTCCCTTGAAAATAGCTCAGACTCTACGTTCCCCTTATAAAGAAGGCGCCCTTCCCATTTTACGCTTTCGACATCAGCCCATAATTCAAATGCAGCTAAGTAGAGAATGCCCCTAGCATAGCCAAACTACGGACACCCATATCTTCTTCATCGTAACTCCGAATGGAGTGATTCTTTTCCTACGGTCATCTAAAATCAAAATCTACCTCTCGGTACAATTTTCCAAAATTTTGAAATTAATTTAAAATTCAAATTTGTATAGATCACAAATTAGGAATATTACACGTACCTTCCCAAAATGAACTCGATTAGATTGATTCTTCCTCCACGAAACTTCTAAAATGAGGTAGGACAGTTTGATTCCAGTATATAAATGGATTTCAAATAATTCTATAATAATGCTCTAGCATGGGAAGACCCTAATGTGCCCAATATGTAGCTAAGTCGAATTATATTTCTTCAAACCCATATACCATGTATATATCCCCGGAAAGACCCCAAATAAAGTCCTGAAGTCGCAAGGATTCCGAAACAATACACCAATACCACTACCTCAACATTCAGTATTATCCAGAGGTCAAGTTTAAATAAAGTCAACATGAAAAGCATATACGCGCATCTTCTTCAAATCAAACCTAAACTAGTTGATTCTTTTTCCTGTTATCCTTGCAATAAAATATAATGATGTGAAACCCATGTAACACCGAGGGTCCAGATATTGAAAGCAATAGGAATAATAATTAAGCCTGGGTTACTCAGTATTCGTCGTAGCAGATGCCTAATGACGGATTCATCAAAACCCTAAGGCCTGCACCTAAATGTAGGAATGAATTCTTCTAGGAAAAGCTGGTACACCCTCCGAACCCAACCTAAACCTAGAAACCAAGATCATCGTAGGAAGCACTAACATGAAATTGATCGAATAGGTTAGGGTTTCCGGTTCTACGAAAAACCCTTATTTCATGTGAAAGGAATCTCTTACCGTCCCATCAAACCCTAATACCACCTAAGTCTAGGGCGCATGTTTTAAGAGTCCATGAATGTATGATTGATTTCTATTTGGTTCACTCTTGTACTGTTGATTTATTCGCCGTTCTTTCGACGTGTAGATACCAACGTTAGCAGATACCGCAAGGGATTCGGACAATTGTCGAATCGGGTTCAAGACCGAACTCCAGCCAATTTGCCAGGCAAGCATTCCCACTTTGATCGTGTTGAATCCTATATATTCGAAATGTAATTATCTTGTTTGCCAAACATGCATGCTATGTGAATATCAACGGTATTTTATGTAGACCTAGTTATACCATATAGATGCATAAGACTTAGGTCCGAATATCCGATCCTTGTAACCCTAGAAGTATTAGTCGGTTGTTCCACGATCGACAAAAGTATTGGGGCTATAGGCCTTAGCCATGCTTAGACCCACTTTAGTTCAAAACTAAACATTTGATCAGTGTTTACAAAAACCCTGAGACATGGGAAATAAAACCCTCGGATAGCATGTGTTATCCAAAGTGGCATTTGAAAGAAATGTTTGTCAAAACCCCAAATAAAACTGGAGATGATTTTGATTCGGGTGAGAATGCTAAGGGTAGCTCGGGGGTGTAGAGTACCTGATGGTGGCATGGTCGTTCGGGACGAACATGGATTGAGAAATGGAGTCTTGCTTGAATCAGTTAAGGACCGAACCTAAGTGCCGCTAAACCAGTTCCTTACCGTATGTCCACATGTCATTTATGGGAAGGACTTGGCTTGGTACCCCGGTAAGTATTAGGGTATAGACCCATGGGAAGTAGGAAGCATGTGCTAGGTGTTTAAAAGTCCTAGAGATCCACTATCGCTGGGTATTTGAGTGTTGATGCATCACAAAGGTGGGGAGTCCCACTTTTGGTCCGGGACGCAAAAGTTGGGTCAACCACCTAGCGGGTCCAGCTCTGGTATGGAAGCGGGCGAAGGTCTCATTGTAATAACCCTGTCGGCACACCTCGCGAAGTGTGCTCATCGAGCTCTGGCAACAAGGGGACTTACATCTTGTGGGTAAAGCCGCACAACATCTGCAGAGTGTTAAAAACTATTCGAATAGCCGCGTCCTCGGTCATGGAGATGAACTGGTAAGGCCACACATTGGTTAGACTAAGTTTTGTTTACGAAAGCTGGGGAAAGGGACTAAGGACATGGGCATGATGTGTCCACAGGGTGCAATTGATGCTACACGGCTGGTAGCAAGGAATTGCAGGAGAAGGAGGCTAGCCGTGCTATCCGGGATAGCACGGGCTGAGCACTGCATTGAGGAGGCTAGCTGTACTATCCGGGATAGTACGAGCTGAGCAATGAAATGAGGAGGCTAGTCATACTGCCCGGGGTAGTATGGACTGAGCTATCACAAGTGATAAAAAGGAGGTAGCCGGGTCTACCTCAAGAGAAGTTTTGTTGCTTTGAATTGCTCTGGTTTACAAAACTACTTTGGAATCTACTATTCTCGTATTTAAATTGAAAACTTACATTTCCGCACAACAAGCAACTTAGGATAGAGCTGTTCCTTTGATATATATCCTGCATGCTATATTGCCGTATATTTCTCCTGTGGGAATAGTTTGCGAGTACATTCAGGGGGTGTTTGGTTGGGCTTTTCTGCAACCCAACCAAACGGCCAGCTTTTTAGCGACTTTTGCCAACGGTAGCTGTGGGCTTTGCAGTGCAAATTTAGCTATTTGGAATAGCTGCCTTCTGCCAGCTTTTGGCAATGTGCTGAAGCTTCAGTGCTCATTTTCTAAAATGTTGTAGATGGTTTGGATCAACCAAAAGCCATATGTTCACTTTGAAACAGCCACAGCAGCTTTTCTAGACAGCCAGCCGGCAGCAGTTTTGTCAACAGCCACAGCCCTACCAAACAGGTCCTTAATGTACTCACCTGGCTTGTTGATTTGGCCAGATAGAAGAGACATCAAATCCGAAGATACGGTTACGAATGCGAAAGCTAGGGCGAAACCCCAGTCAGTTGCCTGTCGGGTATGGCATATTGTTGGGCCACATCACCGCTTGTTTTTCCGCTGCAATTTATAGCCATTGGGCTACAGGTATCAGACAATCGACCTTGACGGTCCTTTACTTATAAACGTATGTATGAAAATGATATACATGTTAACTTGTGTGTATCGGCTACTGATCCAGGGACCAGTACAGTAATCACAAGGGAGTATCCGGCTTAAAAAACCGGGTACGCCACACCGGACCACCCCGGGTCGCCTGCCCCAGAGTGTCCGATCCTGACCAAGCTATCTGGGCCGCTTGCCCGTATCGCCCGATCGCCGTGCTCCACTTTGCGTCATGTCCGTCCCGCATATTGTCGTGCATTGCTTGATGCCTCGTAGATGCACGATCTTGCACAACACGCTCCATGCTCCTCCACGAACCTAATCCGATGCCATTGCCCTCTCCACATGCGCTCCAAGCCCGTTGGCAAGGCTTTATACGCACGCCAGCGAGTATCCTTGGTCTCCCTCGAGATCTTCCACACTGCCTCTATATCCAATCCAAACCTCGCGCTTCGATACAATTGTTACGAAATCAGCCTCCATGGCGTCGTGTCACCACTAACTTCAACGACTAATACCGTGGCCCGCTTGGTTCCACTAGTCGAAATACCGAGGTCACGTAGCATAAAATCTACTGAGGTTACATGCAAGAAGAAGACGATACCGATGTTTGTTAATAAGGTTCAACCGAAGTATTCATCCGAGCCAAAAGCCCTCCACCGGGTACTCTACCCCACATGTATTAATCATATATGTATGCCATCGCCGGCCTCCTGGTTCCACCGAGTAGACCGGTTATGGACCAAATGTCAAACCAGCCCCCTCCAATATTAATCCAGGGTTGGTGGTTAGATCACTGTTGGATTGCCCCTTGGACCAACTCTCCGTCGAACTTAGATTTTTGACCTAGCTATAAAGTGTGGTGCCCTCCTCCTTATATGAGAGGTCTAGAATACAAGAGTCCGATTTTTACTCTATCTGTACTCTATCAAAACCCCTCGGAACCCCTTATAGTACCATATTACAGTACTATAATTTATAAAGTTTAACTTATAATCTACTTATATATATTCAACACAAACTCAACATATCACAACTGAACACAGAAGCCCCGTCTCTTTCTACAGCACGGGTGCTTGCACGCCTCGGTTCTTTGCGGAAAACCAGAGGTTTCCTCAAAGAAACAAGTCAATTTCATGATTTCATCACAGGACCGTGGCCATTCAAATAATGCTTATTAATGCTCACCACTAATAGCGTAACAGGTTCTTCTTATGTCTGACAGAGCCATGTAGCGTGAGACTTGGCGTGAATTGAATAAGCAGCTTTTCCACGGTACGCGATCGCTATCTTCACGAGATTACGGTCTGATTTGTACTCCCTCTGGCAAGGCATGCGTGACATATTTTAATTGGTTTACATAAGATTTGATTAATATTTACTTTATTAATATATGACTTATATGATATAAACCTGATTTAATTAGATTCATACTTCTTTTGTGTCACAATGTAATTCATTTTAGAATATGTATATGTTAAACATTCTTAAATTTGACCATCAATATAGAATATATTACCAATATTATAACATTAAATTGGTATTACTAGATTTGTCATGAGACACACTTTCATTATCCTTAGTTTTATATGAGAAAACATGTTGTTATAAAAATTGATAGTCAAAGTGTCATCTTGGAGACCGTGTCAATATCTAAAACGGTCTATATTATGATATAGAAGTAATCTTCAAAACACTTTACTTATGATTTTAATTTTATATTATATAAATCGCATACTAATATAGTAATTATTGATTAAAATTTTGTCTTACTAATTAAAATACATCTTATATATGCAGATAGAGGGAGTAACATGTATCATTATATCTGCCATAACTTCCTTTTTGTGCTTACACCTATAGCCTGACTTACAGGCTCGTTGTAATCTGAAGAGCCCGGAAGTCTTGAGTTCTAGTCAAATATGCAGCTTCTTTTCAGGGCTCTATTACCAAACTTCAAGCCTTTGTGACAAAGACTAGTGTACACTAGCAAATAGCAATAGTACTGTCTACACAGATCAGATACAAGCACATGAACAAGGTTGCGGCTGTAAAGAATGAAGCATACAAAAGTTAATTCCCAAAGAAATCGATCTAGTGCTCTATATACCTCCAGTGACCAATCACCAACCCAAAATTTGCACACATCACCGCGTCTCTTTTGCTTGAGCTGGAAGTACTCGCAAGTCGCAACGCACACAGGTCACAAGCCTCCTTAACTCGCACGGCCACACCAACTCTGCTTTGAGCCCAATCTTTTCGCCCCGTCTCACTCTTCCCCCACTACATAAGCGCCATGTTCCTCTCTGCCTGTTCAGCATCCGGCGAAGCCAGCAGCGGCAGCCATCAGTGAGCAAGGAGGGGGTGCAAAAGGCGAGTTGCGTAATCGCAGCAGTTGGAGCAGAGCACGACGATGGCCCGGTCTTGCTCCGCCCTGTTTCTTGCGGCGGTCGCGGTGGCGCTTGTCCTCGCGGCGCCGTCGCTCGCCGGCGACCCGGACTACCTCCAGGACCTCTGTGTCGCCGACCTCAACTCCGGTAAGGCACCTTAAGATTTGCTTAATCCCTCTATTTGGCAACTGATTCGTATGATGGTGGAGTATATTCGTGTGCATGCCAGCTCAACGAATTTCTGTTCCGCATTGAAGGCGTACGGCTGTCATGTCTGGCGTAGGATAGAATTCACGTTTAGTAATTAATGCTCAATGCAGTGCCAATTCATGGTTGGGTGAAGTACCGACGAGGACTCTCGCAAGTACCGACGAGGACGACGATAGGTGGATGTAGACTTGTAGACCACTGAGTTCTCGATTCCAAATCGAAGCTTAACTAGTTCCTTTTGAAACATCAATTGAAACTATGTTGGTTTACAATCTCAAACAATTATTCGACGGAGTTCCAAACTTAAAATCGATACTGAATCAAATGCCATGCATGTTTGAACTTTAGCTTAACTTCAGGTTCTAAATTACAGAATTGGAGCAATTTTCTTACGAACCATCATTTTCCCCAGTCAGTTAGTTGGAACAATGCAAAAGATCATATGCAATGGTCGTCCACGCGAGCTCTGTACGACTAATCTGAACCGTCGACGGGGCCAATCCGACGGCACACATATGCGAAGCTCATGTTCATGCAACTCCTCCTCACCCGTTTGTTTGCACACGTTGCACGCGCAGAGGTGAAGGTGAACGGGTTCCCGTGCAAGGCGAACGCGACGGCTGACGACTTCTTCACCGGCGTCCTCGCCAATCCCGGCGCCACCAACACCACCTCTGGCTCTGTCGTCACCGGCGCCAACGTCGAGAAGGTCCCGGGCCTCAACACCCTCGGCGTCTCCGTCTCCCGTATTGACTACGCCCCCGGCGGGCTCAACCCACCGCACACCCACCCGCGCGCCACTGAGGTCGTCTTCGTCCTCTACGGCGAGCTCGACGTCGGCTTCGTCACCACCGCCAACAAGCTCTTCGCCAAGACCATCTCCCAGGGCGACGTCTTCGCTTTCCCGCGCGGCCTCGTGCACTTCCAGAAGAACAACGCCGACAAGCCTGCCGCAGTCATCTCGGCCTTCAACAGCCAGCTCCCGGGCACGCAGTCCATCGCCATGACGCTTTTCGGGGCCTCGCCCGAGGTGCCTGACGACGTGCTCACCAAGGCCTTCCAGATCGACACCGAGGAGGTGGACAAGATCAAGGCCAAGTTTGCCCCCAAGAAGGGCTAGAGCAAGAATTAAACAAGTTTCAGACTTTTGTTGAAGTTTCGTTTGGTTTGTTCATTGATTTGACTTTTGTTCCACAATTGTACTAAGCGCGTAGAAATGCCACCGTGTCGTGCATTCTTTGCGAGCCTTGTGGTAAGAGTGACCTGCAGGAACTTTGTGCTGTTTCTTCACTTCTTGTAATAAGTTGCAGGGGAGAACAACATGTCGATCTTGTTACCGAGTATCTCGAATTGGTGATGTGTCCTATTATATTACCGTATTGTGTAACCTGTTGGTAAACTTTGTTTAGTATGCATGTGTCGTGTGAGCCGAGATATTCACAGATGTGTGCGTGTTTGCTTTTAAGGACTAATAATATCACACTTTGTCATACATGTTTTGTTAAACTTGTCTTCCACACTTCTTAAGTGTATGGCATGTAGAACCTTATTATTGAAAAACAAGTTTTACCTAAGGCGTGGCTTGGACCAAATACCCATCTAAGTTGGTTAAATTTGTCTAATCTTAAGTGTGGTAAGCTTAGCCAAATTTAGCCTCAAACCAAACAGCCCATAGTTTTTCTTATGGCTCAGTTTGAACCGCGTTGAACCGTGAAACTTACTCCACCTAAAATTTATTAGTTAGAGAAATCCTTGTGTTGGAGGAGGGTTCCCGCGCAACCCCGAATCGACGCTGTTTAGAATCACTACAACGCTATTAAGGTTCTCATTGACACTCCCCTTCGTTGGGGCTGTCTCCGACGAGCCCACTCTCCGTCGTCGGGGCTGTCTCCGACGAGCCCACTCTCCGTCGTCAGAGCCGTCTCTGACAAGCCCACGCTCCGCGTCGGGGCTGTCTCCGACGCGCCCACTCCCCGTCGTCGGGGCTGTCTCCGACGAGCCCACTCTCCGTCGTCAAGGCTGTCTCCGACGAGCCCACGCTCCACGTCGGCGCTGTCTCCGACGCACCCGCTCCCCGTCGTCGGGGCTATCTCCGACGAGCCCACTCTCCATTGTCAAGGCTGTCTCCGACGAGCCCGCCCTCCACGTCAGGGCTGTCTCCGACGCGCCCACTCCCCGTCGTCGGGGTTGTCTCCGACGAGCCCACTCTCCGTCGTCAAGGCTGTCTTCGATGAGCCTGCCCTCCGCGTCAGGGCTGTCTCCGACGAGCCCACATGCGGGGCCATCACGTTCTCCAAGAAGATTCTCCTAAAGATGCCCGGGAATATTCTCCCCATATCCTCCAAAGATGGACAAATGACCATAATGCCCTTGTAAATTCCCTCTCATGTGAGGGCAAAATTATAATCCTCTATTTTTCCCTCCCTCAAACCCTATAAATACCCCCCTGGGGGGTAGTGTTAGGGGGACCTCGATTCATTTTGTAAGCTCTCACAATTTCAACACGAATACTCAGTTACGTCGATGACGGCTTGACGCATCATTTTGACTCTCGCTCGTTATCCCCAAGCACGCTCGGAGGTCGTCGTAACCGACCGGGGGTGCCACAAATTTACTGTCTAGACTTATATCTACGACAGTTGGCGCCGACCGTGGGGATTCGGGCAAGAAGTCATGTCAACTAGGATGATGTCAAGGAGAAATTCCAGAACGATGTCGGCAACCATGACGCACGCGACCTCTCCACAGGCACTGCCGACACTAGGGGCTCGTCATCGACATCGCCCTCGCCCACGTCGTTCGCGTTCGCCAGCCCGTCGGCCGCATGTCGTCCGGGCGTCGCTCGCACGTCGTCCGCCCGTCGCGCGCGAACTTCCCGGTCGGTCACCCATCCTCAAATTGCTCCAAGCCAAGCACGCTTAACTTCGGAGTTCTGATGGGATTCGGTGCTTTAGCGCCCCCACGTCGCGCGTGCGTCGCCCACATGTCGCGCGCGTTCGCCAGCCCGTCGGCGGCACATCGTCCGCGCATCGCCCGCACGTCGCGCGCGTCGCCCGCACGTCGTCCGCCCATCGCGCGTGTTCGCCCGTCCGTCGCGCGCGAACTTCCCGGTCGGTCACCCATCCTCAAATTGCTCCAAGCCAAGCACGCTTAACTTCGGAGTTCTGATGGGATTCGGTGCTTTAGCGCCCCTACGTCGCGCGTGCGTCGCCCACATGTCGCGCGCGTTCGCCAGCCCGTCGGCCGCACATCGTCCGCGCGTCGCCTGCACGTCGCGCGCGTCGCCCGCACGTCGTCTGCCCATCGCGCGTGTTCGCCCGTCCGTCGCGCGCGAACTTCCCGGTCGGTCACCCATCCTCAAATTGCTCCAAGCCAAGCACGCTTAACTTCGGAGTTCTGATGGGATCCGGTGCTTTAGCGCCCCTACGTCGCGCGCGCGCCGCCCCCACGTCGCGCGCGTTCGCCAGCCCGTCGGCCGCACGTCGTCCGCGTGTCGCCCGCACGTCGCACGCGTCGCCCGCACGTTGTCCGCCCGTCGTGCGCGTTCGCCCGCCCGTCGCGCGCGAACTTCCCGGTCGGTCACCCATCCTCAAATTGCTCCAAGCCAAGCACGCTTAACTTCGGAGTTCTGATGGGATCCGGTGCTTTAGCGCCCCTACGTCGCGCGCGCGCGCCGCCCCCACGTCGCGCACGTTCGCCAGCCCGTCGGCCGCACGTCGTCCGCGCGTCGCCCGCACGTTGTCCGCCCGTCGCGCGCGTTCGCCCGCCCGTCGCGCGCGAACTTCCCGGTCGGTCACCCATCCTCAAATTGCTTCAAGCAAAGCACGCTTAACTTCAGAGTTCTGATGGGATCCGGTGCTTTAGTGCCCCCACGTCGCGCGCACGTCGCCCCCCACGCCGTGCGCGTTCGCCTGCCCGTCAGCCACACGTCGTCCGCGCGTCACCTGCACGTCGCGCGCGTCGCCGCACGTGCGCGCGAGTCATACGTGTCGGCCCGCATGTGGCGCGTGTTCGCCCGCACGTCGTCCGCCCGTCGTGCACGTTCGCCCGCACGTCGCGCGCGTTCGCCTGCATGCTGCCGTGCCCGCTCTCGGCGATACCAGTGGCTCGTCATCGACATCGCCCTCGTCCATGCTCTCGGGCTTGGCGTCCTCCGTGACCACCCTCGGTGACATGAAGGACTCATCGTCGACATCGCCCTCGTCCACGCTCTCGGACTTGGCGTCCTTCGCGCCCGCCCTCGGCGACACCAAGGGCTCGTCATCGACATCGCCCTCGTCCATGCTCTCGGGTTTGGCGTCCTCCATGCCCACCCTCAGCGACAAGAATGACTCGTCGTCGACATCGCCCTTTTCCACGCTCTCGGACTTGGCGTCCTCCGCGCCCGCCCTCGGCGACACCAGAGGCTCGTCATCGACGTCGCCATCGCCCTGAGCTCTCGGGTTTGGCGTCCTCCGCGCCCGTCCTCGGCGACACCAGGGGCCCGTCATCCACGTCGCACTCATCCACACTCTCGGGCTTGGCATCCTCCACGCCTACCCTCGGCGGCATTAGGGGCTCGTCGTTGACATCGTCATCACGCGTGCTCTCGGACTTGGCGGCTCCTGCGCCCGTCCTCAACGACATCAGGGGCTCGTCAACATCGCCCACGCACCACGCACTCGGTCGCCTACGAGATTGCGGCTCGCTCGCTCGCCTGCGCACCTTTGGTTATACCACTCGGGCTCCTCATCAACATCTCCCGTGCGTGTGCTCGGACTTAAGTGTCCTCCACCCCACCCTTGGCGACATCGCGCGAGCTCGACGTCATCGACAGCCGCGCAGGTTCAGACTTGGTGGCCTCAATGGCTGTCCTCGGCAACATCGCTCGAGCCCGACGTCAACATTGTCAGGACATGGCTGTGCCGTCTACGAGCGTATGTTCGAACTTGCAGACGAGCGCGCTCGCCCTCGGTGACATCACGTGACCTCGTCGTCCCGGTGACCACCTGCCACTTCGGACTACGTCCTTTGCTCCTATTGTCGTCGACACCGCACAGGATCATCATCTACATCATTCACGCGCACGTCCACATCGTCCGTGCCGCTTCGACTAAGCATGTCAGGAGCAGACAACTATATTAGCGTCACCACGCTTCATCCACAAGTGTAGACAACCCTGTCTCACCAAAGGGCTTAACGCATCGACATGGCATCAAGGCCCCCGTGACAGGTTTCAATCATCTCCGTCCGGGATAGAGCGTCCCTTCCTTCTGGGGTCGTGCGACGATAAGCTCCCCGCGACGTTCGAGCCATCTCCGTCTGGGATAGAGTGTCCCTTCCCTTTGGGGTCGTGCGACGATAAGCTCCCCGCGACGTCCGAGCCATCTCCATCCGGGATAGAGTGTCCCTTCTCTCTAGGGTCGTGCGACGATAAGCTCCCCGCGATGTCGAGCCATCTCCGTCCAGGATAGAGTGTCCCTTCCCTCTGGGGTCGTGCGACGATAAGCTCCCCGCGACGTCCGAGCCATCTCCATCCGGGATAGAGTGTCCCTTCCCTTTGGGGTCGTGCGACGATAAGCTCCCCGCGATGTCGAGCCATCTCCGTCCGGGATAGAGTGTCCCTTCCCTCCGGGGTCGTGCGATGATGAACTCCCCGCGACGTCCGAGCCATCTCCGTCCGGGATAGAGTGTCCCTTCCCTCCGGGGTTGTGCGACGGTAAGCTCCCCGCGATGTCGAGCCATCTCCGTCCGGGATAGAGTGTCCCTTCCCTCCGGGGTCGTGCGACGATAAGCTCCCCGCGATGTCGAGCCACCTCCATCCGGGATAGACTGTCCCTTCCCTCCGGAGTCATGCGACGGTAAGCTCCCCGCGATGTCGAGCTATCTCTGTCTGGGATAGAGTGTCCCTTCTCTCTGGGGTCATGCAACGGTAAGCTCGCCGTGACGTCGAAATAGGCATATATACATCAATGTATGGCAGAAATGTTCTTACACGCACCACCGAGCGCCAAGTGTTTGCTACCATCGAGTGTCATGTGTTTGTCACCATCGAGTGACCAATTGTTTGTCACCATCGAGCGCTAAGTGTTTGCCACCATCGAGTGTCATTTGTTTGTCGCCATCGAGTGACCAATTGTTTGTCGCCATCGAGCGCCAAGTGTTTGCCACCATCGAGTGTCATGTGTCTGTCGCCATCGAGTGCCAAGTGTACCGCATGTGCCTCAATGCCCTCCATGGGCACGGTCCATGTGTACCTCGTCACCTTCCATCCTGGCAAGGGGCTCCCCCAGAAACAAAGCCGAGCGCCCAGTATCATTGTCTCGCTTGTTGTCTACACGCTCCGCCCGGCGTCGACGTGTCCCATCCGGCGTCGACATGCTGCTCAGCATCGACATGCTCCGTCCAGCGTCGACACACTCCGCCCAGCGTCAACGTGTTCCGTCTGGCGGCGACATACTCCGCCGAAACCGACATGCTCCTCAGCGTCGACGTGTTTCTTCCGGTGGTGACATACTCCGCCGAAGTCGACAGGCGCCTCAGCGTCGACATGCTCCTTCCGGCGATGACACTTTGCCCGGCGTCAACACGCTCCGCCCGGCGTCGACGTGTTCCATCCGGCATCGACATACTCCGCTGAAGTCGACACGCTCTTCAGCGTCGACATGCTCCGTCCGGCGTGGACACTCTGTCCAGCGTCGACACGCTCCGCCCGGCGTCGACGTGTCCCATCCGGCGTCGACATGCTGCTCAGCATCGACATGCTCCGTCCAGCGTCGACACACTCCGCCCAGCGTCAACGTGTTCCGTCTGGCGGCGACATACTCCGCCGAAACCGACATGCTCCTCAGCGTCGACGTGTTTTGTCCGGCGGCGACATACTCCGCCGAAGTCGACAGGCGCCTCAGCGTCGACATGCTCCTTCCGGCGATGACACTTTGCCCGGCGTCAACACGCTCCGCCCGGCGTCGACGTGTTCCATCCGGCATCGACATACTCCGCTGAAGTCGACACGCTCTTCAGCGTCGACATGCTCCGTCCGGCGTGGACACTCTGCCCAACGTCGACACGCTCCACCCGGCGTCGACGTGTTCCGTTCGGCGGCAACATACTCCGCCGAAGTCGACATGCTCCTTTCGGTGACGACACTCCGCCGGCGTCAACATGCTCCACCCGGCGTCAACGTGTTCCGTCCGACGTCGACATACTCCGCTGAAGTCGACATGCTCTTCAGCGTCGACATACTCCACCGAAGTCGACATGCTCTTCAGCGTGGACATGCACTTCAGCGTCAACATACATCTCCGAAGTCGACATGCTTCTCAGCATCGGCATACTCTACCGAATTTGACATGCACCTCGACATTGACATACACCACTGAAGTCGACATGCTCCTCGGCATCAACGTGTTCCGTCCGGCGGCAACATACTCCGTCGAAGTCGACATGCGCCTCAGCGTCGACATGCTCCTTCCGATGACGACACTTCGCCGGCGTCAACACGCTCCACCCGGCGCCGACATGTTCCCTCCGGCGTCAACATACTCTGCCGAAGTTGATATGCGCCTCAGTATCGATATGCTCCTTCCGGCGACGACACTCCGCCCGGCATCAACACGCTCCACCCGACGTCGACGTGTTCCGTCCGGCGTCGACATACTCCGTCGAAGTCGACATGCTCTTCAGCGTCGACATGCTCTGTCCGGCGTTGACACTCACCCCATCGGTTGCCCCACGGCTTGAGCTGGGTCACGGCCCAAAGTGGGCAGGAAAGGTTCAGCCCGGGGAAAGAAGAAAATGGAAAAGAAGAAAAAAGAGAAAAAAAGGAATACGAGGAGGGCTCGTTGTCGATCCGGCCTGCGCACCAACCCCTTGGTATTAGTGTGCCGGCTCGGACGGGCGCTGTTCGACCGCCCCAACCGGCAAGGGGCTACTGTTGGAGGAGGGTTCCCGCGCAACCCCAAATCGACGCTGTGTAGAATCACTACAACGCTATTAAGGTTCTCATTGACACTCCCCTTCGTCGGGGCTGTCTCCGACGAGCCCACTCTCCGTCGTCGGGGCTGTCTCCGACGAGCCCACTCTCCGTCGTCAGAGCCGTCTCTGACGAGCCCACGCTCCGCGTCGGGGCTGTCTCCGACGCGCCCACTCCCCGTCGTCGGGGCTGTCTCCGACGAGCCCACTCTCCGTCGTCAAGGCTGTCTCCGACGAGCCCACGCTCCACGTCGGCGCTGTCTCCGACGCACCCGCTCCCCGTCGTCGGGGCTATCTCCGACGAGCCCACTCTCCATTGTCAAGGCTGTCTCCGACGAGCCCGTCCTCCACGTCAGGGCTGTCTCCGACGCGCCCACTCCCCGTCGTCGGGGTTGTCTCCGACGAGCCCACTCTCCGTCGTCAAGGCTGTCTTCGATGAGCCCGCCCTCCGCGTTAGGGCTGTCTCCGACGAGCCCACATGTGGAGCCATCACGTTCTCCAAGAAGATTCTCCTAAAGATGCCCGGGAATATTCTCCCAATATCCTCCAAAGATGGACAAATGACCATAATGCCCTTGTAAATTCCCTCTCATGCGAGGGCAAAATTGTAATCCTCTATTTTTCCCTCCCTCAAACCCTATAAATACCCCCTGGGGGGTAGTGTTAGGGGGACCTCGATTCATTTTGTAAGCTCTCACAATTTCAACACGAATACTCAGTTACGTCGATGACGGCTTGACGCATCATTTTGACTCTCGCTCGTTATCCCCAAGCACGCTCGGAGGTCGTCGTAACCGACCGGGGGTGCCACAAATTTACTGTCTAGACTTATATCTACGACACCTTGAATTCAGATTCTGAAATTTAAAATGTAAAATTCTCGTAATATTAAATCCGTATTCAACCTGTTTGCAATAATTTAAAGTCTGCATGCATCAAACGATGCAGCGTCCAGAGGCATTTGTTTTCTTTTCAAAAAAAAGTTAAGATTCAAATTTTTTGGAATTTGAATTCTAATGCCAAAATTCAAAATTCCTGATTTCAAAACTTGAGTTTCAAAAACTCAAAATTCATAATTTCAAATCTAAAACTTTGCATTTTAGACCCAAAATTTAAAGTTCCTGGAGATCCTATAGTTTCATGCTTACATATCCGATGCATGCGAGCTTGAATGCTGGATGCATGCACAAGAGGCAAGAGAGCATGTCGTAATACTATTTTTGAGAAAAAGCACATCGTAATACTAGTGGTGTGTGATCAGGTTTGGCTTAGTCAATGGCCGTGTGGTAGATATAAGCCTAGATAATAGGATGAAGGCACCTTTGATTGGTTAGACCTTCAATGGTGTGCGGGGGGACACGAGGGAGGGAGAAGCGAGAGTCGCTGAGTTGTAAATATGAAAGTTTTTTATTGCTCTGAATTTGGAGTTACAAGTGAGAAAAAGTTATCCTCCCCTCCACACGTGGGGTTCTATTTGTAGGGAGGGGGAGCGATGGTGACAGATTACAATTTTGTCTCCGTCCCTTAGGGCTTATGATGAGGGTAGTCTGGTCTTTTTTCTTCCTTTTTAGGGAATTCTAGGAGGGATCTTCTTCAATAATATTAAGGAATATTCCGAAGGAATCATCCATGCATGGCAACGGTGCTTGGTGGTGCACCATGAAGAATATCCACGGTGCTTCTTTACAAGGGTTCATGACGGCATGTCGTGGAGGAGCACGAGTCGCGGTGGTATCCTGAATGTGTCGTTGGATGCCGAAGGAGGCTGTCGAAGTAGGGTAGCACGGGGACCCTTCCCCAACAGTAGTCCCTCGCAAGTCCAAGTGGTAGGGTAACGCTTGTCTAGGGCGGCGCATCGAGCCTTGATAGGTTGGTGCACAGACTAGATCGACAGCCTCCAAACCAAGGCGAAGTGCACAGATCTCAAGCTAGTTGCCCTTTCTCCCCCCCCCTCCTTATTTTTCTTCCTTTCCCTCTTGCCCGTGAATATGTGAAAGATCGTGGATTCCTCTCTTTCTTTCGTTTATCTGTTTACTCCTCTCTCTTGGGCTGAATTCACCTCTTGCTATCCTGGACCCCTCCTCTCTTCTTGGGCTTAGCTAGGTCATGGCCCATCCAGCCCCTAAGGCGCACAGTGTGGGGAGCACGGGACATAAATCTTCCCCAACCCAGCCGCCACCACTCGTTGATTTGCCACCGCTGCTCCCTGACTCGCGCTGCCACTGCTCGGGGCTCCATTGTGCACTGTGGCTCCTTTCCTCTCCACACGCCACAACAAGAAGCTCTTTGCTCACAGCCAGCTTGGTCGCCGTCGTGCACTACCCCTGCTTGAGGAGCCAACGTCGCTGAGCTGTCACCGCACGCCACCACTGTGCGGGGATTCGCTGCTCGACATCACTGTGTACTCTGCCGTACCACACCGCTCTTCATTCTGTTGTACACCTCTGCCATCCGACGGCCCATCGTGCCACGTCTGGTCAAGGAAGCTTTGTCGCAACGACCAACGATAGGGAAGCTCTACCCAAGCTGCCAGGCGCCTTGGGGGCGAAGCATAACACGGTGGGAGGCCACCCTGAGAGCTCTGTGAGAGGGATTGACCACGGGGGGTTGCGTGTTGTGGGTCCTCACCCGGGGCTTCCTACAACAGGTCTCCAACCCGGGGCTGTGTGTTGAGGGCCCTCACCTCGGGGGCTCCAGACAGTAGGCCTCCATCCCGGGGGTTGCTTGCAGGGGGTCTCCACCCTGGAGTCTTTGAGGGCTCCCATGCATAGCGATGACTTCCCCACCAAGAAGCAAGGGCGCGGGAACTCCCGTGAAGAAGGGTTGGCCATGAGCAAGGTGGTGGGGAAGATGCCTCCGTGGAAGTCGAAGGTGTGTAGGGTCTTTTCTGGCATCCTCTGCTGGATGCATGCTCATTACAAGCTTCTCATGTGCCTTGCCAAGGAAATGAAGATCCCTTTATCGCTACCTTCAAAGTTCTTGAGGCGAGCGAGGTGGTGGTGGCACCGAGCCTCGAGAAGGTTGTCGCATTCGCCGCTCAACTTGACACCGGGATGCACTTTCCGATGACAAACTTGCCACAGGGGGTTCTCAACTTATCCGGACTGAGGTTTCACACCTCCATCCATCAGCCTTTGTCCGCCTTTTGATTTTCGAGTGGGCGATGAAGAGTACATGGACGACTGACTCTATGGAGCTTTTCTCTTTCCACTACCAGGCAGAGGTGTGACCATAGTGGGTTTGTGGTAGGGAGGGCATGCTCTCACCCTTTGGGATGGTGACCTTTGTTCATCGTCGAGATCGCAACAAGCCTCAGTACGCCATGTACGCCACAATGAACAAGTGCGAACCCTAGAGGGATAAATGGTTCTACTACACTGTGAGCGATCCTGCCTTCAATTGCAAGCACAAGGTTCCATAGCCCAACATGGCTTGCTCCATGCTGCCTGCTGAAGAGTGACATCCCGTATTCATACATACTCCAACGCATGACCGCGGAGGTTGGCATGAGAGACTTAGTAGAGGAGTACCTTATGTTGAAGATAGGGCCTCTTGCTCAGGACTAGACGCTAAGGTTGCACCGGTGTACCCAAGGCAACCCTAGGACCTGTGAGCTTTGGAGGGCTATTCCACTTTTGATGGTAAACCCCTGTGTCGTATCTCCCTTTTTTATAACACATTGTTGGCCATCATTGACTTCACTTCACTGTCATTTATAGGTCTCACTGTGGAAGAAGGGGAACAGGTTGTGACGGTCTTGCTTGACCCTTTTGTGCCGGTGTATCTTTCAACATAAGGAGCATGATCCTCGGGCCTCATCGCAACCCAGTCCATGACGTCTACGAGGTGGAGGTGCCTCCACGGTCCCGTCCACCTGATCAAGGTGGAGCGACAGGGCCAGGTGTAGGTACCAGCTAGGAAGTGAGCTTGGTTGCCTACCTGACCTTCTCTAGTCTGTTCTACTTGACATCCTCGACCAAAGACAGACCTGGTGTAGCCCTTGTTGGTGAGGCCTTCCTCACCCGTCAGAGCTAGTATGATGAGTGATGCTGCGATGCCCGCATGCGAGTCCTCCTCATTATGGCATCGGGAAGGGGCCGATGCGGCCGCCTCTCGCCGTCTTGTCATTGGGCTCTACCGTTGAGTACAAGGACAATGACATGGATGAGGAGGGCAATGAGGCAGATGGGTACAACACCGGGGGTTAGCATCGAGATGGACGATAATGCATCCTATGATGAAGACATAGAGGGGACAAAACTAGGCCACATGTCCCGCGCTGGCTTTTTGACTGTCCTGTGCCACTGCCAAGCGGGTCGTCAGTGTTCATCCCCTTCGAGTTGTTGGGGGATGACAAGGTGGCTCGCACAGAGGAGGGTGGAGAGACTGAGGCACTGTCAAAGAGGATTCACGTGGCTTCTGTTTTGGCTGCTTCTGCCTCTGCGGGGCATGTATCGTCGGTGCCTTCTTTTGAGGCCTCTTTGTGTGCTCTTTAGATCAGGGAGCAACTACTTCCTGAGTGCTTCGTTGAGTCTTTGGCAGAGGTGGGCTTCTACAATGAGGTTGCCGACAGGGTCCTTCTTGTGGACCTTGACGACGTGTTTGTCGAGCAAGACATCTCGGATGTCAAGGCCTTCGTCAGGTTGGGGCTCTTGAAGGTACAAACTTAGTGACTCTTATTGACTTCATGATATGTATGTTTTAATAGTGTTGTTATGGGAAGGATCCACACGCTACTCCGAGTCGACGCAAATAACTCGGTAACTCGAGCCTTGACCAGTTCGTTAATATTTTTATACTCACTACTATCTTATAAGGATTTCAACATGGTCCCGGGGCACCATCATCCATCGAGCCTCTGTTATCTATCAAGCCTCCACCATCCGTAAAGCCTCCATCATCCATCATCCGTCTAGTCACCGTCATGCCAAATGATCTAGAATATTCCTCTATGGGTAGGGAAAATGACCAAATACCCTTGATGGAACTATAAACCAAGGGTGATGATGAATAGTATGGTTTCCCGAATATTACGGGTATCCGTATACCGAATCTCGGGACTTTAGGAAGGTACAGCGTACCCGCTAAGGATCCCTGGACGACAAGGTAACCCCTCTTAGGAAGGGAAGATTCCCCTTAAACTAGGAAGTCAATCTCGACGTTTAAGGAGACCAGAGTCCTACTCGAGCGTAAGTCCACGTCCAGTACGACCCTGGGAACCCCCTATATAAGGATCAGCAATCCCATAGGGGAGGGGGAGGTTCTACCAGTCCAACAGGTCTTTCTAGTCGCAGCACAAGCAGCATAGGATCTCAGGAGGCGAAGCCCTAGATAACCCGCTGCCTCGAAGGAGTCGAGCCCGGCGGTTTAGCTAGATTAGTCTACGATTAGGCCTAGGATAGCCACTAACATACACCCCCTATTGTAAGCGTATTCTCCATCAATATATAGCAACAGGACGTAGGGTTATTATCCTGAGGGAGGCCCGAACCTGTATAAAAACGGTTGTCCCCTGCTGTCAGAGCTCCTGGCACTTGGGCCCTAGAGGTCCCTACCCCCCAGTAATCATCACTCCACGAATACCGTAAGCTCGCCGATTCACCGATCGTCGACAGATGGCGCCGACCGTGGGGACCTCTCCGGACCAAGCCGTCCAGGAAGAATCAGAGTCGGCAGGACGCGCAACTAAGCGCGATCAGATCCTAGCGCCGGTTGCACAGCCCTCACCGGTTTCGACCGAGGAGGAAGAAGCAAACCCGGCAGGAAGACCGATCGTAGTCTCGCCCCGTACTGGGTACTCGGACCAGGGTTTCTACGACAACTTTGGCCCTATGGACCCGTACCCGGTTACGGATCGAGTGGATTTCGGAGAGTACGCCCCTGGAGAGGACTCGGATGGCGAAGCAGATCACTTCAGAGCCGAGTGCGCCAGGGCCTTCAGCAGGAAGTTAGTCTTACGACTTCCCGGCAGGAACGACCAGCCCCATGGATGGAATTTCTCCTGCAAACTCTGATCGTGAGAATGATCAAGATCGTACCCACGTCGCGTCCAATGAGGACAACGTGATGGAATACGAGTACACATCGTCCAGCCAAGGACCTCGGATGGTACTCGCGATCGACGATGGTCGAGAAGGCCTCGAAGATCAGAATCTGCCCGGGGGCTCGCAGCAGCACAATGCAACAGCTGCCTCCCACATGAACGGGGGCTTACCCGCCGCCGGGGAAAGAACTCCCCGCCGAAACGGAGACCCGCCTGCTGTTGTGGAGAGATCCCCCCCGGGAACGAGGGAGTACGTGTCCCGAACTGCTCGAAGACTTGCGGAAGTGCGCAATCTGCTGTCACAGTCTCCCATGGCGGATTTATCGACACCCACGGGTGTGCAGTGGCTGCAACGGCTGGGGGCTGACCTCCAAGAGGCTCAGAACCAGGCCGAGTCTTCTTGAGCCCAATCGGTGACCCGTAGCTCTACTCGGGTGAACACCCCTCCTCCGCTAGAAGAACGCGATCGGGAGGGACGACACCCCAGGAACAGGTCTCCTCAGGAGGAGCCACTGGTTGACCTCCGAGAACAGCTCGACAAACGCTGCCGCCAAAGGTGCCAACAGGAGCAACAGCCTTCTCGGAGAGACCACGTACAAAACGCCAGTGCTCGGGGCCGAACCTCGACCTCGAATAGCGGCGAGAATGCACCTTATCGGGGGGCCTTCAGTGGATGCCAGGCGCTATCCCAGGAACTCCGTCAGGTACGCTGGCCTTCTCGTTTCAAGCCCGGCTCGCTAGAATCGTACGACGGAACCACGAATCCCGTGGAATTCCTTCAGATCTACACCACCACAATCGAGGCAGCCGGCGGGGACGAGAAGGTTATGGCCAACTATCTTCCTACCGCCCTCAGAGGAGCCGCTAGGACGTGGTTGACGAATCTACCCCCAGGAACTATCCGTTCGTGGGGACAACTATGCGACATGTTACTCGGGAACTTCCAGGGTACCTTCCCAAGACCTGGTCAGGTCGACGATCTATTCCTTGTCGTCCAACGACCAGACGAGACCTTCCAAGAGTTTACCAAGAGGTTTAGTGCTGTCCGCAACACTATCCTAGAGATAACGGACTCGGATGTCATCCGCGCCTTTACTCGAGGCAGCAGAAACGAGATGTGCACGCACGATCTGATCATGCGGCCACCGAAAACCACCAGGCAACTCATGGATCTGGCCGAGAAGGCCGCTTGTGCGGAGGAAACCCTGCGCTACATCAAACAACAGCGGGGTGAGTCGACCAGTTCTCCCCTCCGGACGAAGGGCGATTCGCGTAAAACTAAACGCAAGAAGAAACCCTCCGGAGGGAACAAGGAGAAAAGGATTAGAGCCGACAAGGTAATGGCCGAGATCTCCGAGAAGCGCACCTGGCGACCACGCCCCAAGGATAAACCTACCACATCCTCCGACAAGTCGTCCAAGCCCTGGTGCGATTTTCATCAAACCAACTCACATGATCTGCGACAGTGTCGCATCTTCAAGAAGTATCTTCGGGAAGAAAGAGAGAAGTTCCGCAAGGAGAATCCTCAGGTCGCTAACAACAGTCGGGAAACGACCTCTGACGATGATGACTCCACGCCTGAGCCTTTCCAGGGGCACGTCAGAGCAATCGAGCACATATTCGGGGGCTCAACCTCTTACGAATCTAAGAGGCAATACAAGGCGATCGCCCGAGAAGTTCTCGCAAGTGTACCGCGAGTTCCTCGAGCGGTCAAGTAGTCCGAGGTCACGATCTCTTTCGACCAGACCAATTGCCCCGAAAATTGTGCTCGGCCGGGACGGTACCCAATTGTGATCGAGCCAATGATCAACAACTACCGAGTGGGCCGCGTATTAATAGATGGAGGGAGCTCCCTCAATATCCTATTCGCCAACGCTCTCGACGCAATGCAAGTGCCACGATCATCTGTTCAGACGGTAACGCACGCTTTTCACGGTATCGTCCCGGGCTCATCGGCCACGCCGATCGGGCAAGTTACGCTCCCGGTTACCTTCGGTACACCGGAGAACTTCCGAACAGAGAAGATCATGTTCGATGTGGTCGATTTCGAAACAGCATACAATGCTATCTTGGGGTGCCCTACTTTGGCCAAGTTCATGGCAGCTATGCACTACGCCTACCAGTGCATAAAGATGCCCGGCCCAAAAGGTGTCCTCACGATAAAGAGCTCCCCCAGAGAAGCACTCATCTGCGACAAGCGCAGCCTCGACCTTGCAGAGCAGCACCTACCCTCTAACCAAGACGCCAGCGTGGCGGCTCCCGCCACCACGTTGTCAAGACCACCTCCACGACTACGAGCGACGGTTTCGGAAAGTACTCCCGCCAAGTCGGAGAAAGAGTTCCACGACTAGGTCGGAACAGGGAGAAAACAGGGCCTTCCCCTAGACAGGACAACGGCTCCTCAGGAGAAGCCGTCCGATCCAGGTCGCTCGTGTCAACGGTAGAAAGGTCGCGTCCATTAGAGAGTCCCGTGCAACCACCTTCGGTAAGATCGCACGACCGTCGCCTCCTCATCGGCAGATTCCAAAGTTGCACCAGCTCCAGCCTTAAAGATCGTCAAGCTACGAACAAGTCGATGATAGGACGCTCCGGGCGCCGCCGCCCAGCACGCGCACTCGACAAAGTTTCGTCAGCAGGTCACGACAAGAGGATGAGAGTCTTTGGGGCAACCGGCGACAAGCTAAATGAGGAGGGGACGGCTTAGTTTTTCTTAGTTTTCATAGAATTATTTTTCTTACAGTAGCCTGTAAAAGACACAGTTTTGAATTATACCAAGTCTCTAGTTCAATGTCTTCATTATTAATTATTTCAGACTGCCTATCCGAGATATCTCTCGAAAAGTCAGTCGGGGGCTGGACAAGAATACGGCAAGTTGGTGTACGAGTACGAGTACCGATTTCTTCGACCCGCACAAAAGGAAAAGGGGTTCCGCGCTATAACTGTTAGGGACACGAGGGAAACCCCTTAACGTGTTTGCAGGTGACAGGGGAGCCACTGAGCCCCCAACCTGACCAGACCTAAGGCCTGGTTGACTAAGCTCGCCAGTTCCGTAGCAATGTCCCTTGATCCCGAGTAAAGGAAGGGAAAAAGGTACGAGTACGACTAGATCAACGGAACCCGTACGCTTATCCACGTCTTTGACTACTCGGAGCAGAAGATACCTCGGGTAGAGTGAAACTTTGTTAATCAAGTGTAGAATTTACTAGCCAAACACCGGAGTCTTCCCTCAACAGAGGAATACGGAGGTGCTGCCATGGCCACGACAAGCTGTACGAGAGACCCCTTATCGCGTTTACTGATGACGAGGAGCCACGGAGCCCTCCATCCGACTAAACCTAAGGACCGGTCAATCACAGCAAGAATGACCTACGGCACTATTCGTATACCTACACCGAAGGGAGGCAAAGGGCACTGGTTCCGACTAAAGTCTACGCTTGCATCCGACAAGGTTTCACATAAGCGGATCAGACAAGGTTTCAAAAAACCAAAAAACACACAAGTTATTGCACAGTTACTAATCACTGTCTTCACATAAAAGCATGCCATTACAGAGACCTACTCCAGGCCATGCGACTGGACTTGAGCGCCGAAGGCATCCACCGCTTCCCGCACAGCGTCGAGAAGCTGCTCTTCCTCGTCCTCTGGCAGGTCGGCAGCAAACGCCTCCAGGGATAAGTCCGGGTGCTTGCGCCTCAGGAGAGCCAAAGCAAAGGCCAGGGCGTTGTATAAACCTTGCCGGAGCTCGTCTTGAAGAAGCTTCCCGACGGTAGGCTTCAGCTGGGAGACGGACGCCGTCAGGTCCACTAGGCGGGTGGCCGGAGCAAGGCCCGAGGGGACAACGACGCCGACTTCTCCCAGCGCCTTCTCGAGCGTGCCCAAGGTCCGCTCGAGGTCTCCCTCCAGTTTTCCCGCATAAGATTTACTCCTTTGCAGGGAGGACTTCGCGTCCGAGAGGCGCGCCTCGACCGCCGCCCACTGCTTCTCGGAGTCCTTAAGGCGCTTCTGTAGCGCCTCGTTCTCCGCCCGCCACCTCCCGGACTCATCGAGGCGTTTCTTCAGCTCTTCGCGCGCCAAGTCCAGCTCCGCTTGGGCCTTCTAGAATGGAGCGACCCGGGAGATAGCGAGCTAAAAAAAAGAACAGGTTAGTACGAGCAAAGTAAAATTACCTTATCACTAATCGCCCGTGCGTTACCTGCAGCAAGGAGAAGAGGCTAAGGCTTTCCTGCGCCGAAGGACCCGAAGGCACGGCCTGCTCGACCAGGGCCAACTCCGACTCCAGCGCCGAGGACTGCTGCTGCTCAGTAGGAGCCGGCGACAACTCCGGCGCGGGGGTCCACTGCTCGACAAGGGCCGGTGCCGACTTCGGCGTCGGGGGCTGCTGCTCGGTATCCGCCCTAGTCGGGGTCTTGGTGGGAAGGATCGACACCCTAGTCGCCAAAAACAATCAAGTCAAGCCTTCAGCAAGGCGAGTCAAAAGAAAAAGGCGGCAAAGGAAAACTAACCTCGAGCGTTTCCCTGCTGGAGGAGGCTTCCTTGCCAAGACACCCGAATATCGCTTGCCAGAAGCCAGCGGTGCCTTCCCCTTGTCTGCCACGGTCTCCTCCCCAAGAACGGTCGTGGGAGGGGGAGTTGGTTCCTTGGGGAGGGGGCTGCTCGCTTCGGGCTGTCCGACACATCCACCCCTATGTTTACTCTTCAGGAAAGAATATGGGAAAAGAGTAGTCGGGCGAGAATTCAAACCTGCGGTTGAGGGTCCTGGGCGGGAGAACCCATCGATACGACCTCCGCCCCCGCCTCGATTGCGGAAGGACCTCCCTCCCTCGCCTCGGAGGGCGGCGGGGCCATGTCAAACATCTCAATTTCGTCGTCCTCAACGGGGACGCCAGCTCGTTCGGCCTCCGAGTCAGGACCCCCGCGGCCTACTCGCTGCGGAAGAAGAGCCCGAGGGCCCTCTGTAAGGCTATTCGGACGAACCCAAGCTAGACAAGGATATAAGATGGACAACTCACCGAGAGTACTTCCCGTCGGCTATCCGGGCTCTGCTTCAGAAGAGGCAGGGGCACGTCTGTACACCCGCCTTGGGGGGATTGCTCGAATAGGTTGTTCAACCTACTCTGAAGCTCCCCCGGGGACAACTCTGCTCGACACGACAAGGAGGAGGTACATAAGAAGTCTTGTCAATTAAATTGGCGCGGGGGTAGTCGCGATACCTACCCGTGTCGAAGTCCCTTGTCTGGTCTTGATTCTCCGGAACCGCCCAGGCCGGCTCAACCCTCGACCGGAGAGGGCTTATCCGGCGTCAAAGGAAATCCTCCGCGACATCCCACGCCGACAAGCCTTTGGCGGCGAGCTTGGCGATGTCGTGGACGAGGGCCTTGAGGTGCTTAGTCTCCTTCGGGGCCTCCCCCCAGCTCTTGGTTGCAAGAGGGGCGAGTCCGCGGTAGGTGAGCCCGGAGTTCGGTGGGGGCTGGCAGTAGAACCACCGACCATGCCAGCCCGACCACGATGATTTCCAGGAGGAAGTGATGTAGGCATCCTTAGGCATCCTTCCTCCCTTCTCGAAGAGGGAATCCGGCGCCGCCGACAACTCCTGCGCCGCTGCCCTTCATCCGGCAGAGGTTGTAGAAGTACCTCCAGAGCTCCAGGCTCGGCCTAATGCCGAGGTAGGCTTCGCATAAATGCGCGAAGACCGCCAGCATTAGGACCGAGTTCGGGTTGAGATGAATCAACTCGATCCCGTAGAACTGGAGCGTGAGGAGGAAGAAATGCGAAGGTGGGAATTGAAATCCACACCTGAAGAAATCCACGAAGACGACGATCCAGTCCGTATCGGGGCTGGGAACCGTCTCCCTCGCGGCCCCCCCGGGAAGGCACGAATACCCCCGGGAGGATCACCTCCTCCGTCACAAGCTTCTCCAAGGCGGAGGAGTCCATCACCGAGACCTCGAATTCAGGAATGGCGGTGGTTGTCTCCCCCGAAGCTTCTCCCGACTCCTTTGTGGGCTCGGGAGACTTCTTCGTGGCGCTCTTCTTGCCCATCTTCGTCGATCGACCGAAAGAGGATGGAGGCGAGGGTTTTGCGAGGGTGCGAGGAAGGAAATAAAGGAATCAAGAAGGCTAGGAGGCAGAGAACAATGCGGGCAAAACCTCAATTCTTGGACTCCTAAAGATTTAAACCTTCGCCGGAACCGAGTGCGGTTTACGGCACGATCAGTTCCATCGCATTTAACGCGGACAGTTGCTTTTTTCCGCCTACAGGGCCTTTCGCGGGAAAAAGAAGGTCTGACAATCCACGACCCAAACGAGCACGCCGTGGTTCAACACACGTTAGCGGTACAATGGCACAGAGAGAGAAAAGATTCTTCATCACCACGCGAAATTTCCGCCACGATGGTTCGGTTTCCTAAAAATATGCTAGGCGGACGCGTGTCCGTGATTAACGGGTCAGATCTGATCGGAAAAGCATTCTGGATTTTCCAAAGGATTATTCCGATAAGGCTTCTACGACTACTCGGTAGGGATTGAGTCTACTCGGGGGAGTCATCGACAAGGACCATTCGGGTTGCCTACTCGGAATTTTTCCCCGACAAGGGCAGATTTCCAACAGAACTATCATGACCTCACTTCACGTATTGATGGGGGGCTTGATGATGAATAGTACGGTTTCCCGAATATTAGGGGTATCCGTATACCGAATCCCAGGACTTTAGGAAGGTACAGCATACCCGCTAAGGATCTCTGGACGACAAGGTAACCCCTCTCAGGAAGGAAAGATTCCCCTTAAATTAGGAAGTCAATCCCGACGTTTAAGGAGGCCAGAGTCCTACTCGAGCGTAAGTCCACATCCAGTACGACCCTGGGAACCCCCTATATAAGGATCAGCAATCCCATAGGGGAGGGGGAGGTTCTACCAGTCCAACAGGTCTTTCTAGTCGCAGCATAAGCAGCATAGGATCTCAGGAGGCGAAGCCCTAGATGACCCGCTGCCTCGAAGGAGTCGAGCCCGGCGGTTTAGCTAGATTAGTCTACGATTAGGCCTAGGGTAGCCACTAACATACACCCCCTATTGTAAGCGTATTCTCCATCAATATATAGCAACAGGACGTAGGGTTATTATCCTGAGGGAGGCCCGAACCTGTATAAAAACGGTTGTCCCCTGCTGTCAGAGCTCCTGGCACTTGGGCCCTAGAGGTCCCTACCCCCCAGTAATCATCACTCCACGAATACCGTAAGATCGCCGATTCACCGATCGTTGACAAAGGGGTATGACCATAAATTTCCTAGGGACAACTGTCGACGATCGGTGAACCGCCAATCTTACGGTATTCGTGGAATGTGTATGTATGAGGGGTAGGGACCGCTAGGGCACAAGGCCAGAGGTATAATGGCAAGGAAAACGCCCTTTTTATACAGGTTCGGGCCTCCCTCAGGATAACAACCCTACGTCCTGTTCGTATATATTAACTGGAGAATGTCTTACAAAGGATATGAAGGATAGTGGCTATCCTAGGCCTAATCGTAGACTAATCCGACTAATTCCACTAAGCTCGACTCCTTCGAGGTGGCGGGTCTTCTCGTAGGAATAAGCTAGGGCTTCTAGATCTTTCTTGGATCTAACCTGCCTTGGATCTAACTTGACTTCTCCTCCCCTATAGGACTGCTGATCCTTTTATAGGGGGTTCATCTAGTCGTACTGGACATGGACTTATGCTCGAGTAGAACTCTGGCTTCCTTAAACGTCGTGATTGACTTCCTAGTTTAAGGGTATCCTTCCTCCTTACGGGGGGTTACCTTACCATCCTGGAATCCTTACCGGGTACGCGGTATACTCCAGTAATCCAGAGAATCGTATGCAGATACATCCTAATATACGGGATACTGTACTATACATCGTCAACAACATTATAATTGCACACCAGCCCAACCCTCGCCCTGTAAATAGGGGAGGCCCCTCTCATTTGGGGGTTAGATTCTCTTTCAATAAAGCATATAATTTTTGCATTTATTTGGAGCATGCTTGAGAGAAACAGAGTCAACCCCTCTCCCTGTCACTTACAGAGCACGACTCTAATGTGGACTCTACATGGGCGACATACGAGCCTACCTCCATGTCCCAACCGTAAAGCGACTGTGTGAGTTCGCGGGTTCATATGTAGTTCATTTGATCCCCTTTGCACCCCTTTAATCCTTGTATCCAAACAGGGGTGCATCAAATACACTACCTAGGATTGTACTTATGATAGTTGTGCCGACCGTGGGGATATGTACGACAAGCTACGTCATAATACGCGGCGACTGCGTTCATGTGCTCCACAATACCGGCTTCCTTCACATCTATGTGAAGACTTCATAGGATCAAGAAATATGCCTCTGAAGGGAACTAAGAGTACCCGAGCAAAGTGCAAGGTGAGCACGGTGACCACAATACAACCTGACATCGTAGGGGGTTTCGACACCATAGGCACATTGCAAGCAGCGGGAGGCACCCCGCCTACAGGCCACTCAGTCGACGTCACCACTACGGACAACGTGAGCAATGCGGGAGCCATCAACCCCATGTAAAGTCCTGGTGCTACCATCGTGAACAACACTGTTGTCCCCAAACCTAGCTGTGGCGATTGCCGACTCCGCCGGAGCGGCCGCTATCGTCAACCCGAGAGTTGCATGTGGCACGGAGGAGGTGCCAACTGTCACTGCTTGCAGAAAGACCACACGCTCTATCATAGCAAGAACAAGTCAAGAGGAGGACCTTATGGCACAGCTCGAGAGGCGGCGCAAGGGGAAGTCGAAGTAGAACGGCTGTTGCGCCAAGTTGCAGAGGTGAACCTTCAGAATGAAGAATTATGTGTAATAGTGCATGCGGCTGAGCTCCAAGCTCTTAGTGCATCTAACGCCACATGTGAGTCCGCTGAACGTTTTCTCAAGCAGCTAGCTATCAAGGCAATGACATTGCCACAACTAGGCCCGGGCATAAAAACTGAGAAACCGAAACCAAAACAAACAAAAAAAAATTGAATTGACCCTAATTTTGGTTCACGAAATTATTTCAGTTGACATGCTTGGAAAACCGAATTTAATTCGATGCAATCGGTTTTAGTCCTTGGTTAACCGAATAAACCAAATTTCCGTGGACATGTTAACCGAATAAACTGGAAATTATTTCGGATGACATGTGTATGTTGTCAAAATTTCTGATGAATTGATGGTGCATTTATGAATTTTTTGATGTTCTATATATTTCAGTTTAAACCGAAAACCGAAACCAAATTTTCAGTAACTGAATTTTCGGTAACATAATTGCATACCACGTTTGGGTTACCGTTTTTTAAAAACGGAATTTTTTAAAAACCGAAACCAAATTTTCTGTTAAAGCTGAATATCCACCCTGAGTCACAACCCTCATCTTAGAATGCCACAGTCGCAGCTTTACGTTAGCAACAACAGGAAGTTTGTGAATATGCTCTCAGGAGTCCGAATCTTGGCAACCTAGCTGCAAACGAGTTCCATCAGAACCTAGCAGAAGCACTAGCCAATGCAAGGATGCCCCCTTCACAGGCGATGCAAGGTAGGGGTGCCTACACGCTGGTCCAAAGAAGAAAGAGGTTTTCTCGAAGAAACAAGTCGATTTCATCACATTTGCATGGCCACTCAGATGATGATGCATATTTATGGTATTGTTGTTACCAACAGCTTAACGGGTTCTTCTTACGTCTGACAGAGCCATGTAGCTATTGTGATACTTGGCGTAAATCGATGAATAAGGCAGCTTTTCCCAGGTAAGCGATAGCTATCTTCTCGATGAATAAGGCAGCTTTTCCCAGGTAAGCGATAGCTATCTTCTCAAGATTACGGTCTGATCGCCTTTGAACTTTGATTAAATTAACACGTAGGATTATGTCTGACCTAACTTCCTTTTCATGGCTCACCTTTAGCCTGATTTAACAGTCTTGTCTTGAGTTCTGCTATGGTCAAACATACAGTTTATTGTACACTAGCATACAGAGATGATAGAACCGAGTGACCAAGTGCAGATCAGTAAAATGCCGCTGTAAAATTTAAGGTATTGGAGAATGTTACATCACCGCCTCACTTTGCTTGAGCTGAACGTACTTGAAAGTTGCAACGCATGCACAGCCAGGCTCCTTGACTTCGCGCTCGCCTCGCTCTGCTTCGAGCCCAATATTTTCGCCTCGTCTCACCCTTTTCCCCGCTATATAAGCGTCAGGCTCCTCTCTGCCTGCTCAGCATCCGGCCAAGTCAGCAGCGGCAGCCACCAGTGAGCAGCGAGGAGGAGGGGCAGTACAAGAGGTAATTAAACAAGCACGATCGAGGATGGCCCGGTCTTGCTGCTCCCTGTTTTCTTGGGGCTGTCCTGGTGGCGCTTGTCCTCACCGCGCCGTCGCTCACGGGCAACCCGGACTACCTCCAGGACTTCTGCGTCGTCGACCTCAACTCAGGTAAGGCAGCTCAAGGTTTGTTGAATTCCTCTGCTTCGCAACTGTTACGTAGAATCGTATTCACGGTCACGGGGGAATTGAATAGTTGTGTACTGACCGCCTGAGACTTGAAATGCAAAGGCCCCCAAACTGCATGGGCACTTCGATTCCGCACTGATGACGTAGGGTTATATATACGTTTTTGTTATGTCTGACGTAGGACAGAATTCACGTTTGGTAGTTAGTTAATGCTAAAGCCAGTGCAAAGTCATGGTTGGATGCATTATCATCGTACCAATGAAGATGGATGGAAGTGGACGTCTAGGTCCCTGATCAACTATATGCATCAATTTGGACGTGTACATCTCGCGCCGGGGAGTTCTCTCTCTTCCGTTATCTAAATAAAGAGAGTTTCTACTGTCCTTAAAAAGTGCCTTAGTTATTCATTTTATGTCGACCTAAGGGCTATAATCGTTTGGTATCTTATTGTACTACTCCATCCAGCGCAGGTGGAAAAGTGGAGGTACCAAGTGACAAGAATAGAACAGTAATATTTCTGGACACTCCTTGATCACCACTCTTCTCTCGTTCCCCCACCTTCGTGTCTGTCCAGCCTCTTCTCCACCCGTTCCCATTCCCTTGTCTCCTCACATCCCTCTCTACTGGCATGAGCTCTCGTGGGCGACCTCCTCTTCCCTACCCCTTCCTTCGACACATCACCCAACGCCTCCAAGACCTAGGCCGTATCCCATACGGCCACCGCAACCTCCTCGCGGCCCTGCACGAAAGCGATAGGAAGCTCCAGGCGCACGGTGGTGCAGGCGGCATGGTTATCGTGGTTGCAGCCACTGCTAGGACACTGCTTTGCCGCGGGGCGATATCGCAGCAACTGCCGTATGCGGTGGCGCCCTCGATGCCGGTCTTCCCTATGGCCTGAGTCCGTCGCACGCGCCATCCCAGCGATCCCGGGCCAGGAACTCCGAGCAGCTGTCTGCGGTGCTATACCACGAGGCAGCTCCTGTCTAGGTGTCCGTCCAGGCGTCGCTGCCACGTAGGCGTGGGTGGATGAGCTCATCGGCAGACCAGGCAATAAGGACAAATAGGAGGAGGAGCTCTTTCGGGAGACACCACCATTCTGCCCATGCACAAAAAGGCCAGCAGGGCGCCAAAAGGGCGACGAGGACGAATAGGAGGAGGGGCAGGCAGCGGCTAGCAGGGCGCTAGGGAGCCAGCCCGTAGGGCGTGCCAGGACAAGCAGCAGCGCCAGCGTGGTGGCACCAGTGCTCCGACGCCTCTTCAACATTGCCGTCATACTTGCGCCTTCACACCGATCATAACCCTCCTAATTTAACGATAGACCTCGATCTCATACCTTCAAGTGGTTAGGAGGTACCAGTGCCTCTTGACAACCGAAGAAAGTCTCATAAATAAAACTATGTGAGTCAATTCGTGCTCTACAATTGTCATGGCGGGTAATCTTACCTACAGTGCATTTAACCTGAACCGTCCGCTGGACCAATGGGACGGCACGCATATACAAAGTTTGTGCTCATGCAGCCCGTTTGCACATGCAGTGATCAAGGTGAACGGGTTCCCGTGCAAGGGGAACGCGACGGCGGAAGACTTTTTCACGGGCATCCTCGCCAAGCCGGCCCGGCGCCACGAACAACACTGCCGACTCCGTCGTCACCGGTGGCAACGTCGAGAAGGTCCCGGGCCTCAACACCCTCCGTGTCTCCCTCTCCCGCATCCACTTCGCCCTCGGTGGGCTCAACCCGCCGCACACCCACCCGCGCGCCGCGGAGATCGTCTTCGTCCTCTACCGCAAGCTCGACATCGGCTTCATCACCACCGCCAACGTGCTCGTCGTCAAGACCATCGCACAGGGCGACGTCTTCGCATTCCCTCGCGGCCTTGTGCACTTCCAGAAGAACAATGCCGACGACCCCGCTGCCGTCATCTCAGGCTTCAACAGCCAGCTCCCCGGCACGCAGTCCATCGCCATGACGCTCTTCAAGGCCTCGCCGGCGGTGCCCGACAACGTGCTCACCAAGGCCTTGCAGATTGGCACCGTGGAGGTGGACATGATCAAGGCCAAGTTTGCCCCAAGAAGAGATAGAGCAAGAATTAAACAAGTTTCGGACTTATGATGAAGTTCCACTGGTTTGTATTAATTATTTGTTTGCTCCGTAATTGCATTAAGAGCATACTAATGCTATCGTGAGTGTAAGAGTGATCTGGAGAGCTTTGTGCAGTTTCTCGTAATAAGTTGCCAGCGGGGGAGAACGACTTGTTGATCTTGAGTATCTCTTGCTACTACAAAAAGAATCATACAAAACCCTTAATTTATAGGAGGTTCACCGAAATCCGTCTATAACAGGATTAACTATAGGCGGTTTTATGAAATTACACATTACATGTAGTTTTAGAAAAAAAATATTTGTGATAAATTAGTCATCACAAACAGTTAAAAAAAACCATCTGAAATGCCTCGCAGATGGTTTTTTAGGAAAACCGTCTTGGTATAACTACTGTACCACATATGGTTTATTTTTTGAAACAATCTACTGACCGGCGCCCACCACAGTGAACGAACCTAGCATAGCACATGATTGGCACCCAAACCGACCACTTAAGTCCCACATACCTGATCGAAACCCTAGCTAACTCTCATCCCCTCGACCGCATCTCCTGAGCGGTGTGGCTCTTTTTCTCCCCAACGTATCGATCCCCTCCACAACATCCCCCCCCCCAATTCCCTCAATCCCATCCCTTTTGCTCGGATCTAGGGCGTCGTCAGAGATGGCTGCAGTGGTGGACAAGATCAGTCTCGACCCCGATCTTTACTCGTCGGGCACCGCGTGGATAGCCACGCCGTCCCCAGTAGCGGCATTGAACAAGCTCCAATGCATGTAGCAAGGATGTGTGGATGCCATGCCCACCCAGCCGACCGCAGCCTCTGCGGTAGGCGCTTCACATCTACAACCATGACACCACCCAGCGTGCGCTGGGTAATGCCATCTCTCTCTCTCCTCTCATATAGACAAATCTGGTGTGAATAGTCACAGATCGAGTGTTCTCTATGGTTTATTTTTGAGAAATTTGGACGTCAATTTCTTCGATTTTGTTCACTAAGTTTTTTCCCTTGTTAGACTCACCCACATGTTGCTGTAATATTTTTGATATTTGCTGCCATAATTTCTCCTTGCTAGGAATGGCCGAAAAGTTGGACTGGCTGGTAACCAAGGACTTGGAGAGTTGCAAGATTCTGGTAGGGGAAGTGGGGTTTGATCTCAACTCGACAACACCAAAAGGTGTGTGCACCTAAATGGGATCTTGTGCGTCAGTGGCAGGAAGTGTTATATGTATTAGATATTAGTTGAAGTCTTATGCATCGGTGGCAACTCTGTAATTGCTCTAAGTTGTAGGCTATAGGATGTAACATGAGATCTTTGTTCAATGTTTGTTTCTATTGATTTGAAATTGTCATTGTTTGATTTGAATGTGAAGAATGCATGGCTAGTATTTGACTAGGCTAGCCCTGAAACCAAAAAAATTTGGCCCTTATGGTTCCGAGAATCACCCTTATGTGATGCTTGCCTATCATACCCGGTTCAAAAACCATTTGTGTTACACCCATACTTACAGGCAATTCAGAAAACCACATGTCATATGAGTTTTTGTGGTAGTGTCTATTCTAATTGACATGTGCGATGTCCTATTATATTACTGTATTGTGTATCGTTATGTATGCCAATCAATACAATAAGAATATTGTGTTGAATTATATCTTGCTTCATGCATAGTATCAGAGTGGGTTCACATATAGACTATGTAACATCCCCTTTTCTATATCCTTGTGAATGAGCATCATTTACATATCATGAAAATGAGAAGAATGTTGAAAATTTAAAAACAGCAAGAATACATTTAAAAATCAAGCAAAAACTCTAAATGTAAGTAATGCTTAGATCAAAAATCTATAAAGCAGAGGGATTTTCTAATATTGGAGTATCTTCAAAACTTATATATAAGATCAATGTATTATTCCTGAGCCTCTGAAATTCTCCCATAATTATAGGATGAATTTATCACACACTTGTAGCTCAAACCTAAAATTAGGCCAAATCTGAATTCTAATTTTTATTCCAGAGAATATTATGCAAAGTGGCCCTAGAAATATTTTTACATGGTTTGAAATATTCATAGGATCCTCTGGTAAAATTAACAGAAAATTTGAAGCTTATTTGGTTTGAACTCAAAAATCAAACCTGAATTCAAAATAGAAAACAGAAAAGAAAAGGAAAACCTAAACATCAGACCAAACCAGCCCAGTCGGCTAGTTGTGCTAGCAGCTACGTGCCGCCCGCACGCCCGCCATGGCCACTTCCTGCTTGCCAACTCGATCGCCCACATCAGCCTCTACAACTTTGGCAGGAGCTTCGCCAGGCCACACCGCACTCGACTCTATCCTCAGCATAGCAATTCGTGCATTGGAGGCGACACAACCATTGCCGGATCAAATCACAACCGTTCGCGCCCTTTCTGATCATAGCCGGTGTGCTCATCCTCATCCTCCTCTGGCAGCATAGATAAGATCACCTCGTCCTCCTCTTCCTCCCCGAGCAAGTCACGCCTCCTCTCTCTACCTCATTTGCTCATAACACAGACACTGGTCAAAGCGCCACCGTGGACACCTGGCCGTCGAAACCGTAGCCAACGGCTTCCCCTCGACACACTACCATGTCAATAAGCTTCGCCATCACCTTCTGCATCAATTGCACCAATCGTTTGGTCCCCTAGAGCACTGTAACACTAGATCGCAGGTCGTCTTCTTCATTTTCGGTCTCACTCCACCCGCACCGCTACCACACCTCTTCAGTGAGCCATCTTCGGTTCTGATCCTCTCCTTAACTTCCTAGCTTCCTTTTAAACCTCCTACACTCCTTAGTTGAAACCCAAGGCATCCAGAAGCTCACTGTCGCGATCGCCCTACTCCATCGTCAGCCAGTGTTGATGAAGTCGACGTTCCCAAGCTCCTCCGCCCATCTTGAGCCCACCAGCGAGCTTCTGGTGAGCCCCTAAACCTTTTGCACGCCTCCCCGAGCACGTGCGCGTCCTTAGAGTTGATGTCTCGGTTTATGTGATGATTTCATTTTAAATTTTTGTAGATTTTGGGTCCCGACATATTATTCCTTGCTACCACAAATATTGGGCAATGTTTCCCTAGCTAGGAAGAGATAATTAAGTCTCCTATGTTGTCATGTGAACACAATTTGTTCCGCTTCTCAATGAAGTTTGGTCTGCTTCGGAGTGAAATTTAGTATGCTTTTGTTAACTTTTGCAAATAAAATTTGGTCACCATGCCAAGGCAAAATGGACCATGGAAAACATGGACCAGGGCGGCAAAGGATGGGCTAGGCAAAAAAAACATGGACCAAACTATTGCACCAAACCATGCCGGAAAAATGGGCTAAAAAGATGGACCGGGCTATAAGAAAGGGCTAAGCAAGCTGCACTGGCCTCGAAATAGTGGGTAGCAAACATGGAGTACATTATGTGCCGAAATAAATGGGCCAATAAACTGGGCTGGCTTGCGAAAACTGAGACTAGAATTGCCACGTCAGCACATGTCTTGTGACGAAATAGGACCATCACAGTACGCCGCGACGTCGGATATCACTGTGGCACCATGTCAGCATCTTTTGTGATGAACATCCTAGCGTCACAAAATCGAGCCACGTCAGACGTCAAAGTGGCATCCGAGTCAGACTCGCCTTTTCTGCTTGACTTTTTCTGACAAACGTTTGGCATCGATGTGGCACGATTTTGTGACGAAATCTTCATCATTAAACAACGTGCTCACCTCGGATTTGGCCGGTCAAATGCGAGGTTTTATGACGATTGGGGAACTTAAAGTGATGTCTTTTCGGTCTTCCATGACAGCAACTCGTCATAAGAGGCAACCAGTTCTGTGATGGAGTCCTCTTCGTCATAATTTTAGATAAAACTACGTGTTCCGTCATATCATTTCTTTAGCGATGCAACTACCACGACAAATGTAATTTAGTCACAAAAACTCTTTTATGCCGGATTGATTGTATATTGTGACAAATATTCGGCGTCATAAAATGCATTGCATGTTGTAGTGCCTCTATATTATATATTCCCACAATCTGATTGATAGTGAACACACTGGCCAGAGCCACGAGCAGAAACACCATTTGGTTGCTTCTTGCGGGAACTACAAGTAGTATTATAGTTGTTCAAACATTTCAAAACTGGGTACAACTCAACAATTTTATACTATATCACTCGAAATTTATATAGTTTGAAGACTGAAGCTTTAAACTTGAAATTCTAAAAATTTAATAGCTAAAAGTTTAATTTTAAAAATTCAGGATTAATATTGAAGATTTTTTTAAATTGGATCCTAAAGTTTCAAGTTCAATTTCTCATAATATTAAAATTTATATTAATTTAAAGATTCCAAATTTTGGAAGTTGAATTCATGGAATTCATATTTCCAAAAATTCAAAATTTGGGATTTCAACCTTTAGGTCATGTGAAATTTACAATTTCAAAATTGAAATTAAAAATTTCGAGATTGAAAATTTCAGAATTCAAAATTCAGATTTTAAATGAGAATTCATAGTTGGAATTTTGTTTCGGCCAGAGCAAGAGTACATATGATAGATGTGGTCGAGAGTACTCCCCCAACCCTAACTCTGCCAAAGGTAGTGTGAAGAAACCTCCCAAAATTGAGCTGAGGTTGAATCCTCTGCTTAGATATCCAAGGAGCATATATTCTGCGCTTAGAGTTGTTCTGACCGTAGAAACTAAGCAAAGCATGCGTTGCGACATACGCTTGCTAATTCGGTTTTGCTGAATCTATCCAAGCACCCCCGGTTGACATGTTGTATCAAAATGATCGTAAGATAGGCCTTTAGTTCACAAGAGGGGATGCTACATTTGAGCCCACAAATGGCTTCCAAACAGGGGTTAAGATTTGAGACACAAAAAGGAGACAAGTACGTGCTAACGCATGAGCAGGCAGCTCCAAGGGAAATGAAAATCTACATTTAGTTGCTTCCACGCACCCATTGCAGAAACGCAATTTGCATATTTCAAAAGAAATAGGAAAAAATCATTGATGTACAACATGTTCCCAAAATGAACGCAGACGCTACCACTTACGAAAATTTCTGTATTGCAGCTCCAACGCTGTTTTGACCGTGGCCGTATCTGTTTTCAGAGTCCATGTTGTGGCTTATATACATTAGTATTTTTAGACTTAGGGGGTGTATGGATGAGAGGTTTGGTATTTAGTTTAAATTTAGACTAAATACCGAATCTCTTCAAAAGGTACCCCTAATCCAAACACCCCCTTCGAGACAAAGATGTTGCAGCTTATATGCCAATGGATGTCGCTTGAGTAAGAGAAAGAAGCAAAGTTAAGTTGCATTGTTTGGTTTATTGGTGCGTTTGTGATTCTACAACTAAGCACGTGATCCTACCATCTTGGTGATCCTTGTGTGAGAATGACCTGCAGAATGAATTAGGTGTTTCTTGCAATAATTAAGTTGCTGCAACAGCTCTTTTTATATATCTTTATTACCTCAATCATCAGGCTGGAAGATGAGGAAGATTCTATTTGTAAAACATATGACGTAACTAATGACACTGCCACATTTTCGGTTTAGTCCAGCTTAGCTTGATTTGATCATTGCATATTTGATTTGTCTTTGAATTAACTAGTCTAAACCAGAATGTGTAGGGATCACTATAAGTTATATTCATTAAATGATTGAGGTAAAACGTCTTCCAGCTCGTTGGTTACTTGAGGGTTATGATTTTCTTATTTCCAAAGGCAAAAAATAAAAGAGTGAAGGGGGAGTTTCATTTGCAGAGTGATTTTTTTTAATAATTAGATACACCGTAAAGTATCCGGAGGTAAACGTCTTCGATCATATGATTGCAGTTGCATCGTGTCTGAACTTCTACATTGTTGAAGTGAACATATGTCCAATGGCCAAAATTAAGTTGAGTCCATCATGTGAATCTATCAATTATATACTAAGAACACAATATAATAATAAAAAGAGAATATGTTAGAAAATTCTAAAAAAATAAAAATATCGATAATTAATCTGGTGGACCCTTTTATTATTAGTGAACCACAACCAATAGATCTTCGTAACTGTGGACCACAACTGATAAATCTTGATAATTGTGGCTAAACAGACCACCACCGATAGATCTTTATTACTGCAACTTAATAGATCACAACGACAGATCTTCATAACTGTACCTAAACAAATCATAGCCGATAGATGTTATAACTGTAGCTAAATATATCACATAGATCTTCATACCTATATCTAAATAGATCGCAGCTGATTAATCTTCACAATTGTACCTAAACACATCGTAGCCTTTGAAATAAAAATAGTATCATTAGACTTGAATGAACAATATTAAAACAAAAATGTTTAGTTTCCTCTATTAAATTATTGGCTTGGCTCACTTTATGCACTAAACTATTTTTAGGCTCATTTAACCTCTTAAACTATTTGGATTGAGAGCACTAAGGGTGGAAACAAGCCGACCGAGCCATGCCAGCTCACGACTCGGCTCGCAAAAACACTAGAAAATGGGCTCAGCTCGGGCTCGCCAAAGGCTCGAGCCTGGCCTGGCTTGCCAAGGTGCTACCAAAGCCCACTCCGATGGCCCGATCCCTCACCCATCTCAACCCCTTGTTTCTCACTCCCGTAACGAGCTGTGCGTGATTAGGGTTAGGTGGGCGTCACTACTCTGCCACCGGTGCCACCACGTCTCCTCCACCGCCGGTTGTCCTTGTCTCCTCTGCCGCCGGCTGCCCTCGTCATGCCGCTAGCCATCCACACTCGTCCATCACTCTCGTCCTGAGCCACGTTCGTCCTCAACATCGCCATCATGTCTCCTCTACCATCAGCTGCCCTTGCCCTCGCCATCGACCACCACTAGCCTCCCTCGCCCACCGCCAAGCTCGTCCTCAGACTCACGGCCTCATCCTAGTCGTAGCCGTGTCGCGGGCATGCGTGGAGGAGGGATGCATTGCCAACCGCGTTGCGTCCCCTACAAAGGCCAGTGCAACGAGCCTACAAGCGGCTCGTGAACTTCATGAGCTGAGAAGGAGGTTCAGGCTCGTTTTGTTGGACCTACGAGCTGAGCCGAAGCCAAGCATGGGCTGAGTAGCGAGCCTCGAGCTTTATGTCCACCCTGGAGCACTTTACTCCCCTACCCGGTTTCTGAAAGGATAAAATCGCACTAGGAGTTTAAAAAAATCTAGAAAAATCATACGTGTAAGTTGTAGGGTGAAGTATATACGTGTAAATTTTTAAATTTTGCAACATATGCCAAAAAAAACAAATTTATACTGTAACGAATTAGAATTGGTCACAAATTGTCATATTTTTTCACCAAAGTTTACATGCACACCCCATAAACTACATATATGAATTTCTTTTCAGATTAAAAAAAAATCTAGATGTGATTTTGTCCTTCCAGAAAATGGCGAAAGATAAAGTACTTCCAATTCAAATAGTTTGTGAGGTAAGTGAGCCAAAAATTAGTTAGGAGTGTAAAGTGAGCGAGTCAATAATTTAAGAAACGAAAATAAATTTTTGTTTGAAAAAAGATAGCCGTGAAGATATATGTCGGAGACCGTGCCAACTTTAAAACGTCATAATGGAGGTATTTTTTTTGGACGATCTGGATGTCCATATATATATGAACATTTTAATTGTTCATCGGTTCACAAATTGTATAGATACAACTTATGTATCTCCGTTCCATCCGCCCGGGAGAAATCAGTGAACCTTTCTAACTGATGCGCCTTCTACCCTATCATGTGGCAGCCGGCGAGGCAGGCCATAGAATTATGTCCAATGCGGTCTATCTAAGTTCTATTATGTCCAATGCGGTCTATCTAAGTTCTATAAAGGCAAATGTCTATCACATCACGGCATCCGTTTGGCAATCATCCCGATCAATGGTGGGTTCTCCAAAACTATCGGATATGATAATGTGCACAGGCTGCTGCTTATGAAATCTTGCATCATGATTAATTGACCTTGATTTATGTAATGAGTTGCTTAATCCAAGTCGTACCTACAGGGCTACAGACTTCGTGTTTAGGGCTTGGTACGGCCGGGTTCTCCGCATGAGCATGTGCCACTCAACTGAGAAACGTAGCATCGTTCCTGAAGAATTGCGTGAACCGCGACGGTTTCGGATGGTACTATCAGGTACGGCCCTTAAATCATGGCAACCTATTCTAGCAGAGAACATAATTTATTTATTCTTTTGCGAAGAGAACATATTCTGTGCTCGATCGTCTGCACAGAAAATGTCAACTGTCGAGTGCGTCAACCTGCTTGCTCTGCGTACACTAGTTCTTTTTCTTCTTTCTCGAACAAACTTGCACTGTACTAGTAGTACTGCGGTACGCAAGAACGTGACACAACTTCGGCGTGGAAGCTCACCCTTTGGCTAGCCAAGCCGCTTTTTGACTTTAGGTCCTCTGGAGCCATCCGATCGGAAAAAAACGGAGTTGATTGATCGCTATGTAGAAAGTCAGCTATAGTAAACAACTATTAGTATTCAACCGTAATTTGTTGCAGGTTTGCTATCAACATGCATGTGTAAAAAGATTCTCAGACTATTTATGATCTCAAATGTATCATGCAAATGTGCCTTTTCATGAAAATGTACGTGTAGTTCAATGAACTTAATTATACCCATTTTAATAGGTGTAGCGTTCTTTTAAAACATCTCTTAGCAATTTTTCGATTCAACATCTAATATCTGTAGTTAAGTTCAGTCCGATTGTTACTCTTTTCAAAGTGATTTGGTTTAGGATTCCGCAAAAAAAGATGTGATTTGTTTAGCGCGGCTGCTGCAACAGGGGTCAATTTTAGAGTAAACAATGATCACCGCAGTAATTTCCACAACGCAACACAGTATCTCTACCGTTTGTGCTGAAAAATCACTGAACAGGCAGGCAAGCTATGACATGATCATCACCTCACAAGTGACTTCATCCTGGCATGTCGAATTGGACCGCTCATAAGGAGCCAGGAGAACGCACATGCCACATGAACACCGGATGCCCGGAATTGCATGCACCGCGGCGCGGGAAACTCTGACCAAGTAAATTAGGATATAATTAAGCAGCACAACATTTTGCTCTGTAAGACAATAGCGATCGATCCAATCATGAACTTAACGTGCAAGTGCGCGCAAAAGTCAAGACGAGCTAACCATTGTACGTACAGTACTTCGCTTCCCAAAGAAAACACCGACGCGCTAGACACACTCGCTTTCCCACTGCAAATCTTCCGCTGCAAATTGCAATATGAACACGTACGGGAGTGCTTCGATCTCTCGTGGTCAATCGCTAGCAACGGAATAATCACTTGGAAGGTACTGCCGTTGCAGCGAGCAAGAGCAGTATAAATAGTGGCGTGGCGACACAAGAACACAACACACATTTATATCTCGGCAGGATCGATCGAGCACTGACATGGCGCTCAAGCAGATGCTCGTGTTCCTGGCACTCTGCACCTTACTGCTCAGGGCATCAGCGGCTCAATGGACACCCGCCCATGCAACGTTCTACGGCGGCGGCGAAGCGTCCGGCACGATGGGTTAGTCTGCAACTTGGCTTGTCACTCGGTATCTTTTTCGCCAGATTCAGATTGCATTTGGGTGGTTCAATGTTAACATGCGCATGCTCGATCTCAGGAGGGGCCTGCGGGTACGGCAACCTGTACGGCGCCGGGTACGGCACGAAGACGGCGGCGCTGAGCACGGCCCTCTTCAACAACGGCGCGTCGTGCGGGGCGTGCTTCACCATCGCGTGCGACGCGCGCAGGTCGCGGTGGTGCAAGCCAGGGACCTCCATCACCGTCACGGCCACCAACTTCTGCCCGCCAAACTACGCGCTCGCCAGCGACAACGGTGGGTGGTGCAACCCGCCACGGCGGCACTTCGACATGTCCCAGCCCGCCTGGGAGACCATCGCCGTGTACCGCGCGGGCATCGTCCCCGTCAACTACAGGAGGGTGCGGTGCCAGCGGAGCGGGGGCGTCAGATTCACCGTCAACGGGCACAGCTACTTCGAGCTGGTGCTGGTGACCAACGTCGGCGGCAGCGGCGCGGTGGCGCAGGCGTGGATCAAGGGGTCCAGCACGGGCTGGATGGCGATGAGCCGGAACTGGGGCGCCAACTGGCAGAGCAACGCCTACCTCAATGGGCAGAGCCTCTCGTTCCGCCTCAGGTCCGATGACGGCCGCGTTGTCACGGCGAACAACGTCGCGCCGTCCGGATGGTGGTTCGGCGGCACGTACACGTCCAGGGCTCAGTTCTACTGACCCGTGCATGCACGAAACGAAAACGACATTCGGCATGGTCATCTTCTTGTGTGGTTACTTCACGCGTTCTCCTTTTGTATCGCGTTCTACATTATCCATTTTGGTTAGGAGTTTAGCTAGGTCCGGTCGACGTGGCTAAGGATCGAAGGCCGCCATGAAGCAGGCACATAGGAGTACATGACAAATGTACTAGGCAATTCATATTCAGATGTATTCCTTTTTTTTGCGAGGGTATTTAGAAATACTCCTATTTCTGTAAAAAAAATCTTCAAGTTTCTATGCGAGCAAATGGACATGGACTTGCTCTGCTAAAAAGGGAATTGCTGGGGATGCCAGATCTCAAAGAAAATGGCTGAATGCTAGATGCAACTTCTTTAGACGATGCTGCACCACAGGTGACTAGTGGGTCTGTTTGTTTGGCAGATTTTTGGCTTTTTGGACTTTGGCTTCGAAGCCAGAAAAGCACCTATTTACCTGTTTTTAGCTTTTGGCTTTTGCTAAAGTTGTTTCAGGCTTTTCGAAGCCAAAAACCAAAAGCAGGTAAATAGGTGCTTTTCTGGCTTCGAAACCAAAGTCCAGAAGCCAAAAAAAGCCTAAACAAACAGGGCCAAGTTTTGGTCGGAGGTTGTGCATGCCAACGAAAAGATAGCATGTTGTCTCCTCCATCCACCTTTTCCCTCCGTATGCTTCCTCCTTGAAACCCTCCCCACCCACTCCCTTGCTAGACTGTGCTTCCCCTCCTACTTCCTCTTAGACATTGAAGAATCAAAAATATAGTCTAAAGAGGGTGTGAATAGACTAGTTTAAAAATTAATTTTAATTATGTAATATATGACCTAATATGCTAATGGCAAGGCAAGATAAGCAATAAGTAAAACTAGAAACCTAAACAACAATAAGTAAGGAGAGATATGTAAACATGGGAGATATAGGATTTTTTATCCAAGTTTGAATTTTTGGCGAGATCCTACGTCTCTGTTGAGGAAGTTTGATCCAACGATCGAAGCCATTACCGAACCGTGCTCTTTACTCAAGAGGCTTGCTGATGCAAAGCCTCCTTCTCACTTGGTAGCCCCTTCACCTTGTGGTTTATGAGTTCCAGATCTTCATAAGCTTTTGAGGCACTTCACAAACTCCTTGAAGGCTCTCAAGTGACTCCTAGCCGTCTAAGAGATGCAAATGGATGGAAGCTTGGGCTTGAGAAAATGTGGGATGGCACCCAATAGAGTAGAGAATTGGATTCGTAAAGAGTTAGTCGTGCAAAAAGACTTGAGGTTTATAACTCGGAACTTCAGAATAAACTCGGATGTTCTAACATTTGAAAGCAACGACTAATTTGATTGCCTAAAAATAGATCTTGGAACTTCCAACAAGTTTTGAATTTGAGAGCATAGCCGACAGAAGCAAATGCTAGTGGTTTCGACTTTGAATCCGGACCCTCCGGAAATTTGAATAGATCAAACAACGCATAGACATAATCGATGCTCGAAGGATCTGACATTGCACTTAGAGCTTCCGACATTTCAAAGGATCTCAACTGAAGTGGACCATACACAAAATCGGAGGTTCCGACATACTGACTCGGAGTATCCGAGATTTCAAGGATAAGTCCAAAGCGGATCTCGGAGGCTCTAGAAAAGTTCTGGCAGCTTTGACTTTCAAAGCAGAAGAACTTAGGCGTTTCCAGGAACATATATATCTCTAAGGTTCCAAGTCTGACATCTAGAAGAACAGACAGAAAGGGCAACTCGAGATTATGAGTTTCCTGACTCTTCACACAGAAGTGAATTTCGGATGTTCCGACACCAAACTCGGATGTTTTGACATTTCTAGAAGGACTGTGTACGAAGAGATTTTGAAAGGCATCTTTAGATTTGGAAATCAGTTTCTAACTGAGCATTAGCAAGGCACACTCACTGGCTTTCATATTTCAACCCTCCTCCTAATAGTACGACTTTTCCTAAACTCAATGTGATTCCTCAAACCACCAAAAGAGTTAGAAAATTATTCTTAATCTTCATTTCTTCGACCCGTGTTTCTTTAAGAACTTTTTATGGGTTGCCAACGCTGGTTTTATCACTTCTTTTGGGATTAAATATCTTATTATACTTGATGCATACATTAATTCCTTAATCATTTTTTCATTAATCATCAAAACCCACTTAGGGTTAAGATGCACTTTCATAGGTGCGACACTTGCCTCACTGATGCCATCACATTTAATATATTATATTTAACTCTTAGTTGAAAATGAATTTTTTAATTTGAATCAAATCCAGAGTGCAAAAGTCTTTTTTTCTCTCTTCTAAAATCATGAAGTTTGAGTGGAAACTATTATGCGAGACACGCCTTCACTAAATGATCGCTCAACACCCTTTTTTTTAGTTCTCTAAACGAGCAAGCTAGCACCAAATCAGCAAAACAACATAGTGATACTAGGACCATCTTAACGCAAAAGCTAGTCCAATGGGTGAATACTCCTGCACATGTATAACTTGTGATCCTTCTCTCCCCGCATTGAATTTTGGGGGAAACTGAATTTAGGCGTGGGAGAATTGTAAATTTCCCCAAGTTGACATGCCTTTTTATTTTTCCCCTAGTTGGCATGCCTCTCTTTAAGTTTCCCTCTGGCTAACTAGCAATTATAAATTTCCTCTAGAGGGGGGTTAATGCAAGATATATTCATTTGGCCCCAAAACCAGATAAGGAAAAGATAGAAATGCCCCTATGCTTACTCCCACCTCCACCTAGAGCATCCTCTCCTCTAGATGCAGCATCACAGTTCCCTCTCATGAACACAGAGTTCTGTTCTATGCTCTTTTCCTCTCTGCTCTATCTCTCTTACTCTTTTGTTCAAAGTACTCTCAAATTTTTTCACAAAAATGATTTGTTCTAAGCTAAAATTTGACAAAAACAAATAGATTCTCAATATAGATTGCAACAAATCGAGCCCATTCTCACTTTCCGCCTTGACCCCCCTCAATGTCAACAAAATTTTATCCACAACACATTGGGTTCAAACAAATATCGTTATGTCAAACCTAGGTTTTACAAAGAGAATAGCATGGGGAGAGAATAGAAGAGAAAGGGTGAAGGGGCTTACCTTACCGAGCTTGGCCCCTGGAGCTCGCCATTGATACCTGGTCTCCTTTCCCTTTCTAGCGACACGACAGTGGATGGACGGTGACAATTGAGAGATAGAGAGAGCAAAGCAAAGAAGAGAGAGAGAGAGAGAGAGATGGGAGATGCACGATACAGAGAGGCTAGGGTTGATTAGAGGTGAATTGGTTGAAGATGTGCACCCATGTAGTACGTTTCCCTTGTGTTGAAAATTTGATTGTCAGCAACAACAAATTGGTTACTATAGCAAGTGAACT
>JAGXJF010004448.1:0-70635 GCA_019208055.1 Stipa capillata
TATTTTAACTCGATTTAAGGAATTCACAACAAGTGAAGACGGTGACCATAGCCGCTACCTGCGACGGCCTATGGCCCACCCCCGTCCCATGCGACACTGTAGTGACCCTAACCTCTAACCATGAGGTCAGTGAGGATTATCGTGTATACAAGGATTTCTTTTCATCATATGCATGCATCTAAACAATTTAAATTGGCTTAACTCGGAAACTTTAGCAAACACGATGTGAAACAACCTCAACTAAATCAGCGAAACCAACTTCACCAAGACATCACTCTAATAATTCTCTTAAGTTGTATAACCATTTGAGAATCCTCCAAGGTTTTTGAGACAGTGAAATCGAGATGCACAATTAAGCTTAATACTTATTTCTTTTTTTTAAAAGCAAAGATTGAAGTCTTTATGAAGTAATCCTAGTTGAATTGCCAATTTGGACAATAGTGCAAATGCGTTGACATAACAGTCAACCATCCATTTTTTTCACCCCAATAAAACCCGAGGAAATCACATATGTGATAAACAAGTTCCACACAACTTCAAATTGATATTGGGTTCAAATTTTATTCTTAAATCTATTTCTAAAAACAGCAAGAAATCAAAACAAAATAAAAAGAAAAGAAAATCTCTCCTGCCGTGGGACCCACCCCTCAGATCCTTTTTCTCCTTCCCCTTTTCTTTTCTCCACCCGACAGCTCTTTTCTTCCACGTAGCTTGCATGCAGCCCTTTTTCTCTCCACGCAGCACAGAGAAAGAAATTCCCCATCCTCTCTCCCCCAGTTATCTTCTTCCTCACCCGATTTCTCCAGAGCTCCAAATCCAACCCAGCCACCCCCACGAGTAGCTCCCTCCTTCCCATCTTCCACCGCGTCAGCCTTCCTCCATCTACCTTAGCTCCGCCCTTGCCTGATGCCCTCCCATGCGCTCCTGTGGCCCATGCCACCGCCGCCGCTCCCCCAGTAGCGCCGCCGGCTTCCCACCTCGGCTGGCCCCTTGACCGTGCCGCCCCTCCGGCGTCAGCACCGAGCCGCTCCCCCTTCGCTCCTCCTCACCGGCCTCCTCCGTCGCCCGTGCTCCCTCAGCGCCGCCGCCGCCTCACCCCTGTCTCCCCCCTCTCCTCTGCCGGCTTCCTCTTCTCCAAGCCCGCCGCCGGCCTCCCATCTTCCTCCCACCAGCGCCGCCTCTCCAGGTCCTGCCGCCGCCATCTCCACCTTCGGCCGGCCACCGTCCCTGCTGCCTCGGTTTCGCCCCAGCCCCGGATCCGTGTCTCCCTCGCCGTCGTCGCCACGACGCCTCCTTCTCCACTGCAGCGCCTACGCCCGCCTCCGAGCTCCTCCTTCGTCCACCGGGAGCTCTGCCGTCGTCGGCTTCGATAAACAGCGCGAGCCCAACTCCTCCGAGATGTAAGCGTGCCGGTTCCGTCCTGTTCTTGCCGAGCTTATAGCTCTTCTTGGTAGTCGTTTCCCGTTGATTCTTATGGAAGAAAAGTAGGAAGAACCTTGTATGTTAGCGGTATGAGTCACTCTGTTCGTGACATGAATGGGATCGAACTGACGTGATGGACATGCATGGTTACTTTGGCTAATCAATGTTAAGACTTAATTGAAACTCTAATGCCATCAGAACTAGGTTAGCATCTTGATTAGAACCAGTTGATTGCACTTAGACAGCAGTATATACCAACCATTTTATCGCCCAACATTGTATCCGAATTGCTCAAGTATTACCCATTTCATAATGCCGAGTTAATTTCGTCCATATATGTAATAAGCCGTTAAGTGCTAACCAGTACGGTTGATGGTATGATATATTAGTAATACCAAAGATGACTAACTAACCAATCTTACATGTAGGATAAGCTAACCGGGTATACGAATGACTCGTAAGTTAATTGCGGTTAAAGCCAAACGTAGCTAGCATCTAACATATTGCTGCTTTCGAGTACATCCAAAGGCAAGACTGTAACTAAGACAGGATTAGTTAGAGCTAGGCTTGGGTAGTACACCTAATGCATTAGCTACCCTAGAAAAATAACTAATTATTGAGGTATCGTTAGAGATGCTTAGCTAATCCACATTATTAGATGCAGAATCGACTAACCATTGTGTCTTACCATGGAAACACAACTAACAAGCTTGATCATTACCCATTAGTAAGGTTTAGATAAATTAGTATACCGATGGCTCTAATAACCACCAGTTGGGTTCGTGGATGTTAACTATTTTGAACCTACTAAGGGCTAGTAAGTTAACACACTAATCCAGCGTAAGGCAAGCAGACTCCAATACTGATAAATTAAGGACAATATTCCTCACTGTAAATGTTAGCTATCCATGCGATGTAGGGAATAGTTATTTCTCGAAACCAGGTTAACTGGTGCCTAGCTCAGCTGACCACCTCAATAAGTAAACCATGTGAAGATACAAGTGTACTCTAGCTGATACCTTAGTTACATATGGTCTCGGTCGAAAATGCAAGTTGACAAAACTTTGATACCGGCGATACCTACTAAATCAATGAACCAGATATTAGGGATATGTTGTCTCTAAACGTTAATGTTTAATCTAGCTGTCTGATCCCCACCGTCATCTAATTACCATGTACACCTGTCATCTTCCATAAAGCAATTCCAGTTGGGTGTGAAGATAATTGACATACTACTTCCTTACTGAGAAGAAGATAGGAAATGCTAAATCTGAGTAAACTCCAAATATAAGTATACTAGAGAATCTAGCTTAACAGCTAAAACAAAAATGTTTAGTGTCATAATTCACCTAGAATCAGTATGAAAACATATCATCAATGCATCATGCCCCTCTTGCCATTATTCATTGTTCCTTCCTTCGCCTTTCCAGTTCGGGTGTTTGACATTCTACCGTTTGTTCCAGCACTCCGATGAACCCTACTCCCAGGCAAGCTCCATTGCTTGTTTATTAATCATTACATTGAGTGTTAATCTCCGTTTGAATTGATTAATTATGTTGACTTGGTGCTTGTGTAAATGTTTGCTCGATCGGTGCTAGATACCGCACTAGTATGTGTAGGCCTTGTTGTTATGCAGCGGCTACGGCTGAGATTAAAATGTTGCCCCTATCAACTTGAACCCAATAAGGTGAGATGGGAGAGACGAGGGTGTGCTTGGTGAATACGGTTGGTATGTTATCTGGAGAAATGAATACGGCCCCCGGTGTTTTGAAGTGTGTTTGCCGTCATACCATCCTGAGGTGATTTCATCTAAGCACTCCCTTATCACCGCGTGGATGTTACCGAAAGTGACGCTAGGGTATATCGGATGGTAGGTCTAAATTCCGCTTGGAGCTTTGCAACCTCCAAGGGTAATGCACTCGTATACCCGTAGTGGTCGTATTGTCGGTAACGGTCCAAGAGATTGATTGAATTTGTTATTGTGATGGACATGTGATTTAATTGGGGTGTGGGCTGCCCCCGAATGAATTGGAAATGGTGACATTCATATTACTGTGTTCGTGTGTGTGTGCTTGTAAGTTTGCTATTATTTCCCTGTGGTTGTTCTAATCTATGCGTAGATGTTACCCCATTGTTATACCCTGGTTAAGATGTTTCCCTGTTGTTATTAATTTGTTGCTAATGTCCGTTGAATCTGAAATTAAAATGATGTAGCTGAGTTTCATCTTATCTCTTGTATGCAACTGGAACTTGATAAGAGTAGTGAATCTTCACCACTTATCCGACAGGATTAATACCATGTTTTAATTAATTGATGAGCAATGCCTTGCGAGTACGGTGGTTGTACTCACCTAGGTTTACCCTAGGCAGGTTCATGGAGCATTTGAAGTTGACGTTTGCTGCTTCGGTTTACCACTTTCGGCTTCGACTTCCTTGGGAATGTTGTGGGCTGTTTTCGAGGTGGTCTCCCCACCATCTCGAGTATTTTAATTTGTTTCCGCTGCTGCCCTTGTGGCTCTTTTGATGTTTATCGACCTTCGGGTCAAGTTGGATGTAAGATAAGTACTGTCCCAAGTATGGGAAGTGTTATAATTATCTGGTAATCTTTCTCTTTAGTGCCTTGCTGTGATATACAAGTTGTTATCGGGGCTGCCCATATGCAATGCGTGTATGGTATGAAGTATATGGGTATGCCATGAAGAGTTAAGCCGTTCCTCTTTTCACTAAGTCAAGCAGGAATCGGTTGAGTGACTCGCTGGCTGAGATGCTGTGCCGGCCAGGCAGGGTGAGGGCGTATTCTACTGGGCTTTCGAGCAACCCACTAGCTTCCGGGCTAGGTTAGGGTGTGGGTGGAATCACCGGGCTCCTCCAATCTTGCTTTGCGTGGTAGAATTCGGGAACGACTCTAAACCTTCACCGGATCAGGGAATTGTATGTGGTTCTGGGAAGTTTAGTCGCTTCCGGCCGGCTTGCGATGGTCAGGTGTCGGATCACTCCGCCTCGGTGAGTACGGCGCAGGTACCGTGCCACCAGGTCGACTGGTCCCTCGGTCCTTGGCGACCATTCGTTTCCCTAATCATATGTGATTCCCAGTTCCGTGACAGACACGCATACGACACAATGCGTATGACTCACCACGGCCTGATTGAGGGATCACGATTCCAAAAACATACGCCACAATGCGTATGACTCACTTTGGCAATGGACCGTACATTCACTTTGCACTTCACTTAAATCGAGAGAAAATAGCAAGTTCCTCCATATGCATCCAACCACACCCCCATTTCGACATACACGCATGACAGATGGGAGGTGGGGGCATATGTTGGACAACAAGTATATCATCACACACAAGCAACTACGTTATGATAATAAACTAGCTGCCCACATCGGACTAAGTTAGATACATCGTTCGGCCATAACCAGAAGTTTAGCCAAATCTGAAATATTTATACAACAGCGGAATAAGTAAACCAAAACCCACAGCGGCACATCAACCGCTGCCCAAAAGCCAACAAAATCCCACGAGTCGAACACCGACCAAAGAAACCATGCGATCAGGCGTCGTCAAAATAGTCCACCACCACTGGCTCACCTGCAAAGTCTAGGAAAATCCTAGGTGAGTACAAAGTACTCGCAAGACTTATTCGTGCTTGATTGGATGTCCTACACATGCTTACTACAGCAACAAGTAAATATGATGCAAACCAAAATAACACGGTACATAATAACGGAGGACATTAGCTAATAGCTAGCAGTCCGGATTTCACAGGAATCATGGTAAGAGCCTAACCAATTGCACATCAACATTTCCAATTCGTTCGGGGCAGCCCATACCCCAATTAATTAGTGTCCATCACAACAGTAATCTCAAACAAATGATCTCTCGGACCGTTACCGGCAAATCGATCATCCTGAGTATAGCGAGTGCATTATCCCTTGGAGGTTGCAAGGCTCCAAGGGCCTGAGACTTACCTCCACTACACCCCAGCCTCGACGCCGGTGATGTCCACGCGTGACAGGGGAGTAACACGATGAAGTAACCTCAGATTCGTATAGCGACAAAACTCTTCAAACACCGGGGCTCGCATTCATGGCATCAAATATACCAATCGTATTCATCGCGCACGTACCCCCTTCGGCTCTCACATCTCACCTTAGCACATTCAAGTTGATAGGGCAAAAAGTTTAATTCTCAGCCATAGCTAGACTTTAACACCCAACACATCCTAACATGCTAGTTTCATCGAATTCCGATCATACTATTCAAGCAAACATTCCATACACAACCCTATATGGATAAAGCATGTAAATCACAGTGTACATATGCAACAAGCTCTGCTTGCCTTGATCACAAGACTCGGGATCCTGGGTAGGATTGAAGGCTTGGTATTCTCCTTCTTCGGGCTCTGTCGCAAACAATACACGATACCAGAAAAGAAACGACAAAAGAAAAACAATGAGTTCCAGCATGTATGCATGATGAACCGTGCTAGGCATGAAACTTTATAGTGACGTATGGTTGGTACGGGGCTATGGCAACAGGGATTTCTCAATGCAAGCTTATAGAATTTAAGTAGTTACCCTAGCAATGCATGCATGTCCCATTTTTGGTTCATTTCAAATTAGGGTTAAGAATTGAGGTTCATGTTAAATGGTCATGCCACAAAGATAGCTTTCATTTGAAATTACTCTGAGATATCAGGCTAACATAGTGGGAGTTATGTAACTTGAACTTACGAGGGTGTGTTACAGATTTTTGAAACTTCGGGCTTAAGAGGGATCACTATTGCATAAACGAAAGTCGGCCAAAAATTTATTTGTAAGTTTTGAAAATGGGTTTGAACTAGATCGTAGAGAATTTCATAAGGATTCCAAATATATAAAATTTACAAATTTTGGAGCTACGGTTAAAAAGTTATGCTATTTCTAATTTTTCCCAAAACCCTAACCCTAGATTTCAATTTTTCTGCGAAAATTAAACTGCTGTGGGTACCCCGGAGTCTACCCTAACTCTGGCCCTGGCTTCACTGAAGTGGAGCTGCCCGGAGGAGCTCTGGAGTGGTCGGCGGCGGCTTCCGGGCGTGGACCTGCGAGATGGGGAGAGAAGGAGTAAGAGAGGAAGGAGGAGAGAGGGCCGGGCTCATTGGAGTTGCGGTGCGAAGCTCGCCGGAGATGGGGAAGACGGTGGCCGGCTTGGGAGCTAGGGCACCGGACGGAGGAAAAGAGGAGGAGGTTGGCTGTGGAGGAGAAAAAGGAGGAGGGAGGGGTCCCGGCGGCCTTTTATAGGGCAGCCGGAGGGGCTTGCCGTGGTGGCACCACCGCCCACTGTCCCCAACCGACGACGGCGACGTGGCGGCTAAGGCCTGACACCCACGTTGGCTTGCCCGGAAAAATGATCCAGAAACAGCCCGGAGTCGGGCAGCCCGGACGTACCGCCCGGAGGTTCCGGAGAGAACCTCCGGCCTTCACAAAATGGCCGCTCACCTTCTCTAGACTCTCCCGGCAATCAATCCGGAGTCCAGCTGGAATCCGGGCTCACCCGGAGGTTCATCCCGGAGGCTCTGGGTGGGACCTCCGGTTACACCGGGGTCACCCAAATGCTCTCTGGACTCCCTCGGAAAATGGTTCAGAGTCCATCCGAAATTTTCGGACAGTCCGGAGATTCATCTTGGAGGTTCCGGATCGAACCTCCGGCAGGGCAAACTCTCGCTCAACCCTCTCTGGACTCATCCGGAATTTAGTCCGGATTCCACCCGGAATTTCCGGGCAACCCGGAGGTTCCACCCGGAGGTTCCGGACAAAACCTCCGAATGGTGCAATAGAAGAGGAAAACTCGTGCAAAAATTATTTGGACCTTGAGAACATAATATATTTTAAGATTTGTTGTGGTTATTCAAATGAGATGATTGGTGTTAATTTACTGAAATTGATTTCCAAAAATGAGATATGCACGTATTCTATAAAACATAGTTTTTCAACATTTAAGTTTATGCACGGGTTGATGCAAGGATGATGACAAGTATGCATAATAAGATGCAAAAACCTAATCGTAGGAAATGGGTATTACACCCCCGCTCGGGACGAACCAAGAAGAAGTGCTCGGGGGCTCACCCCGAGCACCCGAGGCGACTTGGCCCCCGCTCGAGGCACCGAGTGCCCCGCCCGGTGGAGCGGCCTAGGGGGCGTGCTCGGGGGCCTCCGATCCCGGGAGCCCCGAGCAGCCCGTGTGGGCCCTTCCTTAGTCCACGTGGCCCGACAGGCGCACTTAATGCCCGTCTGATGGGCCTGTCTACTCCAAGTCCACTGCAGTGGACATAATGGCCAATCCTGACAGGTTCCCATCCTCCCAAGAGATAAGCTGCATCCGCTGTCATTCTTGGCAGGGGATGGGGCGGTCAGACGCCTTTTTGACTTTGAGGCGCGCCGCCGCGTGCCCGGAAACATGCCTCCGGTCCCTGGCCTGTGGGACCCAGGTAGTTGCGGCATGGTTCATGTCCGAAGGCGTCCCAGGAAATCTTCGTCCTCTAACATCACCACGTCATTCCAACCGCGGCATGACAGGCACTATTTCGCTACAGCAATCTTCAACCACTGACGTGGCTTACCCACGCCCTATTCGTCAACAACAAGCATTATTATAATGTATTTACCTTTCTGGCGGCACCGTAGCAGTAGATGCTACGCTGTCGTAGCTCCGGCACCTAGCTCGCGAGGGTGAGGCAAATGCCGATCCAACCCTCACCGAGTTTCCCCAGCCGGTACGACGCCGGCTGGACTTCAATGAGCCGGGAGAGGTAGGCATGCTGCATGCAGCGCAGCTTCTCCTCCGGCATCCTCCCATCCAGGTGGAGGACATATCTCCTATGGGCCGTTGGCTCTGGGAGGTAGCCAACTTGGTCGACACCGCTCGCCGCCAGGCGGCGGGCAGGAGTTCTCAGACCTCCTCGAGGCCTGGCGACACTCGTTCCAGCCCCTCAGCGGCCCCTCCGCCGCTACCTCCACGTCGTTCACGTGGTAAGACGAGAGAGCCCCGCAGCGGGTCCCACCATTTGGTTGCTTCTCCTGTTGTAGGAGACGGCCTAGATCTTCGCCAGCGCCTCAACCAACTGAGAGAAGATGAAGATGCGCGCGTCACCATCGAGCGCCATCAGGAAAAGCGGCGCGAGGCAGGGGCTGTCGAGGGCCAATCGTCCTCCGGCCCCGCTGCCAGTCGTACATGCTCTCCAGAGCACGTTCGCAAGCCGCCGGTTGGGAGGGTCAACACCCCGCTTTACGGAGTGGGCTGTCAAGCTTTTACTCCCGGCCTTCGCCGCGTCAGCTGGCCCGAAAAGTTCCGGCCCGAGCTGCCGCAGAAATACGATGGCTCGGAGGAGTTCCTCTAAATCTACACCACCGCTGTACAAGTGGCTGGAGGAGCCGAAAAGGTGATGGCCAACTGGTTCCCCATGGCCTTGAAGGGCTCTGCCCATTCATGGCTCATGAACCTCCCTCCGAGCTCGATCCACTCGTGGGAGGACCTTTGCCACCAGTTCGTGGCCAACTTCCAGGGCACGTTTGAGCACCCTGGCATGGAGAGCGATCTCCAACAGCGTAAAGGGGAGATGTTGCGACACTTCATCCAGCATTTCAGTCAGGTTCGCAACACCATCCCCAAGATATCCCCTCAAGCAGTTATCGTCGCCTTCAGGCAAGGTGTCCGCGACGAGAAGATGCTTGAGAAGCTGGGCACGCGCGACATCCAGTCCATGGTGGAGTTGTTCGCAGTTGCGGACAAGTGATGCGCCAAGGCGGTTTGTCACGGCCCCGGAATCGCATATGACTAGGGGAACAAGCAGTCGCCAAGGACCGAGGACATCCGTCGACCGGGTGGCACGGTACCTGCGCCGTACGCACCACAGCAGAGGGACCCGACACCCGACCCACATACCATATGCGCCATACGTCGTATGTATCTATCACCGTGGGTCGAGCCGGCCGGAAGCGACTAGGCTTCCCAGAGTCACATACCATTCCAAGATCCGTGTGAAGATCTAGAGTCGTTCACGAACGCTACCGTGCAGAGTAGAGTCGGAGGAGCCCGGCGGTTCTACCCACACCCTAACCTAGCTCGAAGCTAGTGGGTCGCTCGAAAGCCCGGTAGAACCCACCCACACCCTGCTTGGCCGGCACAGCATCTCAGCCAGCGGGTCACTCAACCGAGTTCTCGCTCAACAAAGTAACACAAGGAACGGCCGTAGTCCTTCACGACTACCCATATACTTCATATCATACACGCAATGTATATGGGCAGCCTTGTATAAACAACTTGCATATCACAACACAACACCACGATATAATACTAAACTATTTGTCCACATCGGACTAGATATTACAGTAATTAAAACATATCCGAGTACGGAGTTAAACAACAGCGGAAAATAGTAAAGGTGTCCCACAGCGGCATGGGGCCGCTGGTTACAAGTTTAACAAAAGAGGTTCCCCGAACCGATCACCAACCAAGGATAAAGCCAAACACTAGACATCGTCGAAGAATTCCTCGACCGCTGGCTCACCTGCAATGATCTAGGAAAATCCTAGGTGAGTACAAAGTACTCGCAAGACTTATCCGTGCTTGATTAGATGTCCTACACATACTAGTATAGCATAAAGTAAACATGATGCATAAATGTAAAGAACAAGATCATATCACACCAATCATTCACAAACCAGAATATGAATATTGCCTACAATACAATTCCTCCAAATATCTCTACTTAGGGGGTGTGATGGCAACCACTCGTCGCATGCGGTTCTCAAATGTAATATGGGCTCGACGGCCAAATATGAAATATGGGGCACAACGGCCAATATGGGGCACAACGGCCAAATATGGGGCACAACGGCCCAATATGCACATGGACAGGGTTCCACCACAACCACACCTCAAATTTTAATCTCTCAGACCGTCACCGGCAGCCGATCACCCTGAGTATAGCGAGAGCCTTACCCCGTGGAGGTTGCAAAGCTCCACGGGTCTCGGACATGCCTCGACTACACCCCAGCATCGCTGTCGCTAACGTCCACGTGTGACAAGAGTAGTTATCCCATGGAGTTACCTCCAGGTTGGTATCGCGACATAAAACACTTCCAACGCCTCGTCGCAACATGCTCCTCCAGTGATACCAACGTTTATCCATGGGCCACTTTCCCTTCGACTCTCGCATCTCACTTAAATGGGTTCAAATATTTAATATCTCAATTTGACTTCAACCAACACCTTGACATGTCACAAAACAGGCCCTAGCATGCTAGTTCGTAACCAAGATAGCCAATATCATCATACGACGGAATAAACAGGTTACTGAGTAAAAGAAAAGGTGCAACAAGCTCTGCTTGCCTTCGTAGAACTGTTCTTGATCTTGCGTGAAGTCGTGAGCTTGCGGTTCTCCTTCTTCGAAGTCTAGTGCAAGAAATTGAACATCGGAAATGAGCACTAATGGAACAACCAGCATGTATGCATGAAGGGTAATGCAACTAATGAGTGTTCAGCCATGAGCTGGTATTAGTTTTAAGTTAGCGAGATATATTCGTTTTAAGTTTGCGAAGGTTATGGGGTTACCTTGACATACATGCAAGCTAAGTGGTATCCAAATACGAGCTAGGGCTTCAGAATTTCTTGTTTAAGTTGGAAGGTCATGAAGCCAAACATATTTGACTTGAAGATACTCTGGAATACTAAACTAACGCCGCTGGAATCACTCCTTTTGGAACTACGAGTCTCCCGTTAGGGTTTATCGAGTTAGGGTTTACGGGGTTCGACAAATAAAGGAGCTAACCCTAGAATCACACCATGCATGTAACCCTACTGGGATTTCAGTGATTCCATTTCATAGGATATCTCACGAGGATTCCAAAACTATAAGGATCGTCGAAATCTGAGTTATAGTCGCGAGATTAGGGTTTATAGGCCCTCGACAACCCTAAAACATCTACCCTAAGTAGCAGTGGGTGTATGTACTCAAAATCAACTTTTGATTCAGCCATCTTGTAGAGTTTTTCATGAGGTTTCCAAATATATAAATTTTATTGAATTTGGATCAGTGGTTCAAAAGTTATGAGCATTTCAATTTCATTCAAAAATCTGCCCCTAACTAACCCTAACCCTAATTGCTACGGTTACCCGAACGCTACCCAGATGCAAATCGTAATTTCTACGTGTACCCTAGCGAGGGCTACCCCAAAATCACAACACATAATCCCCCACTCATTTACACGCGGGACCTACCCAACACCCGTGGACCAATCACAGCAAAACACGTGGCCTCCCCTATTTCTTTTTCTTTTCTTCTTTTCTTTTCCCTCCCTCTCTCTCATTCTCTCTCTGCTCCGGCCGGGAGGAGGCTCGGTGGCGGCGGCGCGCGACTGGAGAGCTCGCCGGAGAGGCCTCGGGAGCGGGCTAGGGCACGGGGAGAACGGCAGGGGCAAGGGGAGCTCACCCTGGGCGCGTTTTGGCCCTCGGGAAGACCGGAGGAGGCTTGGAGTGGGCTGGCGACGAGGTCCAGCGGCGGTGAGGAGCGGAGCTACGGCGTCGAAGGGTCTCAGTCAGCAATCTGAAAAAGAGAAGGGAGAAAGGAGTGAGGGGGAGAATGGGGGGAGCTCGGGGAGCGACAATGGAAGAGAGAGGAGGACCGAGCCGGCGTCGATTCTTCGTCGGAGGCGGCGGCCGGAGCCGAGGAAGGAGGCGGCGCGACGGGAGCTCGGTGCTGGGGAGGAGGAAACGAGGGCTAGGGTTTGATGCGGGGGAAACCGGGAGGCTGTCCGAGAGGGGTTAAAAAGGGGCGGCGGTCCCGGAGCGGGGTTGGTCAGGACGGGAGGCCGCCGCCCACCTCGGCCGGTCAGCGGCGGCGACGTGGCGTGAGGGCACTGATGCGCGGGCGGGAGAAGGCGCACGGGCTCAGGGGCGCCACCGAAGGGCGAAGGCGGAAAGGGGGAAGGGCGCGGGCGTGCGCGGGCGGGAAGAGTGGGCCGGCCGAGGCGGCCCATTAGGCCTCGGCCTGGTCGGTTAGGTTTAGGTTTTTCTTTTCTCTTTTCTTTTATTCCTGATTCTTCCCACGTTATTTTATGTACATTTTGTTCTCCAAAGTTTCTGAAATTTTTACCAGACCCTATAAACTTTATTTGTGAGCTACTGTGTAAGTTTGAACCTATTTGGATTTGATTTGAAGGGGGTTCCAGTGTAATGCTAGGGTTTTGACCTAATCGACAAGTTGAACTGCGACTAGGTTTAGGGCTTCTCCAAAAATTCTGGAAATTGGCATGGAGTTAGTATTCCCCTATTTAGGGCTATTCCCAAAAATTTGGTAAAGTTTCATCCACATTAGCTTACCCATTTTCTTAACCCTAGTTCTCAGCTCTTTTAGGGTTTAGAATCGAAGTCCGATACTTCAAATAAATTGATTGGTGTTTGTTAACCTATCCATCGAGGATGAGATATGCACGTATTCTATAAAACATTATCATATCACCCATAAGTTTGAATAAGTGCAGGTGCGGATGGTGGCATGTATGTATGTATGCATGCGAAACCCTAATCGTCAATTTTGGGTATTACACGGTTGAGGCTCGTGCGTGGCACAGTCCGCGACCCGACCAGCCACCGGCCGACGGTGCGGAGTCCTCCCGTCCCTCCGGGTGGCGAGAGAACAAGAACAAGAAGCGCAAGTCCGAGCCCGTCGCGGCAGTGGAAGTCAAAGCGCGGAAGCCGCCACGCGTCGGTCTAGGCGGCAGCTGCAAGAAGCCACCTAGGGCCCGCGAGCAAGGCTCTGGCAGGTGGTGTGAGATACACCAGACCAACCGGCATAGCCTTGCTGAGTGCCGGACGGTGAAGTTCCTCGCCGAGAGGAACAAGAAGGAGTGCGAGGAGCGCCGCGAAAGCGGCGACGACGAGCGCGGCGGTGAAGAAGGAGGTCTCGGGTTCCAGGAACCTAAGGCCGTGGCATGCATCAACGGGGGCGCCTCTACTCCCACTTCGCACTGCCAGTTTAAGGTGATAGCTCGCGAAGTGTGCTCGGTGACCCCGAACACCGGATCGACCCAGCCACTGAAGTGGTCGGGGGTCCCGATCACCTTCGACGCTCCGACCACCCCGAGAACACGTCGGGTGTAGGCTGCCTCCCTTTGGTGGTCTCCCCGACAGTGTGCAACATCAAGGTAACCCGCATGCTGATCGACGGGGGCGCAGGACTTAACCTCCTGTCCCCCAAGGTGTTTAGCCAAATGCAGGTGCCACCCGGGCAGCTGGCCCACGATGCCTTTCCTCGGCATTACCCCGGAGATCACCATGCCCTTGGGGCAGGTGTCCCTGATGGTCACGTTCAGGACCAAGGACAACTTCCAGACAGAGAGCATCGTCTTTGACGTCGCCGAATTCGACCTCCCGTACAACGGTATCCTCGGCCGCCCGGCCCTCGCCAAGTTCATGGTAGCATCCCATTAAACCGACCTCACCATCAAGATGCCCGGACCCAACGGCACGATCACGGTGCCAGCCGACTTCCAGGGCTCCGTCCTCTGCACCGAGCAGCTGTTTTTGGCCACCTTCACCGTGGGCGAAGACATCGGTGAGCGCCCCGAGTCCTCGGGTCCGCCCCCGACCAAGCTCAAGATCGCCGCAGATGACTCCGTCCCCATCAAGGAGGTGGTCCTGGGTGAAGACGCGTCCAGGACCGTCAAAATCGGCGGCCGCTTGGCCACCAAATAGGAAAGTGCGCTCATCGCCTTCCTCCGAGCGAATGCCGACGTGTTTGCTTGGCAACCGTCGGACATGCTCGGGGTCCCTAGGGAGGTGATCGAGCACCGCCTCGCCGTGCGCCCCCACGCACGGCCCGTTCAGCAGAAGGTGCGCCGACAAGTACCAGAGCGCCAGGAGTTCATCTGGGCGGAGGTCGACAAGCTCCTTGCCACTGGTTTCATCGGGAAGTTCTCTACCCGAACTGGCTCGCCAATCCCGTCATCGTGCCAAAGGCCAATGGCAAGCTGAGGATATGCGTTGATTACACCGACCTCAACAAGGCATGTCCAAAAGATCCTTTCCCTTTACCTCGCATTGATCAAATAGTCGATTCCACTGTGGGATGTGACCTTTTGTACTTTCGAGACGCATATTCTGGGCTATCACCAGATTATTATGTTGGTAAAGGATGTGGAAAAAAACTTCATTTACAAACCCTGTGGGGACTTATTGCTATGTTCGCATGCCTTTTGGGTTGAAAAACACTAGGCCTATGTACCAGCGTGCCATGCGCATGTACTCTGCAATCTCAGATAGGTCGCAACATCGAGGCCTACATCGACGATCTCGTTGTCAAGACAAGGGATCAAGAAATGCTTCTCGAAGATCTTGCGGAGACTTTCAGCAGTCTCCACACCACTCACATGAAGCTGAACCCCGAGAAGTGCGTCTTCGGGGTTCCCTCAGGCAAGCTCCTCGTTTTCTTGATCTCAAACCGAGGCATAGAGGCCAACTCCGAGAAGATCCGGGCCATCGACCAGATGCGCCCACCGTCTCATCTCAAGGACGTGCAGCGCCTAACGGGCTGCATGGGCTGCCTTGGGACGGTTCATCTCCAAGCTCGGGGAGCGAGGCCTCCCGTTATTCAAGCTCCTCAAGAAATCAGGCCACTTCGAGTGGACCCCGGAGGCTGAGCAAGCCCTTCGAGACCTCAAGAGGTATCTCACCTCGCCTCTGGTCTTGGTGGCGCCGAGACCCGAGTGAGCCGTTGCTGCTCTACATCTCGGCTACTCCCCGAGTGGTGAGCACGGTCCTCGTGGTCGAGCGAGAGGTCGGGTCCGAGCTCCTGACGACTCCCATGAGGACAGAAGCTTTCGGGTCCGAGCTCCCGATAAGCAACAAATCCAAGGAAAAAGCCCGGGTCCCAACTCCCGGGCGACCCCCAACAGTCGGGAGTGCTTGGGTCTGAGCTCCTGAGCGACCTCGAGCAGTCAGGTTTGCTCGGGGCCAAGCTCCCGACAAACGACGTGTCCAAGGCAAAGCCCGGGTCCTAGTTCCCAGGCAGCCCTGAGCAGTCAAGAGTGCTCGAGGTCGAGTCTGGGTCTGAGCTCCCGGGCGAACCCGATCAGCCAGGAGTGCTCGGGAACAATCTCGACCCCCCAGGTCCCATACTCGGGGAGGTCCCAAGCAAGGGCCACGTCCAGCAGCGTCTCGTATACTTCATCAGTGAAGTATTACGCGACGCCAAGACGCGCTACCCACAAGCCAGAAGATGCTCTATGCAATTCTTGTTGCGTCGAGAAAGCTACGTCACTACTTCAAAGCGCCCGAGGTTTGGTGGTTACTACCTACCCCCTCGAGCGCATCCTGCACAATCGAGAAGCCACTGGTCGCGTGGGTCGAGTGGGTGATTGAACTCGCCGAGTTCAACCTCTGCTTCGTCAGGAACCGGGTGATCAAAAGCAGAGCTCTGGCCGACTTCGTGGCCGAGTGGACGCCGGTGCCTGAAGACGAAGGGGACGAGTTGTCCGTGAATCCGGGACATGAAGGAGCCGGACACTGGATGATGCACTTTGACGGATCCCTCACGCTCAAGGGCGCGGGGGCTGGAGTAGTTCTCACCTCCCCGACAAGTGAAGTACTCCAGTACGTCGTGCAGCTCCACTTCCGCGCCACCAACAACATGGCCGAGTACGAGGGACTTCTCGTGGGGCTCCATGCCACCGCGTCCCTCGGGATCCGCCGTCTGCTTGTCAAAGGCGACTCTCAGCTGGTCGTCAATCAGGTGTCCAAGGAGTACCAATGCTCCGACCCGCAAATGGCGGCGTACCTGAACGAAGTCAGGAAGTTGGAGTGGCGTTTCGATGGGTTGGAACTCCAACACGTCCCGCACCGCTACAACAAACCCGCCGACTACTTATTGCGACTGGCGTCCTCTCGGGAACCGGTCCCAGCTGGGACCTTCGAAGAAAGGCTCTCCTGGCTGTCCGTCGAGGCCGCCGACCAAGACGAAGGGGGAACCTCGTGCCTAGGCGAGGCTACCCAGGCAGCACCTTCAGTGGGAAATCCCGTCAGGTTGCTGCCACCCGGCGGGCACCCCATGCTCGCCACCTATTCTCAGGAGCTTTCCTGGATCTCCGAGATCCAGGGATACCTGAAAGAAAATATCCTTCCCGAAGACGATGCTGTAGCGGAAAGGATTGCGCTCCAAGCCAAGCGCTACGCCCTGGTATATGGGGATCTCTACCGGCGTGGCACCAACAGCGTCTTTCTGAAGTGCATTTCCCGGGAAGAAGGCCGCGGCTTTCTCGCGAATGTCCATGAGGGCGAGTGTGGTAGCCATCCATCGTCCCGCACGCTGGTCGGGAAGGCCTTTCGGCAAGGCTTCTACTGGCCAACAGCCCTCCAGGATGCCATCGAGCTAGTTTGGCGCTGCGAAGCGTGTCAATACCACGCAAAGCAGTCACATCAACCGGCTCAGGCCCTCCAAACCATCCCCCTGCCATGGCCCTTCGCGGTCTGGGGACTGGATATTATTGGACCGTTCCCCCGAGCAGTCGGGGGCTATGAGTACCTCTATGTCACCATCGACAAGTTCACCAAGTGGACAGAAGCAGATCCGGTCGTCAAGATCACCAAGCACACCACGATCAAGTTCATCTGAGGCATCGTGAGCCGCTTTGGAGTGCCCAATCGGATCATCACCGACAACGACACGCAGTTCACCAGCGACGCATTCCTGGAGTACTGCGAAGACATTGGAGTCAAAATCTGCTTTGCGTCGGTCGCTCATCCTCGTGCCAACGGCCAAGTTGAGGGCGCCAATGCTCAAGTCCTCAAAGGGCTCAAGACGCGAACCTTCGATCGGCTCAAGAAGTGCGGTGCTGGTTGGATCGACGAGCTTCCTGCCATCCTCTGGTCAATTCAGACGTTTCCTAGCAAGGCGACTGGAGAGACGCCTTTCTTCCTTGTATACGGGGTAGAGGCAGTTCTCCCCTCTGAGATCTCCCTCGGCTCCCCTCGGGTCGGAGCCTATTCCGAGGGCGATCAGGAGTGGAGAAGGCTCGAGAATGTCAACTACCTCGAAGAGCACCGGTGCAGAGCTGCTCTCCGTGCTGCCAGATATCACCAGAGCCTAAGGCGCTATCATCAGCGCCACGTTCGGGCCCGGTCACTGGAGGTCGGGGATCTAGAACTTCGCCGCATCCAATCACGGGAAGGAAAGAACAAACTCTCCCCCATGTGGGAGGGCCCCAATCGAGTGACCGGTGTCTCCTGACCGGGCTTCGTTCGACTGACCACGGATGACGGCCTGCCGCTGCCCAATGTGTGGAACATCGAGCATCTACGCAAGTTCTATCCGTAAATAGCTCGGGTAAATTTTTCCTTTATGCTTTGGGCCAGCCCCCCGAATAGCAAAGCGAGTCTCGAGAGTGTTCCGGGTTGTCAGCTCTAAGCCCTGGTCACCTCGCTTGGTTTCCGAACCATGGGCATCAATCTGGCAAAAAGCCGCCCGAGTATCCCACGTGCTCGCACACATCCTCGGGGGCTCCCTTGTATCATAAGTTATGTCAATAGCAGCAACAATGTTAATATAAGCAATGTTCGCATTTGCAATTACTTGTCAATTTTTTCTTTTCCCTCGCTTGCTCGCAAAAGAGATCACTCTCACGAGTGTCAGGCTCCCATGTCCCCTTTGCACGAGTAGATCCCTACTGGTCTACAGTACGAGGAGTCGGGGTAATCTAGTCTCTGTTGGCGAGCTGTCGGCACTCGGTCAACCATTTGTACCCTGAGCACCCCCGAGTCAGGGCAAATAAGCCCCTGACCATCCGTGCTCGGACTGGTCAAATGGCCCCGAGCGCTACCGAGCCTCAGAGTACTCGGACAACTCTACCTCTGTAATGACCCTATTTCTTAACACACGGGATTGGCGGAGATCATCGTGTATAACCGGAATTCTTTCTATAGACGCATGCATATAGGTCATCGATACGCGGTTAGATTAAAAACCCTAAAACTTGACTTAAGATGACCTGCGAAGTCTCAATAATATCCTGAATAGCCTACGCGAGTTTTCTGGATACGAAAATGTACGAGTGAAACCTGAAACAAATGTTAAGTCATTTGCAACCTTACAAATGAAAGGAAAATGTGAATTTAAAATTTAAAAGCTTTGCATGCCAAATCGGATCCAGTGGTTGTGTCCGCAGCGTCGAGATAGTCAAATGAAGTATCCATTTGCGCATTTTGGTTATCGGACGCTCAATCTATGGCGTTTTTAAATCAACGGCTCTGATTATTTGATATAAAAAAATGCAAATCCTAATCTAAAGGGCCAGGGGGCCACGGGCGGGGCACCCCAGCCCCACACTCCACGCCGCCTCTCCCCTTCCTCAGGCTCCTTCGCCACCGCCGCCATGGGGTCCTCCGCCCCCTCCCCCTTCCTCGGCCAGGCTGCTGCCGGTGAGCCGCCGCCGGTCGGCCTCCTCCGCACTCGGCCTCTCCTCCCACGCCCCGGGGCTCGCCATCGCTCCCCCGTCGCCCCTCCACTCCTCCCTAGCCTAGCGCCGGCCGTGGTGGCCGGTGAGCCACTCGAGCTCCTCGGTGGCCGCCTCACCGCGGCACTGGTCCTCCTCCGTTGCTCGCCCCGCCATGACGCCGTGGCCATCCCCATCGCCATCCGCCTCAGCGCCACCCTCGACGTCCACCCGCTGTTGCCACCCGAGCGTTTCGGCCGCGCTCCCCTTCTCCCTTCCGCTACCAAGCAAGCCTCCTCCTTCGGTGAGCTCCCAATTCCCCTTCTCTAATTCTTGGAGTTGGTTCTAGTGTTCTTGACTTGTTTGAGATCATGCCTATAAGATGTATATGTGCTGATGTGCTCAGCTGTAATTCACTGCTCTTTTACTATTGAATCATACTCCTAATCGGGCATCAGGTTGATACATGTTGAGTATTATGCATTCTGGTGCTACTGGATGCTCAATCAAATTGGGGGTTAGGATTAATGCTTAATGGTTAAGCTATGATGACCATTAACCAAAGTGAATCTTACCTAAACTTTGTTTAATCTAAAAATACCTCCATGTTCACTAATTGCTATCGGATGAATATACATTAATGCGTCTAATGATTGTGCTGTCTGGATTATTAGATGGAATTAACTGAGTTAATGACAAGTAGTTAACCTGTCCGACTATCCATTGATGCCGAATAAGACAATTTGATCGTTGGATATCCTAATGGATGCCAAGTCTATGTCCAATTAAAACATGCTCATTCAGTTAATAGGCAAGGTGATGGGCAATTGGAAACTAATCGGCGAAATTGATGCATCAACTAATGTATGGCCGGCTGGTACAGCTCGAGGCATCCCTTTTATGGCTAACTAATCAGTTCGAGAATTTATCGGTGACATAATTGATGCTTTTACTTGAATCACAGACGATTGAGAGATAGGTTCGGTTAAGACAACACTGTTACACTTAACTGTTGCTGATGTTCCTCCTGACACAGGTTGAACGCCAGCCAATTAATCCACTTAGTTGTACTTGCATACTTAACCGTCCCCAATAATCACACTTGAAATTAATTGCTATACACCAGCTAAGAGGTAACAAACTGCTTATTAAAGTGCTATTGCTAGTTAAGCTACATCAGAGAGTAGTGGCAGCTAATCATATAAGTACGTTACGAACCAAATAAAATTAGTTCCAATAGGTCACCCTTGTTAACCCTAATCTTACGTGGGTGCTGATAATTAGGAAGTACTCAGGTTAATTGGTTAAGTCCTATCATGATATCAAACTTCGGAATAATCAGTGTCGATCAGTAGCCAGTCAATTAAAGTAAGATTGTAGTAGATTAACAAGCCACTGATCTATGAAACTCACTTACCATTGCTCTAACTACTATAGGAATGACCTCTTTAGCCCACATGCTAAGCTCATAGTTAAGCACTATCAAAGTTAAGTGAATCACCTCCGGGTCAGATAGCAGAACATAATTTAGTGTAAATACTTTACTGAAGTGTTGATCACACTTTCTAGAGTCTAGTTAAGCACTAATGCTCATTCTACTAATATTCACGTACACCTGACATCTTCCATAGATCAACTCCAGCTAGGTATAATAATATTTAACCTGTTATCCTCTACCGAGAAGAAGATAGGAAATGCTAAATTTGATTAAATTTGTAGAACTCGTAGAAAATGCATACCACCTCTAAATATATGTATATCCTAGAGAATCTAGCTTAACAGCCAAACTTAAAATGCTTAGTGTCACAATTTGCCTAACGGCCAAAATATAATCACGACCCCATGATCTCACCTACCACAACTACGAATTGATCGAATGAGCCCTAATCCTAACTATAGATTTAAAGCCCTTCTCCTTAGTTGCATATCATATCTCATGCGTGCATCCATATTCTAGGTTCACCCATGATTAAAGCTATATCACAACTAAACCAAACCAAAATCTGGAATGAATACAAACCTGCTCATGTAATTGTATACTTTATTTTAATCCACTGTATTTGCATCACATGTCGTTTGTAATGTTTAAAATAGCTCCTTAGACTTGTTCTTCCTTTCTGGAGGTTATTTGCTTCTTATTGAAGTTGGCTACTTCGGGTTTTCTCATGAACGCTTGTGGATACATTATGCATCGTCACCCTGCTTCCAGGCAAGCTCCATTGCTTGTTGATTAATCATTACATTGTGTGTTAATCTCTATTTGGATTAATTAATTAAATTGGTTGGGTGCTTGTGTGGATGGTTGCTTTAATGATTTTGAACGTGATTGAGCAAGCAGAGCTTGTTGCACCTCTTTATTGTCATTACATATGCTTACCTATTTGTGCTTGTGGTAGGATTGTTTGCTTAGATGTAATGGTCGGAATGCTGGAAACTAGCATGTTAGGAGAGCTTGTGTGTTATGTTCAGCTGTGGCTGAAACTTAATCTTGTTGCCCTATCAAATTGAACTTAATTAAGTGAGATGTGAGAGCCGAGGGTTTTGCACGATGAATACGATTGGTATTTATTGAAGTGTCAGAATGCGACTGGGTGTTTAGAAGTGTGCTTGTCGCTATACCAATCTGAGGTAACTTCATCGTGCACCTCCCTTATCCGCGTGGACGTTAGTGGAATCGAGGCTGGGTTATGATTGAGGTAAGTCTCGATATCACTTGGAGCTTTGCAACCTCCAAGGGAAATGCACTCGTCATATCCAGGGTGATCGATTACCGGTAACGGTCCGAGAGATTATTTGTTTGAAACTATTGTGGTGATGGATCACTGATCAAATTGGGGTGTGGGCTGGCCCGAAGGAATTGGAAACGATGATATTCAGATTGTTATACTCGTACCTTGATTCGTGTGAAATCTAGATTGCTAGCTATTATCTAGTGTGCTATCGTTACCTTGTACCTTGCTACACTCTATGCTTGGGTGTTACCCCACTGTTGTACTTTGGTCTAATGAAATATGAAATGGAAACGGGTATCTTATATTCATTTTACCCCTTGTATGCAACTTGAACCTGATAAGTCAAACAGGGTTAATACCATGTTTTAATTACTCCCTCTGTCCCTCTTTATAAGGCACGCACGTTTTTCGAGATTGAACTTTATCCGTTCCCTTAATCATATGTAATTCCTAGGTCCGTGACAACCTCTCATACCCACGACCAGTTGGCTGACTCGAAAGCCTTCGGGTCCTGACAGCGGAGAGTTTCAGAAAAACTCAGAGCAGTGGCATCTTTTGCCAGCAGCTTGCTATAATCGCCTACGAGTTTACAGGCTGACCATGGTGAAGTTTCCGGGTGACGTTGACAATATCAAGTCAAAAACCCAGGACGAAAAGCCTCCATGGATTCGACACTACTCATGAGCTAAGTTTTTCTGCCATGCTTTCTCGGCTTTAAAGCTTTTTTACCATCTCCGCGAATAGTTCCTCAGCCAGTGATCCCGTGTGCCGCTCGTTCATGAAGCGGGGATGTTCTAGAGTAACGATGCGAGTCATGGGGAGTGTTCCGGGTCGTCGCTCAAAGCCCTGGTCGCCTCGCTTGGTTTTTGAACCTTGGCCAAAAGCCGCCCGAGTATCCTACGCACTCGTACACATGCTCTGGGGCTCCCTTAAAGATGGGCTAGCGGCGCAAGGGATCCTTGCTGCATGAGATCCTCGCTGCGTGAGAGGGAAACCTGCTGAAACTAAGTGGAAAAAATCGGCACGATAAAATGTCCGCTGATGTCTAAGCTACTTGTAAAACCGTCCTGAGCACGAGTGCTTGGATGAACTTGCAGGAGCGTCAAGTCCTGAAGGTGCGCGCTCCCAAGCGCCGCAGATCGCCCTTGGGGACCTGAGGTCCTCGAGGTCCCGAGGAGTGGCCTGCTCAAGGGCAACATCGGCGCGTTCGTCTCTCGGGGGCCTGAGGTCCTCGGGGCCCGAAGTGCGGCCCACTCAAGAAGGTCGAAGCATCCAGCTCTCAAGGGCTGGAGTCCTCGGGGCCGCCCCCCAAGGGTCGGCTTGCTCAGGCAAGAGCTGGACGCATCAAAAAAAAGCTGTGTGGAGCCAAGTCCACACTTAGCATAAATTCAAAGAAAGCTGTGTGGAGCCAAGTCCACACTTAGCATTGCATCAACAATAGTTCTTAAGAGAGGCTCTTTGGCCTTAAACAAAGAACAGAAAAAGACACAAAGGGAGTAAGCTACCCTTTGCCGCCGTCGCCGCTGTCGTCGTCGCCCTCCGCCCGCGTAAAGTGTTGGGCGACCTCCTTGGCGACCTCGTGGACAGCTTCGCGGGCAGCGTCTCCCCCTTCCTCGGTGACCCCGAGCCTGGCTGGCTCTAAGGAGAAGTTTGCTTCCTAGCTGCAGTAGCATGCGAGCACGTGCTCTGCCACCGCGGCGGCCAGCTCCCGCCCCTCCTGGGCCACCCGTCCTTCACGGCTGCCGGCAGCGCCTGCAACCGCTCGGCGATCGTGCCGAAATGAAGGGCGATGTGCCCCAGGGAGTCTAGCTAGTGCTTACCTGTGTCGATGTGGCCGAGCCCTGCAGCGACCACCGCGCGGCGCGTCCATTGGAAGATATCCCGCATCATTGCGGTGAGGTCCTTCCTCTCGGAGCACATCTCCGCGATGAGATCCCTCTCTCCGGCCACCGTCTCCTCCAGCCGCCGGAGCTCCTCATGCAGCTCCACCACTCGCTCCGAGAGCTTCCGCTTAGCGACATTCCCATCCTCGAGGCGCTGCTCCACCTCTTGGATGCGACGGTCCCTGTCTTCTTCGGCTTGGTGGATTTGCTCTCGAGCCTCCGCCTTGGTCGCCTCCAGCCAGTCAGCGCCCTCTTTGCAAGCGGCCTCAACTTCTCCATCGAGCTCCAGGGCCCGCCGCACCAGGGAGGCCTCCCCTTCGTCCAGCACCCTCTCTCGCTGGTCGAGCGCGGCCTCCCGCGTGGCGGCCTCTAGCTCGCGGAGGGTGACCTGCTCCAGCCGCTGGGCCACCTGATTGCCTCATCAAGGACCTCCGCGTGCATCTCCTCCAGGGCATCTCTTTCCTAGAGGATCTTCGCGCTGGCCTTTTGATGCTCGCTCTGGGCGATCCGGACCCACGCAGCGAAGGCTTCCTTGGCATTGGCGAGGGCGGCTGTCACGGACCCGGGAATTACATATGATTAGGGGAACAGATAATCGCCAAGGACCGAGAAGTCACCCAACATACCATACGCGCTTACGTCGTATGTATCTATCACCGTTGGGTAACCCGACACCGGACCTACATACCATACGCGCTTACGTCGTATGTATCTATCACCGTGGGTCAAGCCGGCCGGAAGCGACTAAACTTCCCAAAACCACATACAATTCCCTGATCCTGTGGGGGTTTAGAGTCGTTCCCAAATTCTACTACGCAAAGCAAGGTCGGAGGAGTCCAGTGATTCTACCCACACCCTAACCTAGCTCAAGGGCTAGTGGGTCGCTCGAGAGCCCGGTAGAATACACCCACACCCTACTTGGCCGGCATAGCATCTCAGCCAGCGGGTCACTCAACCGATACCTGCTCGACATAGTAAAAAGGAGAACAGCTTTAACCCTTCACGGCATACCCATATACTTCATATCATACACGCATTGCATATGGGCAACCCTAATAAAAACTCGATATCACAACAAAGCTCTACTACATAAGAGTTATGGATAATACACACTTCCCGAACCTGGGATAAGTACCTATTACTCATACATAGCGACCTGGAGGTCGTTTATCTTAAATACAACATTAAAAACATTAGCGGAAGATAAACGGAAGCACCGAGATGGTGGGAAATCATCTCAAAACAGCCCACAAAACTCCCAAGGGATTCGAAGCCGAAAGGGGTAAACCGAAGCAGCGAAACGTCAACACCAAATTGCTCCATGAACCTGCCTAGGATAAAACCTAGGTGAGTACAACCACCGTACTCACAAGACATTGCTTATCAACTAATTAAACATGTTATTAATCCTGTTTGACAAGTAACTTATTCGTGCTTGACTAAATGTCCTACGCATGCTTACTGCAACAGCAAGTAAACATGATGCAAACTAAAATAATAAGGTACAAAATAACGTAAGACCATTAGATAATTGCTAGCCATCCAGGTTTCACAGGAATCACGGTAAGAGTCAACCAGTTACATATCAACATTTCCAATTCATTCGGGGCAGCCCACACCCCAATTAAATCAGTGTCCATCACAACAACAATTTCAAACAAATAATCTCTCGGACCGTTACCGGTGATACATCCACCATGGGTATAACGAGTGCTCTTCACTCGGAGGTTGCAAGGCTCCAAGTGACCGAGACTTGCCATCAGATAAACCCATAGCGGTGATTCTGGTGACGTCCACGCGGTGATAAGGGAGTAACACGATGAAGTCACCTCAGGTTGGTATAGCGACAAAACTCTACTTACACCTGGGTCACTGTCAATAGCTTCAATTAATACCAACTTTATTCATCGTGCACACCCTTGGCTCTCACATCTCACTTAAGCAAGTTCAAATTGATTGGGCAACATAAAAACATTTTAATCTTAGCCGTAGCTGCTGCATAACAACAAGTCCTACACATACTAGTGCGGTACTGTCACGGACCCGGAATCCACATGTGATTAAGGGAACGCAAAGTCGCCAAGGACCGAAGGACTCGTCAGCCCGGTGGCACGATACCTGCGCCGTACGCACCAAGGCGGAACGATCCGACACCCGCCATGTGCGGGCCATCCGGAAGCGACCAATCTTTCCCAGACCACATATAATTCCCGGATACCGGTGAAGGGGTAAGACCGCGTGATGAGTCTGTGCTCCGCGATAGTCATAGGAGGACTAGAGCCCGGGATTTGCATCCCCTCAACCTAACCTAGCCACGAGGTGCGACTCTGGGAGGATCCAGCTCTGCTCTGCCGTTAGCGTGAGGCGTGACGGTCGTAGGAGGCTTAGCGAGTACGGGACGCATCCCCTGGATCGACTCCACCAAAGCTACACAGGACTAGTGGTTCGCTCACCTCTGCCATCACGAAACGCAATCCTAGCACGCAATAATACCGCTGCACAGTTGTCCACATACTTCATCACATACACGCATTGTACATGGACAACCACAAGTAACAACTTGGACTACCACAGCACAAACTCTACTAGAGAAAGACTTACAGAGTACATTTATATATATACATAACGACTCGGAAGTCAATCACCATATACATTATTACAACAGCAGCGGAGGAAAAACGGAAAAGGCCCGAGATGGTGGGGAACCCATCTCAAAACAACCCACCACATTCCCAAGGAGGTCGAAGCCGAAAGAGGTAAACCGAAGCAGTAAACGTCCACTCCAAATGCTCCAAGAACCTGCCTAGGATAAACCTAGGTGAGTACAACCACCGTACTCGCAAGACATTGCTCATCAACTAATTAAAACATGGTATTAATCATGTTTGACAAGGCGTGAAGGTTCGTAATTTATGTCAAGTTTGAGTCGCATACAAGAGATGAAATGAACATAGCATTAACAGGGTGAAGTAAAGACAAAGTAGATAACAGGCTAATTCAAGGTACATACGAATCATAAACAAATCACCACAAGATTCAATCAACAATTCCAAGTCCTTTGGGGCAGCCCATGAATCCAATCCAAAAGAATCCATTTAACATACTCCAATTCAATTAGGGCAGCCCTATGTCAAATCCAAACCGATCCATCAATTATCATATTCAACTTCTCTCTCGAACCGTTATCGGCAATACATCCCCATGAGGATAACAATGTGCCCTCCACCGGAGGTAGCGAGCCTCCCGGTGACCGGGACTCACCCATTCGATAAACTCATGGCAGAGATTCCGATAACGTTCACGCGTAACAGGGGGAGTAATACGATGAAATCGCCTCAGGTTGGTATAGCGACAACACAACTTCTTACACCGGGGGTCGCTCCGTTAGCACCAATTAATACCAACTTTATTCATCTTTACTCCACCCTCGGCTCTCACATCTCACTTCAGCAAGTTTAGTTCAATTGGGCAACAAGGTTGATTCTGAGCCATAGCTGCTACATACAACACAACCTACACATACTAGTGCGGTACCAAGTACCGGTCAAGCAAACATTCACTCAAGCACCAGGTCAATTTAATTAATTAAGTCAAACAGAGATTAATACACAATGTAATGATTAATCAACAAGCAATGGAGCTTGCCTGGGAGCCGGGTGACGATGTATAACGTATCCACTAGCATTCGTGAGGAAATCCGAAGTAGCCAAACTTCAATAAGAAGCAAATAACCTCTAGAAAGGAAAAGAGACAAGTCTAAGGAACTATTGCGAACATTACAAAAATGCATGCGATGCAACTACGGTGGATTAAAATGAAGGTATACAATTACATAGGCAGGTTAATATTCATTCCAGATTTTGGGGTTAGTTTTAGTGGTGTTATAACTTTAACAATGGATGAACCTAGAATATGGGTGCATGCATGGGATACGATATGCAGCTAAGGAGAAAGGCTTTAACTCTATAATTTGGGTTAGGGGCTCATTCGATTGATGCGTAGTTTGTGGTAGATGAGAACATGGGGTCGTGATTATATTCCGGCCGTTAGGCGAATTGTGACACTAAGCATCTTAAATTTGGCTGTTAAGCTAGATTCTCTAGAACCCTTTTTTGTATTTTTCTCAGTAAAGAAAAGAATTTAAATATTCTTGTAATTAGTTGGATGGTGGGGGCGAGGAGATGACAAATGGGTCCACTTGACTCGGGTCGATTGGTCAACCTCGACTAGTTAATGGATCAAGTATGTATAGTAGCTGAAAATGTTCCTACTGGAAATGACATTTGGGTTCAAACTGATATACCCCCTTCTGGTCTTGTTCTTGTTTCGTTGGAGTGACGTTTTAACACCTTAGTGCACTGATTAAGTTCACTTAGGAATATCCATATTGGCTAAACAATAGTTAATCTTACATGGTTCTGTTCACTAATGCGTGTGTATCCAACATTCGATCATTTAGCATTCATCTGACGCTCGTCAATGCCTAGAGCATTGTTTAGGTCTTAACAGAAAACTCATGTAACCAAAGTAACTGAGTACATTAGTTTTTAGATAACTACCATGAACACAACGAATTAGTTAACCCATATATATATATATATACACACCGTGTATGCGAAGTATGATACCTACAACAGATTGGCTTACCATCACAACTTACTTAACTGAATCCTGGTGTGATAAGGACATTGTGTATATAGATCATAGAGTTCAAGCATTTCGCCCATTGCATGAGTTGACATGGCAGGTAATAAATATGCAGATTGTTAGTCATATCTTCATCCAGTTGATTACTATGGTTAAGAGACTCGTCTAGGTTTACATGATCATCATTGTCACCCCTTATTTTTATCTACCAATAGTGTATGAATGATACTACTTAGCTAATCATCTGGGTACTGGATAATTCATTTAACAGTTGATAATTAACATTAGTTAATTAGCTATCGGTCCATTAGCTACTAACCGAAGCATGGTTGTCTAGGTATTATTTAGATACGGTTGTTAACTAGCTAGTGTGCAAACCTGCGTTCATCAGTGATGTTGAGAATTTCATCAAGCTGTATTAACCGGATTCACTTTTAAAGGATGCATCAAGCGAACATTTAGTATATGATAGAAGAGCTACGGAATACACTAATTTCTTCACAGGTGAATCCATTGCAAGGATTAACATGAGATCCAGGGGGCATACTCATGTGCATGTGTGATGTTTACACACAAGAGTTGATTGAGTTTATTGGTCATTTAGTAGACAATGGGTTAATTAACTGCAATCGAATCCTTAACTTAGCGACTAGCGTTCCTGCTAACGGCTAGCCCAACTGCTTAGCAACTAACCTCACTACTAACCACTAACTATTCTAATTGCAACTAACAGCTAATTGCTGGCTACTAAATGGCCAACCGACCACAGTTATCAAGCAATTAGTGCATTTATTACAGTAACTAAGACTGCATCAAGCTTGTACTAACCTCCCCTAATTTCTAACGGCCGAGACGACTGACGACCATCGGTCAGACCACCGGAGCTGGTACGGGGATTCTCTGGAGGAGGTCGACCCGGCGGCTTGAGCTCGGGGAAGGGACCTGGAGGAGGCGGTGGAGTTGGCGGCGCACCAGCTGGGGCGGCGTCAAGGCCGGGAGGAGCTCGAAGACGGAGTTTGGCACGCCGGGTCAAAAGGGGACATCGGTAGACAATGGTGAAGCTCGAGGCGACCTGCAGCAGAGGAAAACCCAAAGTCGACGCCGGCGGGAGGAGCTCGGTGCTGACGCCGGAGGGGCGGCGCGGTCGAGGGGCCAGCCGCGGTGGGGAGCTGGCGGCGCTACTGGGGAGCGGCGGTGGTGGCATGGGCCACAGGAGCGCGCGGGAGGGCCTCAGGCAGGGGCGGAGCTGAGGTAGGTGGAGGAAGGCGGACGCGGTGGAAGATGGGGAAAAGAGGGAGCTGCTCGTGGGGGTGGCCGGCGGCCAGTTTGCAGAGGAGAGGAGGGAGGCCGGGCTTGGGGAAGAGGAATGGAGCGGGAGCGGCGCTGATGAGGCGCGGCACCAGTGGAGCAAGGGCGACCAGCGGGAGCTAGGGCGGAGGAGGCACGGGTGGCCGGCGGGGTGGATCTGTGCGGTGAGGCAAGAGGGAACGGCGGCGGCCTGGGATTGGCCCGCCGGGAGGTGGCGCGACGGAGAGCGGAGGGGGAGCGGCACTGGGTAGAGGCGGCGGGCCGGTGGGGCGAGGAGCGGCGTTCCTTTGGGGGAGCTCGGCCGGGTTGACGACGGCGTGAGGGAGCAGAGGCGGCGGCAGCAGATCCGGCGGGATGAGGCCGGGGGCGGTGGCTCGCCGGCAGCTGGAAGGCGGGGGAGCCCTAGGGCGGCGAGGGGCAGAGGAGATGGGGAAGAGAGGCGGGGAGAGGAGCTTGCCAAGGAAGGAGGTTCGGCTTTGGGAATACTCGGCCTGAGGAACTTGGCTTGCACTGGAGAAATCGGTGGGGAGCTGTTGGGAAAAGAAAAGGAGAGGAGAAGAAAGGCGCGAGCACGTGGAGAAGAAGGACTGCCAGTGGAGGGGTTGGTTGCTACGTGGAGACAAAGAGCTGCAGATGGTTCCACACGCCAGGTAAGGTAGGTGAGGAATTTACTTTCTGTTTTGTCTATTTTCTATTTACTTTATTCCTTTTATCTATGGTTATTTTCTTCATTTGAAATTCAAATTGATAGCGACAAGGCTCAATTGGGAGTTAAGGTCCAAGGATTTGAACTAAATTTCGCTAAAACATCGTTAAGTCATTGAAATTTGCTTAGGTTATCCATGGCTTAATTTGGGTTCGAACGTAAATCTTAAAGCAATTAACTGAGAAGATCTTGGTGTAAAATTTACCTTACTAACGTTTCAATTTGCTAGAAGAGTATTGTGTAAGAATTTTGGGAAATGAAAATGCATCTTGTTAGTTGGTTTCAATTTGGTCCGAAGAAAGGAATTTAGAAATCATTTGTTAAGACATGCATACATGCAGATCCACTCCAACTTCCTTGGATCATTTCATAAAGCTTTTTCAGGGTGCTTAGAGCTTGATAGAAATCACTAGAGTTATACTCTAGGTGAATTTGATTTTTGTAAGTTTTTATCTAAGCCGACTTCATGTCGTGTCTTCTAGGGTTTTCGGGTTGAGCCAATTGACTAACCTAAATGCATGCATGTATGAGGAGAAATCTGGTTATACACGATGATCTTCACTGATCTCGTGTGTTAAGAAATTGGATCATTACAGGTACCTAGCACAGATCAAGCAATCATTCACTCAAGCACCAAATTAATTTAATCAATTAATCCAAACAAAGATTAACACAATATGTAATGATTAATCAACAAGCAATGGAGCTTGCCTGGGAGTAGGGTTCATCGGAGTGCCGGAATAAACGGTAGAATGTCAAACACCCGAACTGGAAAGGCGAAGGAAGGAACAATGAATAATGGCAAGAGGAGCATGATGCATTGATGATATGTTTCCATACTGATTCTAGGTGAATTATGACACTAAACATTTTTGTTTTAGCTGTTAAGCTAGATTCTCTAGGATATACCCTCTTGAAGTTAAGCATAAAGCACAATATAGTCATGTTAAACAATTTGAACTACATTATCATGAATAACAATGGTATCACAAAATTCTACAGGCAAAAGATGAATTAGGAAAAAGGAGCATTTTAGTAAGGGGGTTGTATGAATTCCCTATGAACTTGCCTTAGTCGGTATGCACAATATTCATCCTTACATTAACTTAGTGGCTAAATCCTGCTAACCACCGGTTACTAATGTAGCAGCGAGTTAAAATCTTTCCCGAAGCAGGCGCATTGCATGCCCCGCAGCTTCTCCTCCGCCACCCTCCTGTCCAGGTGGAAGGCATATCTCCTGTGGGCCCTTGGCTCCAGGAGGTAGCCAACCTGGTCGACACCGCTCGCCGTCAAGCAGCGGCCAGGAGTTTCCCATACCTCTTCGAGGCATGGCGTTTAGGCCCCTCTGTGGTGCCTCCGTAATTACCGCCGTGTCCTCGACGTGGTGAAGCAACGGAGCCCCACGGCGGGTCCCACCATTCGGTTGCCTCTCCTATTCTAGGAGACGGCCCCGATCTTCACCACCGCATCAACCAGCGGAGGGAAGGTCAAGATGCGCGCGTCACCATCGAGCGCCAGCGGGAGAAGTGACGTGAGGCAGGGGCTGTCGAGGGCCAGTCATCCTCCGGCCCCACTGCCAGTCGCACGTGTTCTCCAATGCGCGTCCGTGCGCCACCGGTTGGGAGGGTCGGCACCCCGCTTTACGGAGCAGGATGTCAGGCTTTTACTCCTGACCTTCACCGCGTCAGCTGGCCGGAGAAATTCCAACTTGACCTGCCGCAGAAGTACGACTGCTCTTTCCACCCAGAAGAGTTCCTCTAGATCTACACCACCGCTGTGCAGGCGGCTGGAGGAGCCGAAAAGGTGATGGCCAACTGGTTCCCCATGGGCCTGAAGTGCTCTGCCGTTCATGGCTCATGAACCTTCGCCCAAGCTCAATTCGCTCGCGGGAGGACCTTTGCCACTAGTTCATGGCCAACTTCCAGGGCACTTTCGAGTGCCCCGGCATGGAGAGCGACCTCCACGCCATCAAGCAGCAGCAAGGGGAGACGTTGCGGGCACTTCATCCAGCGTTTCAGCTAGGTTCGCAACACCATCCCCAAAAATTCCCCTCAAGCAGCTATCGTCGCCTTCAGGCAAGGCGTCCGTGACGAAAAGATGCTTGAGAAGCTGGGCACGCGTGACATCTAGTCCACGGCAAACCTGTTCGCAGTCGCGGACAAGTGCGCCAAGGCGGCTGAGGCTCGCGCGTGGCACAGTCCGCACCTTGACCAGCCAATGGTCGACGGTGCGGGTTCCTCCCGTTCCCCCAGGGGGTGGGAGAAGAAGAACAAGAAATGCAAGCCTGAGCCCGTCGCGGTAGCAGACCCCAAGGTGCGAAAACCACCACGCGGTGGATCAGGCGGTGGCAAGAAACCATCCAGGGCCCCTGAGCAGGGCCCTAGCAGATGGTGTGAGATACATCAAACCGACCGGCACGAGCTTTTCGAGTGCCGGACGGTGAAGTTCCTCGCCGAGAGGAACAAGAAGGTGCGTGAGGAACGCCACGAAGGTGGCGATGCCAAGCGCGGCAACGAAGAAGGCGGTCTCGGTTTCCAAGAGCTCGAGGCCATGGCATGCATCAACGGGGGTGCCTCCGTGCCCACTTCGAGGTGCCAGTTCAAGCTGATGGCGTGCGAGGTGTGCTCGGCGACCCCGAGCACCGGGTCATCCCGGCCACTCAAGTGGTCGGTTACCCCAATCACGTTCGACCACTCCAACCATCCCGAGTGCACATCAGGCGTAGGCTGCCTCCCGCTGGTGGTCTCCTCGACGGTTTGCAACATCAAGGTAACCCGCATGCTGATCAATGGGGGTGTAGGCCTTACCCTCCTGTCCTCCGAGGTTTTTAGCAAGATGCAGGTGCTGCCCGGGCAGCTGAGACCAACGATGCCGATTCATGGTGTCACCCCGGGCCTCACCATGCCCCTGGGGCAGGTGTCCCTGATGGTCACGTTCGGGACCAGGGACAATATCCGAACGGAGAGCATCGTCTTCGACGTCGCCGAGTTCAACCTCCCATACAACGGCATCCTCGGCCGTCCGGCCCTCGCCAAGCTCATGGTAGCGTCCCACTAAGCCTACCTCACCATCAAGATGCCCGGACCCAACGGCACGATCACTATGTTGGCCGACCTCCAGGGCTCCGTCCTCTGCGCCGAGCAGCTGTTTTCGGCCGCCTTTGCCACGGCCAAAGACGTCGGTGAGCGCCCCGAATCCTCGGACCCACCCCCCGACCAAGCTCAAGATCGCAACAGATGACTCCGTCCCTATCAAGGAGGTTGTCCTGGGTGAAGACACGTCCAGGACCGTCAAGATCGGCGGCCGCCTGGCCGCCAAATAGGAAAGCACGCTCATCGCCTTCCTTCGGGCGAATGGCATCGTGTTTGCTTGGCAATCGTCGGACATGCCCGGGGTCCCTAGGGAGGTGATCGAGCACCGCCTCACTGTACGTCCCGACGCGCGGCCCATTCGGTAGAAGGTGCACCGTCAAGCACCAGGACGTCAGGAGTTCATTCGGGCGGAGGTCGGCAAGCTCCTGGCCGCCGGCTTCATCCGTGAAGTAATCCACCCAGAGTGGCTCGCCAACCCCGTCGTCGTGCCAAAGGCCAACGGCAAGCTGAGGATGTGCGTGGATTACACCGACCTCAACAAGGCATGTCCAAAAGATCCTTTCCCTTTACCCCGCATTGATCAGATAGTCGATTCCACTGCGGGATGCGACCTTTTGTGCTTTCTAGAGCATACCTGCCGTGCTCGCCACATGTTCTCAGGAGCCTTCCTGGATCACTGAGATCTAGGCATACCTGAAAGAAAAGATCCTTCCCGAAGACGATGCCACAGCAGAAAGGATTGCAAGTTCTGTCATGGCCCTTCACTGTCTGGGGACTGGATATTATTGGACCGTTCCCCCGAGCAGTCTGGGGCTACGAATACCTCTATGTCACCATCGACAAGTTCACCAAGTGGACAGAAGCAGAGCTGGTCATCAAGATCACCAAGCACACCGCGATATAGTTCATCCGAGGCATCGTAAGCCGCTTTGGAGTGCCCAATCGGATCATCACCGACAACGACACGCAGTTCATCAGTGACGCATTGCTGAAGTACTGTGAAGACATCGGAGTCAAAATCTGCTTCGTGTCGGTCGCTCATCCTCGCGCCAACGGCCAAGTCGAGCGCGCCAATGCTCAAGTCCTCAAAGGGCTCAAGACGCGAACATTCGATCGGCTCAAGAAGTACGGTGCTGGTTGGATCGACGAGCTTCCTGCCATCCTCTGGTCAATTCGGACATCTCCCAGCAAGGCGACTGGAGAGACGCCTTTCTTCCTCGTATACGGGGCAGAGGCAGTTCTCCCCTCCGAGATCTCCCTCGGCTCCCCTTGGGTCAGAGCCTATTCCGAGGGCAATCAGGAGCGGAGAAGGCTCGAGGACGTCAACTACCTCGAAGAGCACCGGTGCAGAGCTGCTCTCCGTGCTGCCAGATATCAGCAGAGCCTAAGGCGCTATCATCAGCGCCACATTCGGGCCCGATCACTCGAGGTCGGGGATCTAGAACTTCGCCGCATCCAATCGCGGGAAGGAAAGAACAAACTCTCCCCCATGTGGGAGGGCCCCAACCGAGTGACCGGTGTCTCCCGACCGGGCTCCATTCGACTGACCACGGATGACGGCCTGCCGCTGCCCAATGTGTGAAACATCGAGCATCTGCGCAAGTTCTATCCGTAAATAGCTCGGGTAAGTTTTTCCTTTATGCTTTGGGCTAGCCCCCCGAATAGCAAAGCGAGTCTCGGGAGTGTTCCGGGTTTGTCAGCTCTAAGCCCTGGTCACCTCGCTTGGTTTCTGAACCCTGGGCATCAATCTGGCAAAAAGCCGCCTGAGTATCCCACGTGCTCGCACGCATCCTCGGGGGCTCCCTTGTATCATAAGCTATGTCAATAGCAGCAACAATGTTAATATAAGCAATGTTCGCATTTGTAATTACTTGTCAATTTTTTCTTTTCCCTCGCTTGCTCGCAAAAGAGATCACTCTCACGAGTGTCAAGCTCCCATGTCCCCTTTGCGCGAGTAGATCCCTACTGGTCTGCAGTACGAGGAGTCGGGGTAATGTAGTCTCTGTTGGTGAGCTGTCGGCACTCGGTCGACCATTTGTACCCCGAGCACCCCCGAGTCAGGGCAAATAAGCCCCTGACCATCCGTGCTCGGACTGGTCAAATGGCCCCGAGCGCTACCGAGCCTCAAAGTACTCGGACAACTCTACCTCTCATACCCACGACCAGTCGGCTGACTCGAAAGCCTTCGGGTCCTGACAGCGGAGAGTTTCGAAAAAACTCAGAGCAGTGGCATCTTTTGCCGGCAGCTTGCTATAATCACCTACGAGCTTACAGGATGACCATGGTGAAGTTTTTGGGTGATGTTGACAATATCAAGTCAAAAACCCAGGACGAAAAGCCTCCATGGATTCGACACTACTCATGAGCTAAGTTTTTCTGCCATGCTTTCTCGGCTTTAAAGCTTTTTTACCATCTCCGCAAATAGTTCCTCGCGCCAGTGATCCCATGTGCCGCTCGTTCATGAAGCGGGGATGTTCTGGAGTAACGATGCCGGTCATAGGGAGTGTTCCGGTCGTCGCTCAAAGCCCTGGTTGTCTCGCTTGGTTTCCGAACCCTGGGCACCAGCCTGACCAAAAGCCACCCGAGTATCCTACGCGCTCGCACACATGCTCTGGGGCTCCTTAAAGATGGGCTAGCGGCGCAAGGGATCCTTGCTGCGTGAGATCCTTGCGTGCGTGAGAGGGGAAACCTGCTGAAACTAAGTGGAAAAATCGGCACGATAAAACGTCCGCTGATGTCTAAGCTACTTGTAAAACCGTCCCGAGCACGAGTGCTCGGTCGAACTTGCAGGAGCGTTAAGTCCCAAAGGTGCATGCTCCCAAGCGCCGCAGATCGCCCTCGGGGACATGAGGTCCTCGGGGTCCCGAGGAGCGGCCTGCTCAGGGCAACGTCGGCGCGTCCATCTCTCGAGGGCCTGAGGTCCTCGGGGCCCTGAAGTGCGACCCGCTCAAGAAGAAGGTCGAAGCATCTAGCTCTCGGGGGCTGGAGTCCTCGGGGCCGCCCCCCAAGGGTCGGCTTGCTCAGGCAAGAGCTAGACGCATAAAAAAAAAGCTGTGTGGAGCGAAGTCCATGCTTAGCATAAATTCAAAGAAAGCTATGTGGAGCCAAGTCCACACTTAGCATTGCATCAACAATAAGTTCTTACAGAGAGGCTCTTTGGCCTTTAACAAAGAACAGAAAAGACATAAAGGGAGTAAGCTAATCTTCACCACCATCGCCGCTGTCGTCGTCGCCGGAGTTGCTTTCGCCCTCCGCCCGCGTAAGTGTTGGGGCGACGTCCTCGGCGACCTCGCAGACGGCTTCGCAGGCAGCGTCTCCCCCTTCCTCGGCGACCCCGAGTGATGTGCACGGGGTGCCCGATCTTCCGTCAGGAGGGGATAATCACGATTGTGGAGAACTCGACGTTGACGACCCGGCTTCACATCAGAACTGATTCGAACCCTGCGATCGCTACACCACGGCTCCGTTGGTTATCAACCACGCGCGGACACGGTTGACCTCGCCAAGAAGGCTTATCCCTGCATGCGAATCGAGAACACAAGCAAGAACACAGTAGAAGCAATCTCACAAACATAGAGGAATGTTTGATTACTTGAACTGGGGTTCTATAAACTGATGAAATCAGTGAAACTGCAATGGCAGAATAATCTAAGCAAAAACCCACCCTAAACAATGATGGCTATAGAGTATTTATACCTAGGGTTTCTGAGAGTTTCACCCTAAACCTGGGCTTAAGACCCGAACGAAAACAAGACCCGAAGTGGCCCAAAATGGTGTCGCAGCACCTGATGACTTATTCTGACAATTCCAATGTCTTTGTAATTATTCATAATGTGGCGTCAGATCCATTGGAAAGGTGCCATTGTTATCTTTCCAACGCATATAAGAACTCTTCAATCGGACTCCATATGAGAAAGTTATGCCCTATTTATGTAGGTGCTGTCTGCTGAAACCAAACCGAATTCGGAGTTGAAGTGGAGTCCAACTTGACTTGGGGTGACGCCTCATCCTCTTGTGGCTGGTCCAGTAGTGCTTCTCCACCTAAGAATCAAAATATCACCATTAAGTAGCATCCATCCTTCTCCACATAATTATGGATAGCAAGAAACGAACGCACCTCATGATTAAGTCCGTCGGGCACGGAACAGGTGATTGGTCCTTGGATGGTAGCATGGGAGATGTCCTCATCATCCTCCCCCGCTTGAATTGGAGTCATCCTCGACTCAAGTTCATCTTCTTCTCCCAAGTAAGGCTTCAAATCTGAAACGTTAAAAGTGGACTAACCCCAAAACCTGTAGGCAACTCAAGCTTATATGCATTATCGTTATCTTCCTAACTATCTTAAAGGACCATCAGCTCGAGGCATCAATTTGGATTTTCTTTGTTCTGGAAATCTATCCTTCCTCAAGTGTAACCAAACAAGATCACCTGGTTCAAAGGATAAATATCGCCTACCCTAATTACCAGCAAGTTTATACTTTTCGGTCATCTTTTCAACGTTCTCTTTAGTTGTTGCATGGATTTTCAGAATAAAATCAGCACGTGTTTTAGCATCCAAATGCACATGTTCAGAAGTAGGCAATGGCAAAGATCAATGGGTGCACGTGGATTAAACCCATACACTACCTAAAAAGGGCTCACCTTGGTGGTAGAATGTACCGATCGATTATATGCAAACTCCACATGAGGTAAACAGTCTTCACCCACATCTTTAAATTCGTCTTCAAAACAGCCCGCAACATTGTGGATAAGGTACGATTAACAACCTCCGTTTGTCCATCGGTTTTTGGGTGGCATGTAGTAGAAAATAGCAACTTAGTCCCCAACTTGCTCCATAAGCTTCTCCAAAAGTGGCTCAAGAACTTTACATCTCGATCGGAAACAATGGTGTTGGGAATCCCATGTAGGCGAATGATTTCCCTGAAAAATAAATCAGCAATATTGGTAGCATCATCGCTCTTATGACAGGGTATAAAATGTGCCATTTTAGAAATCGATCCACCACCACAAATATACTATCCCTCCCCTGCTGTGTCCTAGGTAATCCTAAGACAAAATCCATCGATATATCCTCCCAAGGAACACTAGGAATAGGAAGGGGCATATAAAGACCACAGGGGTTTAAGCGTGACTTATCTTTGTTGCATGTAGTGCAGCGTGGAACGTAGCGCTCGACATCCCTCCGCATCTTTGGCCAAAAGAAGTGTGTGGACAGCACGTCTTCTGTTTTCTTCACTCTAAAGTGTTCCATCAAACCACCTCCATGAGCTTCCTATAAGAACAAAAGGCGAATGGAGCTAGCTGGGATGCATAGCTTGTTAGCACGATATAATAATCCTTCATTCAGCACATACTTATTCCATGTTGCGACCCTCTCTACAGTTTTCAAAAGCATCTTTAAAGTCCAAATCAGTAGCGTATAACTCTTTTATTGTCTCTAGGCCAAAATTTTATGATCAGTTGAGATAACATAGTAAATCGCCTAGATAAGCATCCAATTTTACCCCGTTTGTGCTTAATAATATATGGAAATGACTCTATAACTCAACCCATTTTGCATGTCGTTTATTTAATTTTGCTTGGCTTCTAGTATGTTTCAAGGATTCATGATCAGAATGAGTGACAAACTCCTTAAGCCAAAGATAATGTTGCCAAGTTTCTAACACCCGAACTAAAGCATATACTCTTATCATAAGTAGAGTAGTTCAAAGTTGGCCCATTCAATTTCTCACTAAAATAAGTAACGGTTTTACCTTCTTGTAACAGCATTCCTCCTATCCCAATACCACTGGCATCACATTCAAGCTCAAAAGTCTTACCAAAGTCAGGGAGTTGGAGTAGAGGGGCATGTGTAAGCTTCTCCTTAAGCATGTTAAAAGCTTGTTCTTGTGCTGGACGCCATTGGAAGGAAACTCCCTTCTTTGTTAACTCGTTCAGTGGGGCAGCGATGGTGCTGAAATTCTTCACAAACCGCCGGTAGAATCCTGCAAGTCCATAAAGCTTCTTACCTGTGTGACAGTTTGAGGAGTCGGCCAGCTCTTGATGACTTCAATTTTCGCTTCATCCACCTCAATACCCTGTGGAGTAACAACATAGCCAAGAAAGAGACACGGTCCGTGCAAAGGCACAAGATTACCAAACAAGTGTGCATCTCTCAATGCATTAAAAACAGCACACAAATGGTATAAGTGTTCATCATTAGACTTGCTATATATCAAGATATCATCAAAGTAGACACCATAAATTTACCAATAAATACTCTTAAAACTTCATTCATAAGACGCATGAAAGTGCTAGGTGCATTAGTTAATCCAAAGGCATGACTAACCACTCATATAAACTGAACTTAGTTTTAAAAGTTGTTTTCCATTCATCCCCCAATTTCATTCTAATTTGGTGGTACCCACTATGCAAGTCGATCTTTGTGAAAATGATAGAACCACTCAACTCATCAAGCATGTCGTCTAACCTAGGAATAGGATGATGATACCTTATTGTAATATTATTAATGGCTCTACAATCAACACACATACGCCAACTACCATCTTTCTTAGGAACTAAAAGAACAGGAACAGCACATGGGCTAAGGCTCTCGCGCACATACCCACGGTCCAGAAGGTCTTGGACTTGATGCTGAATTTCTTTAGTCTCCTCCGGATTTGTTCTATATGCAGCATGGTTTAGCAATGTTGCTCCCGAGATTAAGTCGATTTGATGCTCAATACCTCGAATAGGTGGCAGCCCCGGGGTATCTCCTCTGGAAACACATCCTTATACTCCTGCAAAAGGTTAATGATAGCAGGAGGCAAAGAACTAGAAGTATCATAAATGAAAACAACGCTTCCTCGCATATCAAAGCATAGAAAGGAGAAGCAAGCTCATTAATATCAATAAGATCAGATTTGGTAGCAAGCATAACACCCCCCTTCAATTTAATTCCCTCGGACTTAGAGCTAGTTACTTTCTTCTCTTTCTTAGTTGGGAAAACGGTGTTAACAACTTGCTGATTTTCAGATTGCAGCGCACTCTCCTTCTTACTATTTTCAGCACCCTCTTTCTCACATTGCATAATTTCAGTGGGTGTCATAGGAAGTAAAGTAATTTTCTTTCCCTTATGCATAAGTGTGTATTTATTACTTCGACCATGATGGGTGGCATCAGTGTCAAATTCCCATGGACGTCCTAATAAAAGTGAGCATGCTTGCATAGGTACCACATCAAAATCAGCAAAGTCATGGTATGTACCAATGAAAAAGTGCACTCTCGCAGATTGTGTTACCTTAACCTTACCGCTATTGTTGAACCACTGAATATGATATGGATGAGGATGTGGACGTGTGGCCAAGCCAAGTTTGTTGACCAAATCTGAGCTCACCAAGTTATTGCAGCTTCCTCCATCAATTATGACGCGAACGCGGTGATCCTTGACAATGAGGTACATTTGGAACAAGTTATGTCATTGTAGCATCTCCGCTTGCTCCACTTGAGTTAATGCCTGATATTTCTCCGTGGCGGCAGTGCCTAGAATCTCCTCGCCGTCACTTCCCGTCTCATCGTCACCTGCATGGTTAGCCCCAACGGCAGAATCATCCTCAACATCACTAGCACTAACATACTGTATACCCAAATTTGGCAGTTAGGTGTTTGCTTTGCATTCATGCATACATGTCATCATCCCCACACACACACACCTTGCATAAACTTAAATTTATAAAAAGTATATTTTATAGAATATGTACATATCTCATCCTCGGTGGGATATTGTTGCAAACGCCAATCAACTTATTTGAAGTATCAAATCAACTATAGCAAAGATAGGTGGGGAAAGATTGGGATCCTAGTGGGATTACCCCTCTAGGGTTCCCCTTCCGAAAGTTTCAAACCTCCCCAGCTCGACGAAGACGTTTGGATTCGAAACCCTATCGAAGCAGGATTAAGGTTAGGGTTCAGACAATGCTCCTATTGTTTGAAAAGCTCCCCCAATGTTCAAACAGCCATGAGATTGAATACTCTAGGCACATGTGAATTTCAAAATTTTTGGAGGGACATAAAACATAGTTGAAGTTTAAACTCCGAATTAGGTCAAACCTGAGAATTGAACTAGAGACCAGTTCAAACCAGCTGCAAATCATTTCAATTTTTACAGTAGGTCCTATGAATCATTTGAACCTCCTGTGAAAATTTCAGAATTTTTGGAGCAAAATTTGCACATAAAATAACGCAAATACCAATTCTGTAGTTATATAAAAGAAAAAGCAAAACGAAAAACAAAAGGGGAGTGGGCCGAGGCCTGTTCGGCTGGCCCACCAGCCGGCCTGCTCGCCCCTCCCACGCCTCCTCTCTCCTGCCGCGCCGGGTCCCGCTCGTCAGCCTCTCCCGCGTCCCCTCCTCTCTCTGCCGCGGTGGCCCCACCTGCCAGCACCCGGCCTCCATGCCTCCGGCGCCGAGTGGCCGAGGTGGGCGGCGGATCCACCCGGCTGTCCGAGCCGCCGCCCTATTTAATGCTCGTCCCGACAGGCCTCCCTTCCTCCCCCGCAAACCCTAGCCCGCTCTTTTCTCTCTCCCCGGCGCCGCGCGACCTGCCAATCCTTGCCTTCTTCCCCGAGTCCCGCATTAACTCCGGCGAGAAATCCCCAGAGCTCCGTGAGTTTCGAGCTGCGATTCCAGTCCCTGAGCATCCCCTCATTTCCCCGTTTTCTCCGCACCCCAAAACCCTAGGCCTAGACACCGAGATTGCCGAAGCCCGTCGTCATCCTCTTCGCTCCGGCCAAAAACTCCGACGAGTTGCGCCGCTGCTGCCAGTCCACCCCGGGTCCCATTTTCCAAACCCCGAGCATCCTCTCCTCTTTCCTAACCTCCTCCGCACTTCTCTTTGCAGATCTGAGCTCCGACGACCTCGCCGGCCTTTCCCGAAGCTTCCCTCCGCCGGTGGCCGTCGCCAGCCTTCCCCCGAGCTCCTCCGCCATTCTGCACCAACCCATCGTCCTCGGGGTGAGCTTCCGTGCCTTAGCCATTTTCCCTGAGCAATCTCGATGCCCTATCGCCCTGGAGCTCAGCTCCGGTGAAGTGCATCCACTCCCATGAGAGCTTGGAGGATGGCTATCTTGCCCCAGAGTTTTGGTTTGATGGTTATTGGCAATCCTCACCTGTGTCTAATGTTTGCAATGATGTGTGAACAGGGATTAGATGGACAGGTGAAAGCTGAAGTGAGACAACTGTTGATGATGAGCCCTAAAAAGGGCAAGGAACTGGGAAGGTCAGAAGGACCAGCTGAGCTAGGCTCCTGAGGCACAGTTGTGAAGAAGCCGGGCTGTGCTCGAGGGCAAGCGAGGTGATGGTTGCTTGATGGAGTTCAAGGGCCGTGAATGCAAGCTTGATAAGTCCTGGAGGAGCTAGGAAGCTGGTGGATCTGGACCAGGGTTCGCTGTGCGTCTACAAGGGCAGTCATCTTCGGTGAAGAAGCTTGGAACCAGTGCCAAGGGTCTGAGCGAGCTGGACAGGGACTGTGGCGAGGCCATTGCTCTCTGTCAGTTTTAGGCTTGTAGTGAGCCGGGCAGAGTTGTGCTCAGGTGCTGCCTGAGGCAACCGAGTCCACCTGAGTTTGGCATCTGAGACTCAGGTGGGTAGCTCAGCCGCGGCTAGTAGGTTACCAGAGGTGCATGTTATCTGAGTCTCAGACAGGTTAGGTCTGGTGGCTCTTTGTCTGACGTGGCATGAGGGTAACGGCTAGCTGCCAGGGACCCTATAAATAGGGAACCTGGGGAGGTTTTCAACCTCAACCTTTACCTAACCTTTGCCTCTAACCCGAAAGCAACCTGTTGAGCAAGAGAGAGCTCTAGATCTCCAAGTGAGTGTTGCCTGCGTGCATCCATCGTGAGAGAGAGTTGCTTAGTGCTTCAGGTGTAGCATTCGAGGTATTGGTTCCTCCAAGAGTGGGAGTGCTCTTGGAGTTGGTGAGCAAGCCAAGTCTTGTGTGGCTGTCACCAAGAGTCTGTGAAGGCGATTTGGGTCTGCCTGTCTTGCTGCGGCAAGATCAAAAGGATTCCACACAAGAAAGGTACTCGAGGAAAGAGCACGGTTTGGTGCCGGCTGTGAGAACAGCTTCCTCAACGGAGACGTACTGCTTCGCAAGAAGTAGGAACTTCGGTAAAACAAATCATTGTGTGCTTTACTTTCTGTCTTGTGATCTGCTCTTATTTATTCTGATATCTATGCATGCTTAGATCACTAGAGCACATTTATCTGTTGCACTCTAACTGAGTTTCCTCACCTGAGACTCAGTTAGCTCTTGCTAAAAAAATAGGACCTTTCCTGTTCACGTCATCTGATGCACTCACCTGACTCTCACACCTGAGACTCAGTTAGCTCTGTGTATAACTTGTTTTACATCAGCTGAGTTTGCTATTTGAGTGTCTGGTGTTTATCTGATATATCTTGCTGAGTCTCAGTTACCTGCATCAGTTGCATATATTCTCTCTAGGATTGACCTATCTCCAGAAGAGAAACCCATTAGGCATTTTAATTTCTAGAGCCGACCTATTCACCCCCCCCCCTCTAGTCGACTCCTGAGATCCCTTTCAGTTAACCCGGAGAAGATCAAGGCCATCGTCAAGATGGGACCACCAAAAAACCTCAAGGACGTCCAAAGGCTAACCGGGTGCATGGCGGCTCTCAGCCGGTTTATCTCTCGACTCGGTGAAAAGGCCCTACCCCTCTACAAGCTCCTGAAGAAGTCGGACACCTTCACCTTCCATCTGAGGCCCAAGACGCCCTTGACAGGCTAAAGAAGCTCCTAACCACGTCCCCAGTGCTGGTTTCCCCGATGCCCAACGAACCGCTGCTTCTCTACATTGCAGCGACCACCCAGGTGGCTAGCACTGTCTTGGTCGTTGAGCGTTTCGAGCCGGGCCACATACAGAAGGTTCAGCGGCCAGTCTACTTCATCAGCGAAGTGCTTGCCGAGTCCATAGCGCAGTACCCACACATACAGAAGATTATCTATACGGTGTTCATAACGTCTTGGAAGCTAGTCCACTACTTCCAAGGGCACCCGATCTCGGTGGTCAGCTCCTTCCCGATCGCCGACGTCATCAACAACCGTGACGCCACTAGAAGGATTGCTAAGTGGGCAATGGAACTAATGGCATTCAGCATAGTTTATACCCCCTGCACGGCCATCAAGTCTCAAGCTCTTGCCAATTTCATGGCCGAGTGGACAGAAGCCCAATCCCCGCCCTCTGTCATCGACCTTGAGCATTGGATGCTCTACTTCGACGGTTCACTAATGCTCCAGGGCGCGGGGGCTGGCATCGTGCTCATCTCTCCGAAAAGGGAACGCTTCAAATACGTGCTACAAATCCACTTCCCGGCGTCCAACAACGTCGCCGAGTATGAAGCCTTACTACATGGGCTATGCATTGCGACCTCACTCGGGATTCGCCGGCTCCTTGCCCGTGGAGATTCTGAACTGGTGGTCAGGCAGGTCATGAAGGCATGGTCATGCAGAGACCCCGTCATGGAAGCCTATTGCCAAGAGGTACGCAAGCTTGAAGTCAAGTTCGACGGCCTCGAGCTCATGCACATTCTCCACCGAGACAACGAGGCTACAGACGTACTCGCCAAGCTGAGATCAAGTTGGGATGTCATTACGGCTGGAGTTTACCTCTAGGAGTTGCATACGCCCTCCATCAAGATGGAGAGGGCGCCCGAGACCGAAGAACCACACCCCGAGGAATCCAATAGCATTCAACAGACTGCGCAAGAGGTTTTGGTCATCACTCCCAACTGGATGATGCCCTTCCTCGACTACATCCTATGGGACACGCTCCCACAGGATTAGACTGAGGCGCGGTGCTTTGCGAGGCGTGCCAAGGCCTACGTCGTAATCGAACGTGACCTTTACAAGAAGAGAACCTCTGTAATTCTCCAGCGGTGCATATCTCAGGACCAAGGGAATCAGCTGCTGCACGACATTCACTCGGGGATCTGCGGGCACCACGCGGTACTGAAGTCGCTAGTCGGGAAAGCTTTTCGACAAGGTTTCTACTGGCCGACTGCCGTTTCAGACGCTGAGCACATTGTGTGCACATGCGAGGGATGCCAATACTTCGCCCGGCAGACACACTTGTCGGCTCAGGCACTCCAAACTATCCCATCACGTGGCCCTTTGCTATTTGGGGTGTAGACATGGTTGGTCCCCTCAAAGTGGCTCCCGGAGGCTTCACACACCTCTTCGTCGCCGTCAATAAATTCACCAAGTGGATTGAAGCCAAGCCAGTTGCCACGATTACTGCAGAGCGAGCCGTCGAGTTCTTTTGGGACATCGTGTACCGGTTCGGCATCCCCAATAGCATCATTACGGACAACGGCACTCAATTCACCGGCGGCGCCTTCCTCCAATTCTGCGATGGCTACAACATTGGACTCAACTTTGCCACAGTGGCACACCCATGCACAAATGGGCAGGTTGAGCGTGCCAATGGTTTGATTATGTAAGGCATCAAACCTCGGATCTTCCAGCACCTAAAGAAGTTTGCGGGCAAATGGGTAGCGGAGTTGCCCTCGGTTGTCGACGTACAAACGCCGGTATCGGTGGTCCGGAAGGACCCCCTTTGGGATTCGGCCGGGGAGGCGGAGATCTACGGAGCTACGCCGGAGCTAGAGCTTGGCAGGATATGGAAATGAGGAAGAACACAATGATTTTCCCAGGTTCGGGCCACCTCCTAGGTGTAAAACCCTACATCCTGCTTTGGGTGTATTTGATATTTTGTAGAGAGATTACAAGGAACTAGCAGTCAGCCCCACTGTTCTTCTTCTTCGAGGGTTTTATCAATTCTACTGGAGTCAATCTTTTTCCCTTTCTTCTTTTTTCTATCTTCCGATCTCCCTCCGCATGGCCGCGGCTCTCCCCTTATATATCCGGGGGTTACCACAGTGGTCGAAAGATAAATATCATGCCCTTGAAGCTTGTCGCGGAAGAAACCCGGCATGGGTAAGCCACGTTGGTGGTTGAGGATTGCTGTAGCGGAACAGTGCCGGTCACGCCTTGGTTGGGAACTGGATCTTTCATGATGAGGGTATGTCAGGAGATGAAGATTTGACGTCTCTTGACATGGGCTATGCTGCAACTACCCGGGCCCCACGGACCAGGTGCAGAGGGCACGCCTATGGGCGCGCGGAAGCGCGTCCTTAAAGTCAAAAAAGGGGTGTCAGACCTCTCCATTCCCTCCAAGACTGATAGCTGACAGGGCTTATCACTTGGGGGTATGGGAACCGGTCAGGACACCGCCCTTGGTCCGCAAGGACTTTGGAATAGACAGGCATTTAATGCACCTAGCACAGGCATTAAATGCCCCTGACGCAAGCATTAAATGCACCTTCTGGGCCACGCGGATTGAAGAGGGGCCCTCAACGGGTGCTCGGGGCTCCCGAGATCGGAGGCCCCCGAGCACTACTCCTAGGCCGCTCCGCCAACTGAGCGAGGTGCCTGGCGCCCCGGATGGGGGCCGGGCCGCCGTCGGTGCTCAGGGTGAGTTCCCTGAGCACTACTTCTTGGGTGCTCGGGGTGAGCCCCCGAGCACTTCTACTCGGGTGCTCGGGGTGAGCCCCCGAGCACTTCCGCTTCGTCCTGGACGATGGACTCGGCGCCCCGGGCGGGGGCCGGGTCACCCTTGGTGCTCGGGATGATCCCCTGAGCACTTCTTCTTGGGTGCTCGGGGTGAGCCCCCGAGCACTTCTGTTTGCTCCGTCCCGGGCGGGGATCAAGTTTGCCTTTGGGCCTTCCGGGAAACGCCATCAAGGGACGACTCGGGGTACCCCTTGATTTAGCCAAGGGGAACGATGCTCGGGTGAGCCCCCAGGCACCTCTTCTCTAACTTCCACGTCTTTGGCGACGTGGCATCAAGTTGGGCCTTCGCCAGCGGGTTAGGGAACCCTGGGCCCTGTAACGCCGACATCGGTGCTCTGGAGCCTATGAACTACTCCCAACCGGTCAACCAATTACACCCCTTTCTTCATGGTATATGGAGTCGAGGCCGTACTGCTGACTGATCTGGACCACGGTTCCCCGCGTATCCGTGCTTACGTCGAGGACCAGTCAGAGGAAGCAAGACAAGACGTTGTTAACCAGCTTGAAGAAGTACGAGAAGTTGCCTTCCTTAGGTCGGCCAAATACCAGCAGGGCTTACGGTGCTACCACAGCCAGCACATACGCGGGCGTGCGTTTAACGTCGGTGACTTGGTCTTGCGCCGAGTCCAGTCCAACATGGGTAAGCACAAGCTCTCACCACCGTGGGAGGGCCCGTATGTGGTTGCTGAAGTACTACGTCCGGGGGCTTACCGGCTGAAGGATAAGGACGGCAACATCATCACTAATGCCTGGAACATTGAACAGCTACGTCGCTTCTATGCTTAAGCTTTTGTATTTCTATACTTTTATGGACACATGATTAAATATTTCTTTGCTCCATCTGAGCAACTCTCGGGGTTTCCGACTGGCCTGCTACGTGCGCTCACGGCTACGCATAGTAGACACTCGGGGGCTACACCACACCGGGTGCGCCCACGCGCACTCGGACTCTTCTCCTTCAAATAATTATTTTAGTACTGTGTAAAAAGTTTGGCGTTAACTCTTTGTCTTCGATCGCCGGTCTACGCCACAATACTGCGCTACACGGAAAACAGCCCATGGCTAATCTCTATGCAATGGGAGCTACGACGGGTCGGCAAGAGCACACACAACGAGCTACCTTACACATGAACGAATTTTTACGAAAAGAGAGATTAGCAAACACAGAGCAAGTTAACCAAGACATGCATAAATAAGTTACACTCAGCCTTCCCGAGTACTTAAAATGCATATGGAACGGTTCAAGTGTTTTATGCCTACTTCTACAGATCAACACTATCGGCAAGGGTGTTCGCCGCCGACTAGACCTCCTTCATCAGCAAGGAAAACTCTTCGTCGGTGGTATCAGCGGCAAGTCCCTCCCCGATCGTTCCTATGTCGAGGGATGGGTAGTGGGAATTCGCCACTGCAAGCACCAATTGGACTCCGGACCGTGTCGACTCCTTCCGCAAAGTCTTTGCCTGATCAGGCACTTGCTGAAGACGCTCCACGATCACCTCCGCGCGAGCCAGAGTCGGGTCAGCTTCCCAAAGGGCGTCGCAGGCTGTTAAAGCAGCCGCCTTCAAAGACCCGGCCGTTAGATGCGCTTTTTCAAAGCGCGTCTGCAGCACTGCAAAAACAACAAAGCTGCGTCAGCAAGGTTCTCGGCAGGTTCCAGCTGCACGGATAGGAGTCGGGGGCTTACCAGCGGCGACGTCCTGCTCTCCCTTCAGAGAAGACTCGGTGGCGGCCTTTTCCACCTCAAGCTGACGAACATGAGCCCTCACTGCCTCAAGTTCTTTCTTGAGCTGGGCGGAGGCTTCACGCTCCTTCAGTTTGGAGGCTTTGTCTTCAGCAAATATAGAAGAGATTACGAACAGTTAGTACAACACAAGCAGAAGTCACCAAAGAAGTTCAAGCTCATTACCTTGAGCTCAGGCAGCCTCGTCGCAGACCTCTTGCTTCAAGGCAGCCACTTCGGCCTCCCACGCGAGCACTTGCTCCTGGGTCGCGCGAAGGGTACCCTTCAGGTTATCCCACTCGGCCTTGCGCTGGCCGAGTCGGTCGAAGGCAGGAAGTTGATCCTGAAGGAACTCGATCTTGTTCCAAGACCTCTTAATCAAAATCTGCACAAATACCAAAGCAAGTTAGCCACTCGGGAAAATTAATCACAGACCCTCCGCTCGGTTCCATGAACCGAGTGGAGGCTCGGGGGCTACACCCATTGGGTGCACTGATCGTGCCCCCAATATGAAATCTACAGGCCACCAAGGAACCTCCGCCCGACTGCTCCGGTCGGCCGGCAGCTCGGGGGCTACACCCCAAGGGTGCACTGTCTGTGCATTCACGACACAAAGTGAAAAAAACACAAGGACAAAAAACATACCCTCATCAACGGCTGAATCTTGCCGTCCACCAAGTAGGCGCTCTCCTGCACAGTGTCAAGATTTTTCTTCAAGGACTTCAACAACTTTGAGAACTGGTCTCTGAGTTGGTTGGCGGCGCCTATTGCCTCCTCCCACTCTTCCAACTCCCGGACACCATCGATCTCCCACAGGACTTCGTCTCGCTTCGCGGGGTTCATCTAGCGAACCCGGAGTGGTTGGAATTCCAAGTGGAAGCCCGGCGGAGGCGGCGGCACACGGCCAACGTCAATCTCCTCCACCGGCAACACCAGACCCCCCTTGGGGCGCGGTGGGACGATTCACACCACCCCCCGACTGGGACCTGCCTGCTCGGCGGCAGTGGGAGCTTGCGCTCCAGTGACGGACTCCTCCGGCTGATGGGCAGGCGGCGGGGTCGGAGGTGCACCACCCTGCTAGGAAGATGGCTGCGGTGAAGGGACGCCGGCAGCTCTCGGCGGAGACAATGGCCGAGGGTCCGACCTCGCCGTGTCATCACCTTGACCGGATCCCTGGGCACTCAGCTTGCCTCCTGGGATATCCCCCGTCTTCTTCGACCTGCAAAGACAAACATGATTATCGCTACTCTCCACTATGACGAAAGGCAGGGGGCATTCACTCGGCGACAAACCTGGTGGATCTCGGCACCTTGATGCATTTCTTAGGCTCCGGGGCTCGCCGTTCCGTTGCGGCAGTCGCTGTAGCCACCGGCGTTGAGGAGCCTCCTTGCTCCTCAATGGCTGCAAATGTTGCCGGGGTAGGACGGGCAGAGGAGCTGCCCTGTCCCCCGAAGGCGGCATCAGTAGTTCATTTTCCCCTCCTCCGAATGAGGGGGACTTCATCTTCATCCTCCTGAGGTTTTTCTTCAGGAGTTGCCGCAGTCGGCGGCGGGGTGCTGGGCACTTCGGCCGTGATTGATTTCCCCTTCGACGACCCGGCGGCAGCAGAGGCGGAGGACCCGGCCCTTTGTTGCGGCGGTTGCCCACTTCTTGGGACGCCGGTATGTGGTGCTTGATTCCAAGACTCGTTCTCTGGGAGCGGAGCCTTGGAATTGAATCCAAAAAGATCCTGCAAAGTCAGATTGTGTAAACAAAGTCAGAGTATGACTCGGCTAAAACACAGACTACAAGTACCAACAACAAAAGATCGATTGCTTACCTTGCTCGGGGGGTTGGCCAAACTGAAGGGCACTAGATACCTTGAGGTGTCTAGGCTCGCGTCCTGAGCCACCAGCTTCCCGACTCGGCGTCTCACTTCATCTTCTGTAAGCACGCCAGCTGACTCCTGGGTCACATCCTGGTGGTTGATGTATCCGTACATCAGATGGATCCTCAGCTTGGCGGGCTGGATCCGACGGCTGATAAAGGTCGAGATGACCCCGACTCCGGTGACTCCTGCCTCGAGCACTCGGGCGAGGTGCACGCGGAGGACTTCAACTCTGGGGCGCTCCCAATCCTGTGGGAGCTCGATCCAGCTTATCTTGCTCTCGGGAGGCTGGCCCTCGAACTTCGGAAGTGCAGGCTTGAGGTTGGAGCAGTAGAACCACTCCGAGTGCCACCCTTTGTTGGACGACTGGAAGGGGATTTCAAGGTAACTTTTGACAGCGCCAGCCCTCAATTGGAACCCGGCGCCCCCGACTACGGCCGGCTTGTTCTTGCTGGGCTGCAGCTTGACAACAAACAAATGCTTCCAAAGGGCAGAGTGTGGATCTATCCCCAGGAAGCATTCACACAGAGTAATAAAGCAGGCCACGTGCAGCATACCGTTGGGGTTGATGTTATGCAACTCCAGTCCATAAAAATATAACAATCCACGCAGGAAAGCATGTGCTGGCATAGAGAACCCTCGGAGGAAAAAAGGGGCGTGGACGACGATCTCACCCATGTTAGGGGTGGGGAAGTCTTCACCATCGGCGGCTCGCCACTCGATCAACTCCTTGGGAGGCAACACACCCGCCTCCACCATTGCCTACAGCTTGGCCTCGGTCATCGTTGATTTCACCCAAGGCACCATCTGGAAGCTCTCCTCACCGGATGTAGACCACTGCACCGTGTTCTCCTCCTCCCCGAACAGATCTGCCTCCTCGATGATGATGGGCATTCAGCGGCGGCGATCTAGATCTGGGGTTTTTTGGATTCCCGATCTGGACACAGCCGGCTAGGATGGGAGAGCAGATGCACGGTGAAGAGATGGGCGCTACGCGGCGACGTAATGGGCGAAATGTTGGCCGCGGCGCGGGCTGAGAATGCAAGGCGGTGTTTCCGAGCTCGCGGTGCGCTGAGAATGCGAAAGGGCTTTTGGTGCGCTGAGAAGACGAAGATGCGGCGGCGTGTTGAAGAGGCGGAGTGTAAAATGAAGTAGGGTAAAGCGGTTTTCATCGTGTCCCCCCGCTTTATATGGGACGACAGCCTGGGCGGCGCGGCGCTTCCGCTTCCAACGGCTGTTGGGCCTGGGGATTCAATGGTCGGCCCACAAGGGTTAAATAGCCATTTGAATGCACCCCGAATAAATATCGACGGTAACGTGCCTTTAATGGGCCGCTAGTCGGTTACTAAACAATTCGAAACCGAAGCGTTACAGTTCGCAGGGTTTCGGTGGTTGACCTCCGAGGGTCTACAATCACTTGAATACACCCGAGTGAAGGGCAGCTGAAGTGCGCCTCCAGCAGGCCGCTAGTCGGACACCGAACAACTCGGGACCGAAGCACTACAGTTTGTGTTCTGGTTCTGGCACGAATTCCGAGGGTATTTCCCCAAAGGGACACTAGCTAGACCCGAGCCACTCGGGAAACCAGGTACCACTCGGGAGTTCGGTCGGGATTCATGGTATGCCCCCCGCTGGGTCGGTAGCCCGTCTCCATCCGCTAGAAATGACCAGATACCACCAAGGCTTACCCGTTATTAGCTCACCTGCCGTGATATTCCTGCCCTACGGGTGAATATTACTCGGCTTATCCTTTTTATTCCACAGGAGTTCTATGAGTCCCTCACAATCTCCCTGCAAGCAACCAGAGGCGCGCTCAAGCGGATACCACTTGGGAACTTGTCCAAAGGAGAAGGCAAAAAGCACTTGGTTTGGGCGAAAGCGTTACCAAGACAAGGTGCAGCCAGATCGTGAAGGACTCGGGGGCTACTGACGATGACATAGCACCCGGGTATCGTCAAGGAGGACAAAGGCGGCCCTCTGGACATAGGGTGGGCCGGGTTGATTGCTCAGTGTCCGACTTCTACATGAGAGCTCTTCATCAACTTGGAGTACAAGACATAAACATGTACCTACCCGATATCTCATATTCTAGTTGTAACAGATTATGAAGTCTACTTGTAAACCGATCTGGACTCGTGTAACTCTGCCCTTGCCGCCTATATAAGGCAGGGCAGAGATCCCCCGATTGGTAAGCACTACAGAAGTCATTGCGCATACAAACCCTAGCAACCTAGAGAGTTCCTCTCGAGGTCTTGCTTCATACGGTACACGAGCAATACAATCCACCAAACACAGGACGTAGGGTATTACCTCTTCCTGAGGGCCTGAACCTGTCTAAACTTTGTGTCCCGTGTGTACCCATCTAGATCTGCTACGCGTACGCTGCCCCATGTTCATTATTGCTGGATCAAAACACCGACAACGGTCTTCTACCCCTTTTCAATGCTTATTTAGTAGTTTCCTATAATAAATAGGAATGCCAAGTTACCTAATTAAATAGCTATGATCCCACACCATAATCAAAAAGTTTAGTGTAATGAGTCTTATATTTCTTAGCCCTATCTAAATAATAGATTTTGCTCCTATAAAAATTTATCTTCAAACTGAAAACTTATTCAAAAGACGCATAAAAGCACTTTCATATTAGTGGCTTTGCTATCCCATGATCTTGACTCTTCTGTAGATCGATATCTTTCTTTGTGTTTACGCGCACAAGAAAAATGTTGAAATTTAGAGACATGTCAACCTCCTGACTATAGACATGAACCAATTGATTCGTACTAGCTAATCTCGACGATTTGGCATTTTTATTGCGAGCAAGTTCTTTGTCAGACGGCAGAACAAGTGAAATGTCGCTGCCGTGTTCAATGGTACGTAGCTTACTTCCCCGACCACGCGTACATTTTATTCTTTGAGAAAAGAAAGTAGATTCCCGATTTCATTGACGAAGCCATCCAGTACATATGTTTAAGGGGGGAAAAACCAAATAGCCTCCGGCCATTTGCAATAATTTTGTGTCTAGAATAAATAACACATAAAACATGAGCTAACAGAGCAAACTCGAATAGTATTTATTACAAAGACACGAAGAAAAGCAAATGAAGTTACTCAGCTCCGGTGTTCGTAGGCGATGATTTGCTGGAGCTAAACACCTCATCCGTTACTAGTTTTAATCGTGTTACGCTTTGATGTAGTATTTTTCTTTGTATTCCTTCTGTAAAAGAGCTCAATAATCAATTCAACGACAAATATAATGAACTACACTAGTAGGATCGTTAGGGTATTTAGATTTGGAACCATGCTTTATTTCTCATTTTTCATAGTACCCAAATAATCGCACAAATGCATCTGGCTACCAATTTTTTGATTTGTCCATGAAATAAATTGAAGAGCATATTGTATGCATGTGTTAAACTAGTCGGTCGGTTTGCACCTCAAGTTAAAAACCACACTGGATGATAGACCAAATATACTTTGCAAGAGGGCACCAAAACATCTATATTAGATGATCAATAGATTCATGGGCGCTACAAAAGAAGCACTTAGCATCCCTCTCCCATACTCTTCTCAACAAATTGTCTTTGGTAAGAATGCTTCGACGAAGCAGTAGCCAACAGAAAGTTTTGATTTTTGTAGGGATTTTGAGCTTTCAAATAAATTTGTATGCATAATACATCTAACTAGAACATTGAAAACTAACAGAGCAAAACTCATCCTTAGGGCTGCTTTGGGTTGTAGGATTCTACATAAGAATTTTGGAGAATTTCAATTCTTAGGAAAATTTTGTACAAGGACCCTTTGGATCATAGGATTAGAGTTCTCAAATTTTTTTTAAAATACATTCCTATGTCCTTGATTCTATAGGAAAACAAACATGAACTTAGACCTCATTCTTTGAGAAGTCCAATACACTCTTTCTTTATTCCTCTAAACTTCCTATGTTTATTTTCTATGAACCATCGAAATGCATCACTTCTATATCTTATAGAAATCCCTAGCACGTGACATTTTATTACTGTGTTTTTTATTTCTATATTTTTTAATTCTTAATATCCAAAGAGGTTCTAAGTTTTCTCTATTCTGGTGTACAGAACGAACTAGCTAGCCGCACAGGAAAAGAGCATACAACTCTTCTAGCGGCCTTTTCCTTGTCAAATTGAAGAAGTAAAGATTCGTTAGAAAAATTTCCCAAGATTAATTAATTCCAAACGGTTAGCCTACCTGATGTGGCACCTGATTTTAGATCGAAAACCGAATTTCCACTCCGACCAACTATATCTTATATGGATTATTTGTATAGATATTAAGGGATTTATCTTGACACCTATCACCTTGAATGAGTTTTAAGATAATGGCAGCATAATTAGATGTCCCAAAAATCCCACAAATTAATGATGAGCTATACTTTTACGATCCGTACCCTCTAAAATGGCCTTCTCATCTATGCTATATTGAGGACGTGGAACGAGAAAAATCGCCGCTCTCAACGTGGTTGTCACCCTGGCATAGGAAGAAATCATGCAATGGAGGCTTGCTTTCGTTCAGAATCTTATGGACCCCGAAGGTGAGGCATTCCCCGCAATTGCCCTCGGACCAATGAGTAGTTAGCATTTTTCGGTTTTTCATTGCTGTACATATGCTTGATGATTTTCTTTCAAGCCATAAGAACGACAGGGCGCCTGCAGATTCAAGAAGAAAACAATAACGGGCTCAGTGCGCTTCCTCGAAGCAGCTATGCTGATATGGCCTAATTCACCTTTATATTGAACTAGCACGATGTCTTATAATTGCGTGAAAAGTATCTTTAATTTTTTCAATTTTTTGAACTTCACGTGATATTAGATCAATAGGGGAAATAAAAGTTTAAATCGCGAGCTAGTCGATTAGTCATTGTACTGAATTATAGGTTGTTTATACGTGATATTACATCATACGGGACTATACGTCATACACAATTATAGTTCAGATAACGATTAATTGATCATTTATATGTGATATTAGATCAATATACGAAGTTAAGGTTCATATCGCTAATCTTTGATATTAGGTTAGTGTGCAGATTTAAAACTTAGGTAGCTTCTTTATGAGGTGTAAAATCATGAGCATATATCGGTTGTGGGCTATGAATAATTATGGCACACTAGATCAATATCGGATAATGTTTAGCTATAGTTATGAATATATATCAGTTATGGTCTATTAATAATAAGGATCCACCAGATTAATGGTCGGATGATGTTTATATATAGTTATGAAAATTTATCGGTTGTGATCTGTTTAGGTACAATTATGAATATCTAGCGACTTTGATATATCGAGGTACAATTATGAAGATCTTTCAGGTGTGATATATTTAGGTATAATCATAAATATATATTGGTTGTGATCTGTTGAGGAACAGTTATGATGATCAACCGACCGCGATCTGTTTAGGTACTGTAACATCCCCGTTTTTAAGTCATTATCTGTGTGCATCATTCCATGGCATGCAGTTGCATTGAAACCTGAGATTGAGGAAGATTTTGAAGTAACAAGTCCTGAGGAACATCTCATCAAATCCACTTCTTGACCAAGCCCTAAAACCCTAGGTTTGAAATAATCAAAAGCCCAAGAGGTTATATTGAGGAGGAAATCGACCGTGAAATTGAATGTTAAATTGGAGCTCTAGTTAGAAAGAGAGCTTAGAGGTTTAAAAAGGGGTTTTGGAATTGAGTTAGAAACCTTAATTGAAATAGAAAGAAACATTGTACGAATGTTTTGAAACTTGATTTTAAAACTTGAGAGAAGCTGTGAGATAGTTCTAAAAGGTTGAAAATCGGATTCGAACTCGCTTTAGGATTTAACTTCAAGCTCAAAGCAGAAAATCAAACCAAAACCAGAGGGAGGAATCCCAAAGCTTCCTTTTATACCTGAGTTATAAGTACAGAGGCTTCAAATTGGTTTGAATCTGCAAACGAAAAGTTCAAAAACAGAAAATTAAAAGAAAAATCTAAATCCCTTCTTCGGATGGGCCCCTTTTCTTTCGGCCCATCCCGTCCCTCTCTTCCCTTCCTGCGGCCCACTCCTTCTCCCCTGGCCCGCCCCAGCCTGCCCGTCCGCTTCTTCTCCCTCCTCCCTCTCTCTCTCCCAGCTGCCACCGCCGCCGCGTGGCGCACGCCTCCTGCGCCCGCGCCACCTCGCCGCTTCTCTCTCCCCCCCCTAAAGACTCTCTCTCGGCCGCTTCGCCCCCCCCTCCCATTTCTCCCACCTAGGTGCCGTCGCCCTCCTCCGCTTGGCTCCACCGCTCTCGGACGCGCTCCGGCCTCCCTCTCGGGTTCCTTGCCGCCGCTCCCACCCGAGCCACCGCCGGCCGCGTCGCCGCCTCCCAAGGCCTCCGCCCTCGGCCGCTCCACACCCCCCCTTCCGCTCTTCTACCCCCTCAGCACCACCGCCATCTCCTCGCACCGCTCCGCCGCGTCTCGGTTCACCCCGGCAACCGCCGCACCCCGGAGCTTCACCCGCCATCGAGCTCATCGCCGCCCCGAGCTCCCTCCGGTGCTCGCCTCCTCCTCCACCGAGCCGTCCCCGTCCCTCACCGCGCCACTCCCCCGTCCAAGCCCCTCTGCTCCCTCTCTCCGCTCAGCTCGGTCCCGAACGCCGCTGCCGCTTCGCCGTGCCCAACGCCGCCCTAGCTCGCTTACCTCGCCGCGCCTCCACCTCGCCGCCTCGGTCCCGCCCCATCCCGGCCGCTGTCGAGCTCCCTCCGGCTCCATCTCCTCTCCACCCAACCCAAGCACCGTCGTCCCGGAGCCCCTCTCCACTGCCTCGTCCCCGCCTCCGTTCTCCGACACCGTCGAGCCACCCCCGTCGCCGAGCGCGCCGCTCCCGCACCCATCCGAAGCGGCGCCGCCCCGAGCCGAGCAGCCACCCGCGCTCCCCGCCGTACTCCTCCGCGCCGTCGAGCTCCGCTGCCGCGCCCCTCGCCGCCGCCCCGGTGAGCCGCGCCCCCGCTCCGCCCCTCCTGTTCCGGTCCGACCGAGCCAGCACCAGAGCAACCGAGCTCCCGGCCGGTTAGTTAGGTTAGGTAAGTTAATTGATTAGTAGGTTAGTTAAGTTAGTTAGGGCATGTTTAATTAGTGCTAAGTGTATTTAATGAAGTAATGAATGCTGCTAATTATGTTTAAGACACACTTAATGAGTGTATTAATTGCTAGCAGTGAGTAATGCGACACATTAATTGCTGCTGATCTGCCATTAGTGCTAACCCGACCATTTAATGATACAATTAATGCCTAACCGGTGCAATTAATCAGTTTATTAATTGTGTCTTAACCTTAATGACTGGGTATTAATTCCTAACCGTGCTAATGATGAGTTCATTTAGTAATCTGTGTTTAATGCTACAGTTAAGTCTAATCATCAACAGTTAATCTCATCCATTATTGCTAATAAGTACTAACTGATGTTTAACCGACTCATCAATGACTACAATTAACTGTTAACAGTGTAATTAATGAGCATGTTTATTGTGTCTCTATTACACATGGGTCCCACGTGTCAGAATAAAATGAAGGATTAAAGAAAAAGGAATTATATGCCAGGTGGACCCCAAATGTCAGGATTTAAACTAAAAGAATAAAAGAAATAAGAAATTATGACAGTGGGCCCCACTGTCATTGACCTAAGTCAATGTTGACTAACATTGACCCAGGGCCCACTGTCAGCCTCTAGGGATAATCTCAGAGGAGTATTAAAAGTAATTCTGGATTTAAATATTTAATTTCCTTACTGAGAAAAATGCAGCAAAGGGTTTAAATCTTCTAAAATTCGTAGAAAATTCATCGGAGGTCAGAAAAATGTAAATAATATACCAAAATGTTCAGAAAAAATGAGATCTATTCAATTATGTCATGTTCATCCATGTTTGCATGCTAGGAAAGATGAAATTGACTAAAAACTCTAATTAGGGTTTCCAGAATAGCCGGAGAAATTCGGAACGCGATAATTCGAGCGTCCGAACTCCGATTAAACTGATTCCACTTGCGTTAGCTTCGATTTTGCATCCTTTAGGACATGGCATACATTGCATTTCATGCCGATGTTCTGCATCGTGGTATTTACCATTTTGTGTGTTTCGTTCGATGTTGCTCTACCGTTAGGACCGGAGGATCACGACGAGAGTAATCCCGAGCAGGAATAGAACCTAATAGCGGAACCGCAAGGCAAGCAGCCCCCTTTGACCATCTTGAGGATAACCTACTATTTGCAAATTACTATTTGTTTTCAAAATCGTATTGCATGCGTTCCACTGATATTTTATGCTAAGTGTGAACCCTATCCTTTGCATGAAAACTTACTTTGTCGCTCAATCAACACCACCGACCCTCCCAACCTATTTAGAGTGAATTACTTGTTGTTGTAATATTGCTATTATAGCTCATGATGCTTAGACCTGCTTAGTTGGGCAAACGTCGTAATTCCTAGGATGGCAGGCAAAACACACTCTGGATGGGTTAGCGGATTAGGTGGGTGTTCACCGGGATGTGATTAATAAACCTGACTAATCTCAAATCGGGCATCGACGAGAGGCCATGCTGGGAGCATGGTGGGTTGTCTCGTTAATCCCACAAGGACCGGTTCCCGGTGTCCTTTCGAACCAAGATTTGCGTACTTCTACGCGGGTGGTATAATGGGCCACCCACGACCGAATAATCTGTCTAGGCTTAGGATATGAGCCGCATAGTTTGCCGTTTTCGTGACTTGGGTGCGTGAAAAATGAGGACGTGGTGTGATGCAACAATATAGGAGTGAGGGTTACACACGGTCCGGGACCGGGGATGTATCACCTGCCACAACTAGTAGGACCGCGTCGAAGTATCGGCCGAACTGTCGTTCGCGGGACTAGCCTATTAGGGCGGCTCATACCTAAGTCGAAAACATTGTAAAGGTCGTGTTCAACCACCCTCCGCCAGCACACCTCGTGAAAGTGTGTAAATCGTCGATGGCATTAGGAGTCGGTTGATACGTGTAGGTAAAGATGTACACCCCTGCAGGGTTTAAACTATTCGAATAGCCGTGTCCGCGGTTATGGACAGCTTGGTAAGAATCCGCATCGAATTAGACAAGTGCAACCCTAATCTAAAACTTGCCAACTCTAAGGACGTGGGTTAGCGATCGATTTCTCCCTGGTGGTCGAGAAAGGATCGAGGGTTTGCTGTGTTCAGTGGTCTGCTTTAGGTTTGTTATGCAGTTTCAGCTCATCTCTTTTGCAAAGTATTCCAGTAGACGGATTTCAATCTAATTACAGGTATTGTGAAAGATTAAATTAGCTTTCTGCAAAATAGTCCACAAATAGCCCCTTCTTGATACCTGATGCATCTATTATTATTTTCCCCTGTAAGTCTTGCGGAGTACATTTTGTACTCACCTTGCATTCGTTGATATTTTGTGTGCAGAGGAAACCACTCCCGCAGTGGAGGGTTTCTACGTTGAAACCGATCCCGACACCGACTAGTCGCTGGGGATCCCAGGCAGTGATCCTGCCCAGGGTTCGGCAGCCTGGTTATTTCTGCCGCCATTTTGGCCCGACCTTTAGGCTTCTCAGCCAAACTTAATCTTCCGCTGTGTAAGCATCTCTTGATTGTATATATGTTGTTAAGTTTCGGAACAGCGAGTATTATTGCAGTTTCGTCGTAGAGTCTCTGTGATGGTACTGGCTTGTTCTTCCCTGTGTCATGTGCAATGCGTGAATGATTGAAGTACGTGATGCAGGGAGGATTTCAGGTTTTATATCGTAGAGCTATTAAGTCTAATCACCCCTGTGAAGTGACTCTCCACTGAGATGTTGGGAGCTATATCACCCTACTCCAGCCGTGCATTTATTTGCCGGGACGAGGTCGGGGTTGATGCTCCGGCTCAGTGGGAAAGAGTGAGGAGACTATATCACCCTACTGCTCTGTGCATTAGTTTGCCGGAGTAAGCTTTGGGGTTGACGTCTCGGGCTATTCAGAGCCATATCACTCTACTCCTCTCGGATTTGACATCCGTGAGTTGAGGTCGGGGTTGAAGCTCCGACTTAGCGGGTGATTATTCCTAAAGCTCTCCGTTATGGAATCTGGGGTCCGACAGGTACAATTATAATGATTTATCGGCTGTGATCTATTTAGGTATAGTTATAAAGATCTATCGGTCATGGTCTGTTTAGGTACAGTTATGAAGATCTATCGGCCGTGATATATCTAGGTATAGTTATGAAGATGTATTAGTTATGACCCATTAATAATAAGATGATATATTAGATTAATGGTTGAATATTTTGCCTTTTTTAAGATTAGTCTATCTTTTTCTTTTATTATATTTTACCTTTAGTATATAATAGAAGATCGGTGAACTAACCTTAATTAGATGGGCCAGGATGGCCTAGTATCCCGTCCCATATATGTGGGATTTAGTTTAATGTAAATGGATCGCGACTTAAACCCATGCAAACAAGACCATTTGTGCGTCTTCATTGTTTCGCTACCGGCTTCTTTCCACTCTTCTCCGGCGTTCTCCCCGACATTGAGTGGGTGGGGATGGGGATCCATTTCTTATACACATTTGTAGATTTCTTTGTATGGTCTGTTTTTTTCTTCTTATATCAAATTTTTTTAGTTTTGCTCTTTTTGGTGAGTATTTAGGCGGATTTTAGTTATCCATGACAGACCGACTCATCTAAACGACGACTCCTACACTAAAAATTGGCATCAGGCTGAGTTAGGTGTAAATGAATCACATTTGATTTTCTACTGACGATCAATAATGCTACTGGGTAGACCCTACACATCCATGAAGATATTATTTTTCTCAAAAATGAAAGGAGGACCTAGGTATCGATTTACTCAAGATGAAATAGGCGTTCAAGTCCAAATTTGATATGATTTGAACTTGGTCGTGTGGTGGGATCGTATATGTACTCTCCCATCCAATTAATTAATTAGCTAGACTTGCTTCCTAGACCATCATGTTTTTTTTTGTCATGGCCTATCAGAATTCGTAAGTCAAAATGCACTTCGTATTACCTCAGAAAAGCAAATGTATTTCATATTAAAAGAAATTGCGAACACTCCTACAACGGCCGGCAGTTCAGTCAACCAGACCGGCACTTGTCCTTCCAGCCAAGCTACAATACCACGATATATTGAAGCTATTATTGCGTGGTAATGGTCAAGCTACCGGATCAACTAGCAATTTAGGTACTTACTTCTGATTAGGGAATCTACTGTTGATCAATGACATAACCAGGCTATCACATTTTATATATAGAGCCGTTCCCTGAAAAGAATAATTAGTCGGTCAACTCAGCTTGTTCTGATTTGTGAACCACCTTCCCTGTCTTGACTTGTTCTAGCTAAGCTTAATTTTGGATTAAAAACTCGGTTCATTCACATAAGCATCGGTCGGAACACAAAAGCTATCAAATCCGAGTGGAATGCTTCTACAAATGTTACAAAAAGAACAGGCAACGTGCAAGACAGCATACAGATAAGCATATCAATTGGGCCGTTCATCATTATTGGACCGAACCTGTTAAATTTTAACCAAGCTAAAACTTTCTTTGTTATCTACTCTGTTGTTTGGACACGCTAGTTGTCAGACCAGCTGCTCGATCTCATGCATTGTGTTCGCATATCACAGGTCGTCGATTCCTAGCTTCGTCTGCTCCATTGTAGGCATACATACACCTAGCAAATGTATATATACAAACGTATATACGTTGCTGTTGATAGATAGGTAAACAAAGCTAGGCACAACTAATCGAGACGCAATCTCACGTACCTAACCCCTTTTAACAATCTAACCGAGACGCGCAATCAGTATGAAGAGACCTTGCTTGACATTAGCGCTCAGCTTAAAACATATATAATTATGTACATCAATCATATGCATGCCAGTATGCAAATCTTTCTTTTTTTTTACATATGGTAGTGTGGTGACTGGTGATAGTCTCTACTTCAATCATCTCCCGTCCACCTCTTTAGAATATCTAGCGGAAAAGCACCTCCCGACAAACGAATTGAGTTGCACAAATTATTTTCATCCCATGGCCGCATAGCACGACGGGATCACAGAGGGTGTGTTTGGTATCCTGTATGTTCCTGACATAGCTATCCCTGTTAAGACATGCTGAGTTGGTACCACTGTGCTATGTTTGGTAACCTGTATGTGTTGAGACATGCTGAGCTGAGATGTTGTTTGGCTGTCTATATGAGTTATGATATGTTAAGCTGAGAGTCTGTTTGGTAGCCTGTACGTCCCTAAATTTTGTTACCTCCTCCATATGATGGTGAGGATACCACCATACTAGCTCATGTATTGACAAAATAATTTTACACGCCATTTTAATAAGATTTCAGCACTAAAAAACCTAATTATGAAACATTTCAATAATATTTGTACATCAATAACATATATATTGTATTAAATAAGAAAATTCGCCAGCAATTTTGCATAGTTTCAGTAGCAATCTTGTACTAAATCAGATTTAAGCACAATTAACAAGTCCATAATACATATATAATAGTTCAACATCCATAACCATCCATATTACATATATAATAGTCCACCAATAAATTCTACTTAGCAAAATAGTATCCATACTTCACTATATAGGAGGGTTACATATACCACCTCACACATGCATATGTCACATGGTAATACTAGTAACTAGGGGGATACATTTTCAGATTTGAGCAAATCATGCCAACTCAGAGAAGATCGGGATTTTTTGCAATGAAGCGCTCAACGAATGCAACACGGACGTCCTCCTCCATTTCCATGAAATTAAGGCATTTTCCCTTATTTTCTGTCAAATGATCCAAAACAGCCAAGCGATGATTAAGAGAGAAAACCTTGAGGTCCATGACAGTTTTATACAAACCAACTGGTCTGTCTCCATGCACTGTGTACTTGATAGCATCTGCCATTTCACGAACAGCATCAGACATGTTGTTAAACTGAGTGGACTCAACTTCACCGAAAAAAGAGGACATCTTCCTCTTTTTAGTTGAACTAGATGGGGAAGGAGTAGTTGCTGAAAGCCCTTCAACACCAAACTCCAACCCAGCTCCACCAACCTCCTCTCCAATTCCCTCATTACCATCTTTGCATGAGCTCTCCACATCAATAGGAACTCCCAATGGCTCATTGGATCCCATTGCAAACTTTCCTGTAGCTTGCCTAGTGCTGAAGATGGCTTCCATGAATGCATAGTTCTCAAGTGGCACGTTCAGAAACTCAGCATCCTTAGGATGATCCTGCAAATAACAGATTTGATTTCCAAATCACATTGATAGCATCAAAGCAATTAAATTGAACATGTATATACAAACCTTGGTGTGACCTAAGTAGTGTTGCTCTTCTAGCACAATCATGTTGTTTTCTTCTTTCCACAGTGCCCCACTAAGGTCTTTTAACTGACTAATTTTCACCCATCTTGCACGCCACTTGCGAAGGTGATTGTGTACTTGCATGCTAGACACATGACCTCCTATGTAATCACTTAGAGACTTTGCAACCTGGTTAAGGTGGATCTCCTTGAATCCTTTGTCAGTCTTCACACCCTTCGCAACTATCTCAGCAAGTGATCTCAACATGAAAGCAGACATTGGAGGGGTCCAAAATAGTGTCTTCTTGGAACCAGCCCCAACACTTTCAGAACCCTCCTCACCACATTGAGCCATCTGCAGCAATATACATCAAAGTAAACATTTCGTCAACAAATATCAAGATAGTAGCACGACATAATAGATTTCACCAACACATATCAAGATTTCAGCACCAAATAGTAGCACCATATTTTAGATTTCAGCACATATAATAGAATTCAACAAGTAATCATACATTATTTGAGTACATGCAATAAACACAATGTATTACATCAAATATGCCCTAAACCCCTGTTCTCCCACATCGCATTTGCACAATCATTCCTTATTTGAGACCAAGAACTATTGTCGGGAAGTGAGTCATTGTGATTTCCATTTGTGGGGTTAGGCTCCCATGTGGTCTCAGATGGGACCAAATCATCCTCGCCATACTGAAGGACCCAGTTGTGGAGAATGGCACATGCTAGTACAACTTTAACTTGGGTCTTGTAAGGATGAAATGGCTTATTAAAAACAATTTTCCAACGATTCTTGTACGCAGCAAATGCCCTCTCAATCGATGTCCTCAAAGATGAGTGCCTTAAATTGAACAACTCCCTAGCATTTTGAGGATAATTCCCTCCACCATACTCCTTCAAGTGGTATCTTGTGCCACGGTACGGTGGAAGAAATCCGGTCTCACAGCATACCCAGCATCAACAAGATAGAATTTTCCTATCACATAAGAACTATTAGCTCTGGGCCAACATTATCAATTAAATTTAGCTATTAGGCTTTAAATCATTACCTGCAGGAACTGTCAACCCATCATCCCTCTCCAATGCATTTGCAAGTATAAGGGCATCATGGGCTGACCCCTCCCATCTGGCAAGTACATATGTGAACCTTAGATCAAAGTCTCACTGCAGCCATGACATTTTGGGTATACCACCTTTTCTACCCCTAAAGGCTGTAGAGATCTTTATCGGAACTCTAGCAAGCACATGAGTCCCGTCAATTGCACCAATACAATCCTAATTATTAATAATAAGCACTTATTAATATAATTTAACTATTTAATTGTTGACATATGATACTTTGAATATGAATTAAACGATTAACATTATACCTTGAAGTAAGGATTGAAGCGGCTGCTATTCTGAATTTTAGGGTGAATATCAGTGGAGGGAGCCCGAACTCATCTCATCTCGCACACTCTCCAACAGCAAAAAGCACCGCCTTAAAATACCTACTAATTGTTTCAGATGGATCTTCTAAACGTCGGTTTGCATAGTCTAAACCTATGATTGTGGCCGACTACTAGAAGAAACATGGCTACTGTTCTCAATAAAGGTATGGATGCTATCCTTCAACAACTCTCTCTCTCTAAACAAATTACATAAGTGGAAAAAAGGAGCTCTTGTCATATAAGACTGATTTAGCAATTTGCATCACTAGAATGATAAATATATCTCAAGTTTGACTCTCTAGCTATGTCACTATCGACTCTAGGCCACTTGTTATCTAGGAGTATTTTCTCTATATCTTCTTAGGATGAAGCTCATGTATGCACACATTACAGCAACTAGGCCGCCCCTCTCACAATCAATTGTTGTCGTCTTTTTTCCAACTCATCCATCTAAACAAATAGAAATAATCAATGTTACAAACATAAGCACATAAGCAACAACATTGGACAAAATAACTTTAATTTACAACAACATATGCACCACCGCTCTAAAAAAAACCACATGTAACATGTTTTATCGATCTGAATTGAATGCAATCTACAAGTTAGCAGCTGCCATAGCACATATGCCTTAATTTGTATGTGGTGCACAAACATATGCCTAGTTTGTATTTCTTGTTGATTCTCCAGCAATAGCACATATGGTTTAAACATATATCATTCGCACGGATTAAACATGAGCACCAGCATCACTAGCACATATATCACCGTCTAGCTGGGGCTGTGCTCCCGGCCGTGCAGCAGCTCAAGACGGTTGAGATGGTGTTGGGGCAGACCGGATTGAGGCGCGAGGTGGACAAGATGGAGGTGGCGTCAGGGCTGGACGGAGGTGGCGCCGGGGTGGACGAAGGTGACGTCGGGGCGACGGAGGCACGGGGAGGGGCGTCGGGTGGCGACCGGAGGCACGGACGGAGGCGGCGTGGAGGCTGGCGCGTGGAGACAACCGTGGAGGCGGGAAGCGGAGGTGGACCTGCGGCGGGGCGTGGAGGCGGCGTTGGCCGGACGGAGGTGGATCTGCAGCCGCGTGGAGGCGGCGGTTGAAGCCGGTGTCAGGCGGACGGAGCCGGACGGAGCCGGCGTCGGTGCCACAAATCTGGGTAATGGGCTTCACGGCGGCGGTGGGTCTGCGTGTGGGGGAGTGGAGGCGGCGGCGGGCGGTGTGCGCGTGGGGAGGGGAGGCGGCGGGGGACGGTCTGCGCGTGGGAGGAGGGGAGGCGACGACAGGGCGGTCAGCACGTGGGGAGGGGAGGCGGCGGCGGTGATGTGTGCTCGGGGGAGGGAGGCCATGGTGGGTGGTGTGTGTTGGGAGAAGAGGACGCGCTGAGGGAGGAGGAGAATCGCTGCGAATTTTTTTGGGGTCCGAAGCGGGCAGAGCGGACCAGCGAAGCTCGAATTCTGGTCTGTGCTCAGCAGGGCTGCGGAGGCCTTTTGGTACCACATGGGCATGCCAGATGGACACACCACTCTACCAAACACCCTAAAAAACTGTATGAGGACAAGACATGTTGAGGTGAAACACTCTACCAAACCACCCAGAGAAGCTCAACAGCGCATGGCGCGGAACGAGGTTCAGGATTTCACTAAATTTTCAGAAATTTCGGTTATTGGAGCGACCCGAGATATTTATGTTTCGGTCAAAAAAACATCGTGATAGTTGAATTCAGGCCAGGTTCAAACATAACTCAAAATTTGGTTGAATTGAGTGGCAGCGGAACGAATACTTTGGCACTTTGACCGAAAGCCAAAAGTAGTCTAAGTGACCGTGATGCAAGAAGAAGGAAATAAGTTGCAGGTGGAGCATGAAGAAGTCAGGAAGTAGTATTGAGCCCAGAAGTAGTATGGAACCCATGAAGGCAACAAGTCCGATGCCAGTTTAGGTTTGTTGAGTTTGTTGTCGAACTATGTGTATGGCATATGTTACACAGTGCAGCTCTAGTATAATGGCAGCTGCTGTATAGGGTACGTCAAGCGTTCGGATAGGGTAAAGATAGAGTAGGAGTCGGACTCTTGTGTCAGATGACTCCTATATAAGGAGAAGGACACTACACATTGTAATCTTTACTATCTATAAAATTTGAGTTGGTGGCTATGTGTTGATGATGGTGAGTGTCCCACACCCTCACTACCATTCTCACATCTGCAACAAACTCTGCTAAACAGACTTCCAATCTTTAGTTCTGAGTTAGCTGGCTAGCTGGTGCTGTTCCTTTCTCCCACACATGTGCTCCCTCGACGTTCATCCCCAATATCTTTTATCATAAAATGTTGTTCTACTATTTGATATTCCGTTGCAACGCACGGGCTACCCTACTAGTCAGGCTAAAATCCGAGTTCGGCAGAGATCATTCTAAAGGTCGATCTGACCGACTTGACCCTGGACAGATCATGCGATACCTCAAAATCGTCGTGGATATCAGCGGATACACTTTTAGAGAGAGTGGTCGATCTGCGACTCAGTCCATAACCAGTTTTGACCGTATCACCTGAGTCTGATGGTGAGACGTGCATATTTCATATTGTTTGGCAGAGTGTCCAGAGAAGGGCTCTGAGAATGTAGTGCTTCAGCGGCATCTCTTCGTCGACAAACATGGTGTCGTCTTCGTTTCTTTTTGCATGCACCTCGGTAGATTATACGTTGCATGACCTTAGTATTGCGACTAGTGTAGACCAAACAACCATGGTATTAGTCATAACAAGTTAGTGTGGCATGACGCCCATGGAGGCTTGTGGAGTTTGTGTCGTATATGTAGATGTGTAGGCTCATAGTTAGGACTCTAATTCATGTGTGTATTAGAGTATGTTGGTCTTAAAGTCGACTCTAATACTAGTCTAGGACCCTTCGAAATAATGAGGGGGCATCACACGTTGTCCGAGCAAAATGGAATCAATGGTCAAGAGGGGTCAGACTGGCTAGAGAGCCTAAGGCATCATGATTCGACAAATACCGACATATTCAAGGGGCGGGTCATGCTCACTCATGGAGAGTGGTCTGACTGGCTATATGTCCAAAACTCGCAGTGTGGTTAGGGTGTGTTAGCTGAACTCAGTGTGTCAGATTGGTAAGGTGGAGCGGTCAGTACCGCGTGGTGAATTCAGCCGAGATCACAGGCTCCTATGTAGCTCATATTATTGGCTTAGATCGGTTAGTCGGGAGGCCTATTTTAGATGATCTTGTTACTATATATATGAGGATCGGAGCATTCAAAAAAGATTTGTCGAAAATATGGATTCAGCTAAGCCTCATCAACAAACATATCGATATCGTCTTTATTTTTGCGTGCAAGATTCTAATTTTGGGCACACAGATTGTGTGATTATTGATCGTGTCTGAGAGCACATATTCAGCTAATATTTCCTTAGCTAGGTCGTAGTCGTGCATGGCGCAGAGGTGTGCAGCACTGTCGACTGCACGAACGGCACGGAGGCGAGCCCAGTGGCGAGGCACGGCGCAGGGGCGAGCCAGTCCGACAAGGGCGTATACGTGAAGGCAGTGCTCGATGTGCGGTTGTCATATACTGAGGAGTATTATATGCATGGCTACACACTTGATGCAAGCTTGAAAACACCCGCGTGGATTACCAGTTATACCTTCCAGTTTTACGAACTACATCACAGGTCGAACTGCTGAGTGTACTCATCAGCCATGTTCGGCGCTAGTCTTGCCTACAACATGCAGCTTCATTACACAACATTGATCCAGAAGCACGCTCTTCGATACATGCAGCCGGCGTGCCGTGCGTCCATCTTTAATAGACGTGTACAAGTAACGAGCACTTCGCCAAACCAATCTCTCCTAGCCAGTGTTTGCTTCACTCGTCACACAAAATTCGGTGAGTGCAGCGACAGCAGTCAAGCGAAGCGAGAATGGTAAGGTTGATGCTGCTCTGGTGTCTGCGTTGCTCATCGGCAGTGGCGGCGTGCAAGCAGCTGGCTACTACAACCTCCTAGTACCGGTACTGCGGGCGCACGGAGTCGCTACTACCATGACAAGTGCCCGCACACCGGCACCCTTACGCGAGCCATCGTCAAGCACGTCGTCGGAGACGCCGTCCGCCGGAACCCCGGCACTCGGCGCCGGCCTCTATCCGTATGCGCTTCACACACTGCTTCGTCGAGTACCTACCAAGTCAGCCTGCGTCCTATTATCAGTGATACGAAAAAACCAACATATTATTTTCGTCCAGTACGAAAGAGACAAAATCAGCAGATTTGTGTATTTAGCAGTCACTCAAGTTGTAGAGTTTCAAATCTACAGTTTTATAAAAAGAGATTGTGTAATGATTAGATCTAAACATCTACAATTTTCTTTCAGTTACCATCTCTAGATCTAAAATTACATATAATTTCTAAAAAATATATATTTATCCATTAACCGTTGAATAAAAATCACATTCAAGAGTCGTCGACTTCAAACATGACTAGCCGTCGGTCAGACCTAAAAGTAATGTATCAGTTCTAATTTGCAGTATGTTTAGACCGACACGTGTAAATCAGAATTTACATGATCTATGATTTCTTTGGTATTTAGACTGTAATTTTACATTATATGAAGTTTCAGTTAGCAAACATTTGTGTTTTGTGTATTATTGTGTATGCAGTTAACTCATGCATGGAACAATTAATGACAGGGGTGTGATGCGTCCAGTCCTCCTGGACCCGACGCCGCGAACCCGCGAGGCCGAGAAGCTGAGCCCGCCCAACAACCCCAGTCTCCGCGGCTTCAGTAGGTGATCGACGCCGGGCCAAAGCGGCTGCTCTCGAGAAGGCCTGCCCGGGCGGCGTCTCCTGCGCCGACATCGTCGCCTTCGCGGCCCGCGACGCCTCCTCCTTCCTCAGCAAGCGATGGTCGACTTCGACATGCCGCGGGCGCCTCTATGCCGCTACTCTCCAACGCCACCGCGCCTGACACCTCCTCCCGCCGTCCGACCTTCAACCTCTCTAGCTCGTCGCCAACTTCGCGTCAGTGGCCTCGGCGTGGAGGACATGGTCGTGCTCATCCGGCGCCCACACGTCGCCGCTCCCAGTCTGCTCGTGCCTTCGTGCCGCGAACGCGCCTCGCGTCCCCTCCGACACATCGACCCGTCGTTCGCACGCGCCTCGCTGAGGGGCCAGTGCCCGGCGACCCGACCCCGAGGTCCCCAACGACCCCAGGGTGGTGCTGGAGCGTGTCGTGACGCCCGCCAAGCTGGACAACCATATAGCAAGAACGTACTGGCGCGACAAGGTGCTCTTCACCTCCGACGCTTCGGCTCCTTGCGTCGCCGGCGACGTGCCAACATGGTGTCAGACAACGCCAACATCCCCCG
>JAGXJF010004449.1:0-51046 GCA_019208055.1 Stipa capillata
GGGAGGTCTTCGAACCAACCAACCTTTGCCAATCCAGTGAATCATATTCAACCGTTGCAAAGCCTCTTCCCACCGAATGAAAGTCAAAGTTTCCTAAGTGTCAGTTCGGGAGAGTTAGAGTTCTTGAGCAAAGAGCATTGGTTCCTCCAAGAGTTGTTGCTGCTGAATCCATTACTCTTGGAGTGTCTACTCCTAGACGGGTGTAGGAGTCGCTGGTATCACCCAAGCTTATGTGGGCTGAACCAGATGTTTGTGAAGGTGAATCGAAGTCAACCTGCGGCAAGCAAAAGGACTTCCACAAGCAAAGGAAGAGGCCTGAATGTCAGGTACTCAGAGAACAAGCACAATTTGGTACTGGCGATCTCTTCGGAGTAGTCTCTCCAACGGAGACGTACCACTCTGTGAAGAGCTGGGAACTTCGATGAAAAACACACTATCTCCTTGAGTACTTTCTTGTATTGTCTTTAGCTTCCTGCTTGCTTGCTTACTTGTGAGATCTTAAACTTATTCTGTTCATCTGTTATAGATCTCCTTTATACATGTGTTTCATTAGCTGTGTCTCAGTTGCTATATATCTTATCTCACACCTAAGTTAGTTACCTGTTACACAGGCACATTGATTGCTCATCATTTACTAAGTCCTTAGAACACCTGTGTTAGACACCTGTGTGACGGCTGCATGCTAATTTACACATCATCTGTTGCCTGTGTCACTCACCTGTCACACAGCTAGCTAACCTTGGTTCTTGTTTAAGGCTTAACCTGTTCAATCAAGTTAAAAGAAGTAATTTTTGTTAGCCTCCTATTCACCCCCCCCTCTAGTCGGCACCTTTGGTCCTTTCAGCTGCTCATTCGACCTGATCCAGATACATGCTCGATGTCCTACAAGTGCACATGATCATCTGTAGCTATTTGGAATGAGTGAGAGTATCATATCTTCGAGGAGCAGTGGAATTAATTTGTTGCAATGATAGAGTTTACCGCTATCAAGTGTTGTTACTAATAATAAAACTCTAAAGCAAACAATTTGACGATTTGAGATGAAGGAACAAAATAACATAAAATGCAATAATTGTAAATGAGAGACAAATATATGATGGCTTGTAATAATGGTGATGATGAAGGAGTTCTTGAGGAGTAGGTTCACTGCTAGCCCTTTTGTAGAGGTCCACTTGAAATCATTGTGGTGGTCATAACATCTATTTGGGAGTTATATGCTAATTAATATATTCCTCAAAACATCAAATACATATCCCTTGCAACCAACATCTACTAGCATAGAACGACACATCATAGGCCCCTCATCCCAAACGGTTCAGCAAAGCCATCAAGGATGACACACATTTTAGATGGTTTTCTTAGGGAAACCTTTAGGGATAAGTAATCCCAAAAGGAACCGTCATGGATGGTTCCAGATCCGCAACGGCTCATCAAACCAACCGTCATGGATATGTGTATTGACGGTTGAAAATGATAACCGTCACGGATGTGAGATATATCCGTGATGGCTATGTTCTTGGAACTATTTGGGATGTCCGTCCATAAATATGTAGCAACCACCACCGACTAGGACAGATCATGAGGCCGTGATCTATGGCGGTTAGTTGGAAATTTGGGGGCCATTTGCCTAATTGTTGAAGATCTATTTTGTGTTGGATATGAAATGTTGGTAATTGCATTAGATTACTTCTCGTCCTCGCAAATTGTTAGAAAAGAAAAGAGAACCAAAATAAGAAGCATATTGTTAGATTATGGTTGGTATGTAAATGAAGTTTATTTAGACTGTGGATAGCATAATGTAGGTTTTGATGTACGCTAGGTAACTTTCCATTTACCAATTTTGCATGGTATATTCAAAATTGAGCTAGCATTGTGGTAATTATGTAAAGTGAGAAACTAATGACTTATTTAAATATAAAACAGAGATGGATCGATGGTGGATGTACAACGAGAGCCGTATTAGTGAAGCGTACATCAATGGTGCCATGGCAGATATGTAGAATAAGGGGGAATGTGGATTTATTGTCCATACATTGATTGTGAAAAGACAAGAATGTGGCAAAACCCACAGCAAATTCAATTACACTTGATCCTAAGTGGTTTCATGGAAGGATATACATGTTGGACTAAGCACGATGAAGAGCCGGTCATATATGAAAATAAAATTAACATCAGTGAGGAGGAAATAAATGATATTCCAAACACCATCAATCAACAAGATGGTGTCATTGTGCCTCTGATAATGAGATGTCGAATCATGAGGCCGATTGTAGTAGGCCTGATCTGGATCAGATGTTGCACAATATAGAAGAGAACCATGATGATGGAGGATATAAGCAATCTATTGGCTTGTTGGAGGATTCTAAGAAACTTTTGTATCTAGGTCGCAATGCAAAATACTCTAGGTTGTCAACCGTACCTGAACTTCTAAAATTGAAGGTAAGCAGCAAATGGTCAGACAAGAGCTTCACGATGATGTTACCTTCTAAGTTCCCTGTTGAGCTTGATCTACCGCCTCCGTCCCCCGCAGTGAAGATGACAAATAAAAAGCGGGGTGCAAAGGGCAAGGTGAAGGGTAAAGTGAAAGTGCTAACCATGAAGATTTGGACAGATTGTACCAAGATGGAGGTCGCCCGCTAGTACACGCGTGGAGAGCCATTCCTCCCACCTAATGAACTTGCGTATGCAGGTTTGTTTTGCCAGAAACTGTATGAGCACGACATGATCGTATCCAAAAGGCAAGGTGAGCAAAGATAGAAGAGTATACTTATGTATTTCAAGCCGGAGTATTTTCTCCATTAGGCGGGTGATTGCACCGTAGGCTTCGAGGACTTATTCCTCCTCTTCAACCTTTGGGAACTCAACACCTCCCTTATGGGATGCTTTGCATTGTAAGTATTTTACAATCATTTTATATATTCAGGCAATTTGCCGCTAAATGCATACATATAACTCTACTTGTTTTCTATACTTAGGCACACGATCAATGAAGCCAAAATAAGGAAAGAACTGATGGGTTTGCTCGACCCTCACTTGGTCTCCATGCAAAGCATTGAGGCTAACTCAGAACTCGTCTACAATTACTTGGTAGAAGCATTGTGAACTCAATAAAGCAAAGAATTAATACTTCTTCCATAGAACTAGAAGTTAAAAACTATGATTATGTGATTATTTATACTTTATACAATATAAACTGCATGACTTGCAACTGTGGAGATAAACATTGGCAGCATCGATTGGATCTTTATTATAGTCATACCGAAAGTGATTCATGGCTATCAGCGAGTTCATTGATAGGTGATAGAGCACATTTCACTTCTCCATAATTTTTTGTGTTCTTTCTTCCTTTTGCAATTCACTAAAATTTGAGAATCATGTAGGTCATTTGCCGTGTACGTTGCTTGTGGAGGGAGATACAAGCAAGGAACCAACAAGACTTTGCAACACGGCTTCAACTTTAAGTTATTGCATAATTAAGTATATAATTCTCCTATATCATCTAACTTCATAAAAAAATTGACGATGTATAGTACGGTATCCCGTATATTAGGAAGTATCCGCATACGATTCCCTAGATTACTGGAGTATACTACGTACCCGGTAAGGATTCCAGGATGGTAAGGTAACCCCCCTCCCGTAAGGAGGAAGGATACCCTTAAACTAGGAAGTCAATCCCGACGTTTAAGGAAGCCAGAGTTCTACTCGGGCATAAGTCCATGTCCAGTACGACTAGATGAACCCCCTATAAAAGGATGAGCAATCCCATAGGGGAGGACAGGTCAAATTAGATCTAAAGGAGGTTAGATCCAAGGAAGATCCAGAAGCCCTAGCTTATTCCTACGAGAAGACCCGCCACCTCGAAGGAGTCGAGCTTAGCGGAACTAGTCGGATTAGTCTACGATTAGGTCTAGGATAGCCACTAACCTTCATACCCTTTGTAAGACATTCTCCAATTAATATATACGAACATGATATAGGGTTGTTATCCTGAGGGAGGCCCGAACCTGTATAAAAAGGGCGCTTTCCTTGTCATTATACCTCTGGCCTTGTGCCTTAGCGGTCCCTACCCCTCATACATACACATTCCACGAATACCGTAAGATCGGCGGTTTACCGATCGTCGACAGATGGCGCCGACCGTGGGGACCTCTCCGGCTGAAGCCGTCCAGGAAGAATCAAAGCCGGCAAGACGTGCAACTTCTCGCGATCAGCCCATAACGCCAATTGCATGACCCTCCTTGGCGCAACCTGAAGAGGAGGAAGCAAGTTTGGCAGGAAATACGATCGCCGTCACGCACCGTACCGGGTACTCGGACCAAGGTTTATACGACAACTTTGGCCCAATGGATCCATACCCGGTAACGGATCGCATAGACTATGGAGAATACGCTCCTAGCGAGGACTCGGACAGCGAAGCCGATCGTTTCCAGACCGAGTGCGCCAGGGCCTTCCAAGGGAGATCGGTATCAACCGACAATCTCCAGGCAGGAGCGGCCAGCCCAATGTCTGGGTTGTCGCCTGCACCTTCTGATCGTCCAGATGATCCAGATGAGGACAACACGATGGAGTGGAACTATACCCCATCTAATCTATGTCGTCGAGTAGTTCTCGCAACCCAAGATGATCGTGAAGAGCTCGAGAGACAAGATCAGGATGGGAGCTCTCGACGTCGCAGCCCAACGACTACTCCCAAAGAAACGGGAATGGGCCTACGAGAGCAGAAAGAACATCTCCAGGGACAGAGGAATACGTGTCTCGAACCATTCGAAGGCTCGCCAAGGCGCATAATCTGCTGTCAAGACCACTGGCGGCAGACTTATCGACGCCTGAAGGACGGCGATGGCTACAACAGCTGGGGGCTGAGTTACAACAGTCCCAAGCTCAAGCCGAATCTTCTCAAGCACAATCTGTGGCACGTAGCTCCAACGAGAGGAGCACCCCTCACCCGCAGGAGGAGTCAGACAGGGAAAGATATCACCCCAAAAACCAGTCTTGACAGGGGGAACCACGCGTCGACCTACGCAACAAGATCAACGAGCACCGGAGTCAGAGACACCAGCAAGATCAATCTCCCCCCGGAGAGACCAACGACATCACGCCAAAATTTGGGGACGATCTCCGACCCTGAATAGCGGCGAGATCGCGCCTTATCGGAGAGCCATCCACGGATGCCAAGCATTATCACAAGAACTCTGACATGTGCGCTGGTTGTCTCGTTTTAAGCCAGGGGCCTTAGAGTCGTACGATGGCACCACAAACCCTGCAGAATTCCTAGCAATCTACACTACGACTATTGAGGCCGCAGGTGGAAACGAGAAGGTCATAGCCAACTACCTCCCGACAGCCCTCAGAGAAGCCGCCAGGACGTGGTTGACGAATCTGCCCGCGGGAATGATCCGCTCCTGGGGACAACTCTGTGATATGCTTCTCGGCAACTTCCAAGGTACCTACACACGCCCTGGCTGAGTTGACGACCTATTTCTAATCGTCCAGAGACCAGATGAGACGCTCCGAGAGTTTACCAAGAGGTTCAGTGCTGTCCGCTACACTATACCTGAGATCACTGACTCGGACGTCATTCGCGCCTTCACTCGGGGCAGTAAAAACGAGATGTGCACGCACGACTTGATCATGCATCCTCCTAAGACCATGGCGTAGCGCATGGACTTAGCCGAGAAAGCTGCCTGTGTAGAGGAAACCTTGCGCTACATCAAACAGTAGTAGGGCAGGTCGACCAGCTCTTCCCTCCGGACCAGAGACGACTCCAAGAAGTCAAAATGCAGAAAGAAGCCCTCCAGAGGGAATAGAGAGAAGAGAGCTAAAACCGAGGAGGTCTTTCCAGATCTCCCCGAGAAGTGTACCTGGCGACCACACCCCAAGGTTAAGCAAACAAACTCCTCCGACAAGCCATCCAAGCTCTGGTGTGATTTCCACCAGACCGACTCGCATGATCTACGACAATGTCGCATCTTCAAAAAGTACCTCAAGGAAGAAAAAGAGAAGCTCCGCGGGAATGACCCACAGGTCGCGAACAATAGTCGGGACATGACTCCCGATGATGACTCCTTCCCTGAGCCATTCCAGGGGCACGTCCGAGCGATCAAGCATATATTTGGGGGCTCGTCCTCCTATGAATCGAGAAGGCAATACAAGGCGATTGCCCGAGAAGTCTTTGCAAACGTACCACAAGTGCCTCAGGCAGTCAAGTGGTCAGAGGTCGAGATCAAGTTCGACCAAATCGACTGCCCCGAAAAGTGTGCTTGACCAGGACAATATCCGATCGTGGTCGAACCAACGATCAACAACTGCCGAGTGGCTCGGGTGCTGATAGACGGAGGAAGTTCCCTCAACATCCTATTCACCAAAGCCCTCGACGCTATGCAAGTGCCACGGTCATCGATCCAGACGGTGACACAGGAGTTCCATGGCATCGTGCCGGGCTCGTCGGCCACGCTGATCGGGCAGGTCACGCTCTGGGTGACCTTTGGAACACCTGAGAACTTTCGAACAGAGAAAATTCTGTTCGACGTAGTCGACTTTGAGACAGCATACAATGCTATCTTAGGGCGCCTGACTTTGGCCAAATTCATGGCAGCAACGCACTATGCCTACCAGTGCATGAAGATGCCTGGTCCAAAGGGCGTCCTTACGACAAAGAGCTCTCCTCAAGAAGCACTTCTCTACGACAAGCGCAGCCTCGACCTTGCAGAACAGCAACAACTCTCTAGTCGGGACACCGATGTTACGGCACGCGCCTCCACATCATCAAGACCCCCGCCGCAACTACAAGCGACAACTACGGAAAGTACCCCCTCCAAGTTGGAGAAAAGGTTCCACGACTAAACCGGAACCGGAGAAATAGGGCCTTCTCCTTAGCAGGACAACGGTTCCATAGGGAAAGCCACCCGATCCAGGTCGCTCGTGTCAGCCGCAAAAGAGTCATGTCCCCTAGAGAGTCCTCCGTGCAAGCACCTTCAGTAAGACTGCACGGCCATCGCCTCCTGACCAGTGTGTTCCCAGTTGCACCGGCTCCAGCCCCAAGGTCGTCAAGCTACGAACAAAACCGATGATAAGACGCTCTGGGCGCCGTCGCCTAGCACGCGCACTCAACAAGTTTCGTCAGCAGGTCACGACAAGAAGGCGTGAGCCTCTAGGGCAACTAGCGATAAGCTGGAGGAGGGGGGATGGCTTAGTTTATTTTCTCTAAGATTTCTAGGACATCTTTTTCTTACAATAGCTTGCAAATGGCACTTCAGACAGTTCACAGTCTTAATATATCAAGTTTCTAGTTCGATATTTATTTTTTTTAGACTGCCTATCCGAAATGCTTCTCGAATAAGACAGTCGGGGGCTGGATAAGTATATGGTGAATTGGTGTACACATACGAGTACTAATTTTCTCGACCTATATAAAGGGAAAGGGTTCCGCACTGCAACCGTTAGGGATGCGAGGAAAACCCCTTAACGTGTCTGCAGGTGACAGGGGAAGCCACTGAGCCCCCCACCTGACCAGACCTAAGGCCTGGTCGACTAAGCTCCCCGGTTCCGTAGTAACGTTCCCCGACCTCGAGTAAAGGAAGAGAAAAGGGGTACGAGAATAACTAGACCAACAGAACCCATACGCTCATTCGCATCCTCGACTGCTTTGAGCAGAAGGCATCACGGGTAGAGCGTAATGCTGTTGTCAACAGGGCGAAAACGTAGAACTTACTAGCTTACGTCCAGTACCTCTGCAACAAAGGAATACGAGTTGTCACTACGACCACGAAAGGCTGTACGAGGACCCCTTATCATGTTTACTGATGACGAGGAAGCCACGGAGCCCTCCATCCGACTAAACCTAAGGCTTGGTCAATCGCAGTTGTCGGTAAAACAGCGCAACTCGCAAATCCTAAGTCAGGGGGAAGGGACAACGAGTTCGACTAGGTCTATGACAACTCTCACGTCCGACAAGCATCTCACAAAGCAGACAAGTATTTAAGAGAACAAAAAACACACATGATTAGTGCACAGTTACTGATCACTGTTTGTTACAAGTTCCTATTTTACCTAGCTAGACTAGACGCCTGGACCCTATCACCAAAAGCGTCTGCAGCACTCTGCACAGCATCAAGGAGCTCTTCTTCCTCACCAGCCGGCAGATCAGTTGCAAAAAACTCCAGGGACAAGTCCGGGTGCCTACACTAAAGAATGGCCAGAGCAAAGGCCAAGGCGTCCCGCACGCCTTGTTGAAGTTCGTCCTCGAGTAGCTTCTCGAGGATGGGCTTCAGCCGGGAGACTGAAGCCACGAGTTCCATCAGTCAGGCAGCGCGCGGAGGGCTGGGGAAGACAGTGATTCTGACTTTGACAAGCGCCGGCTTGAGCATGCCAAGGGCGCGCTCGAGGTCTTCCTCCAGCTTCCCCGCATAGGCTTGACTCCTTTGCAGAGAAGGCTCCGCCTCCGATAGGCGGGCCCTCGAGACCTGGAGCTCAGCCTCGACCACCTCCCGTCTCTTCTCGGCGTCTTGGAGGCGTTTCATTAGCTCCTCCTTCTCCGCCCGCCAGTTCCCAAACTCCTCGAGGTGCTTCTTCAGCTCCTCGTTTGCCGCTCGGCTCGCCTCCAGCTCAGTTTAAGCCTGCTCAAGCGGAGAGATCCGGGAAATAACGATCTAAAAGCAATAAGGTTAGTATTGGTCACATTGTACTTTTTGTTACTAACTCTTCGACTTACCTGTAGCAGGGAAGTCAAACCGACACCTTCCGGCACCAGGGGCTCCGGCGTCGGGGGCTCAATCCGCTTGACCGGGGCTTGTACCGGCCTTGGCGCCCGAGGCTGCTCCTCGACGACGGCCCCTGCCAGAACTCCGGCTGGAAGGATGGTCACCCTAATTGGAGGAACTTCCAAATTAACCCTTCATGAAGACAAGAAACAAAAAGAAATGACGAAAAGGACCACGAAAGAAACTTACCTTTGGCGCTTCGCCGGAGGAAAAGGTCCCTTCGACGAAACATCTGAACCTCACTTTTCAGCAGAGGCCAGCGATGCCTTCCCCTTTGCCATTGCGGTCTCCTCCTTGCGGATAGTCGAGGGAGGAGGCATCGGCTCCCTTGGAAGAAGGCCACTCGCCTCATGCTGTCCGAAGAGTTCACTCCTATTATCCTAATCAAGGAAAGGCACGGGGCGGAGCTAGTCGGGCGAGATTTCTGACCTGAGGTTGGGGATTCGGTGGAGGAGAAGGGGTCCGGATAGGAGAATCCACTCGACTAGCCTCCACCACCGCCTCAGCCTCGGATGGACCTCCGACTCCCTCTTCGGGGGGCGGCACAGTCTCTCCAAGGACTTCGACGTCCTCATCCTGCACGGGGGCTCCAGCCCACTCGGCTTTGAGTCAGGGCCTCCACGGCCTAATCACTGTAGAAGAAAACCCGAAGGTTGTTAACATTACTACTCGGATGACTCAGGACCAGACAAGAAAAAAGACCTCCAACTCACCGAAAGGACTTCTCTTTGGTTGTTCGGGCTAAGCTTCAGAAGAGGCAGGGGCACGTCAGTCCGCCCGCCCTGGGGAGACTGCTCGAATAGGTTGTTCAACCTACTCTGAAGCTTCTCGGGGGACAGATCTACGCAAGCAAAAGAAGTCAAAAATAAGTAGGATGTCACATCGACTAGAACGGTACGGGAAGAGCAGAGTTCTTACCTGTATCGAAGTCCCTTGACTGGTCTTCTCTCTCCGGGACTATCCAAGCGGGATGGACTCTCGACCGAAGAGGGCCGATTCGCCACCGAAGGAAGTCTTCCGTGACATCCCACGCCGACAAGCCTTTGGCGGCGAGATTGGCGATGTCATGGACGAAGGCCTTGAGCTGCTTGGTCTCCTTCAGGGCCTCCACCCAGCACTTCATCGGGAGGGGAGCCAGGCCTCGGTAATGGATCCTGGAGAAAGGTGAGGGCTGGTAGTAGAACTACCGGGAATGCCAGCCCGACCATGATGACTTCCAGGAAGAGAAAATGTAGGCGTCCTTCTTTCCTTCCCGGAGTCAAAACCCGGCACCGCCGACGACTCCTCCGCCACTGACCTTCATCCGGCGGAGGTTGTAGAAGAACCTCCATAGCTCCAGGCTCGGTCGGATACCGAGGTACGCTTCGCACAGATGTGCGAAGACCGCCAACATCAGGACCGAGTTCGGATTGAGATGAATGAACTCGATCCCATAGAACTGGAGCACCAGGAGGAAGAAATGCGAAGGTGGGAACTGGAGTCCGCACCTGAAGAAATTCACGAAAACAACGACCCAGTCCGTGTCCGGACTGGAAACCGTCTCCCTCACGGCCCCCCGGAATGGTACGAACACCTCCGGGAGGATTACCTCCTCCACCACGAGTCTCTTGATGGCGGCGGAGTCCATCACCGAGGCTTCAAACTCGGGGATGATAGAGATTTGCTCCTTCGAGGTATCTCCTGATGGCTTCTTGGGCTCAGGGGACTTCTTCGTGGCGCTCTTTTTGCCCATTTTCGCCGAATGATCGGAGGCAGTGTAAGCAGAAAGATTTGGGCACGAGAAAGAAGATGGTGGGAAGGCTAAGGAATGAAGAGCAATACGGGCAAAACCCCAACTATTGGTTTCTTAAAGATTCTAACTTTCGCCTGACCGAGCGCGGTTAACGGCACGATCTGTTCCATCGCATTTACAGTTGCTTTCCCGCATATGAGACGTTGCGCGGGAAAAAGAGGGTCTGACAAACCCAAGACCCTGACAAGCACGCTGCGTTACGACTAATGTCAGCCGAACTATAAAAAGATTCTTCATCACCACGCGAAATTTCCGCCACGACAGTTCGGTTTTCCAGAAATCCACCAGGCCAACACGTGTCCGTGATTGACGGGTCAGATTAAATTGGAAAAGCTTTTGGATTTCCAAGGACTATTTCGATAAAGCCATCACGACTACTCGGTAGAGATTGTACCTACTCGGGAAGGTTGTCGATAAGGATTACTCGGTTCGCCTACTCGGAGCCACTCCCTGAGAAAGGCAAATTTCATACAGAACAGTCATGACCTCACTTCACGTACTGATGGGGGGCTTGACGATGTATAGTACGGTATCCCGTATACTAGGAAGTATCCGCATACGATTCCCTAGATTACTAGAGTATACTACATACCCGGTAAGGATTCCAGGATGGTAAGGTAACGGTAAGGAGGAAGGATACCCTTAAACTAGGAAGTCAATCTCGACGTTTAAGGAAGCTAGAGTTCTACTCGGGCATAAGTCCATATCCAGTACGACTAGATGAATCCCCTATAAAAGGATGAGCAATCCCATAGGGGAGGACAGGTCAAATTAGATCCAAAGGAGGTTAGATCCAAGGAAGATCCAGAAGCCCTAACTTATTCCTACGAGAAGACCCGCCACCTCGAAGGAGTCGAGCTTAGTGGAACTAGTCGGATTAGTCTACGATTAGGCCTAGGATAGCCACTAACCTTCATACCCCTTGTAAGACATTCTCCAGTTAATATATACGAACAGGACGTAGGGTTGTTATCCTGAGGGAGGCCCGAACCTGTATAAAAAAGGTGTTTTCCTTGCCATTGTACCTCTGGCCTTGTGCCCTAGCGGTCCCTACCCCTCATACATACACATTCCATGAATACCGTAAGATCAGCGGTTTACCGATCGTCGACAAAAATGTTATCCATAACTAATGCCTAAGATTTAGTTTTTTCAGTGTAGCCAACAACCCAAAGAAACCACCATTTGTGGCTATTATGTTTGCCACAATATGATGAAACTCATGCCATGTTCAAGGATCAAGGACCTTAAGGGACTAATCAAGGTTTGTCTATTTTAACTATTGAGTAATACTTTTCATTTCATTTATATTAGTGACCTTAAACTTACTTGCTATAGGTTCTGTCTTCATTGAACAGAAAGGTGTTGAAGGAAGTAGACCTCATAGAGATTAGAGGGAAATTTGCCTACTTCTTTGTTTGCAATGTCTTGCAAAAGAACAATGAGTTCCATGCTCCATAGATAGGTCATGAGTAGTGCCATGGTGTTGTAGTGCGAGACTTGTCTTTACGTAATTTGACTTGATTAATGTGCAAATGGATGTTGTGATGTGAACATAATTTCTGGATATGATTTTAGTTATGTGAATGCATGTTATTCTGTTGTGCTGTGAATATACAAATTTTGTTGAATTTACTATTTTGTTGTTATTTCTACTAAAATATCTCAATTTGATGAGACGGTGGTCCTATCTTTCGATGAGACAAAGGTAGCTACTGATTTGGTAGAGGTAGACCTTGGTGATCTGACTATACCGCACGCGACAATACGCCTTAGCAATCGCTAAACTAATCTTCGATGGTTATTAAACTTGTCGTAGGCACGATCAACCTGAACAACAAAGTTCGAGTTACTGCAAGCAACCAAAGAACCAGCAAGAACTATGATAAATTACAATCTAAAATTGCGAGTATTAAATTGGTACAAGAGTTAGAAAAAAATCTATTGGGATTCCACTGACGATCTAAACAAGGTGGTAGTCCTACATGACTTGTAAATATGATAATGTAGCAGTAGCTAAAATAACTCAATGAAACCCAAAAACTAAAGAGAGAATTCTAGGGGTATATTAAGAGAAGAGGTGATCTGTTTTAGAATTAGTCCTAGACTATTTTGATAATTGCGGTGTGCTCGTAACGAATTTAGGAACAAGGCTGGATAGGTTGGAAAGAGCACGAGATAAGCTTTCCAAAGACCCCAAGATCACCCAAATCGGAGACTGTATATCCCAGATAAAGACGTTTGAAGTCAGGGCTATCTTTGCAATCCGAATCAGAGTCCAGATCTTGTGGGACTTGATTTCTAGCTCTTCTTGGACCAAAAGTGACATGTGAAGACTTCTTATACAGCACCAATTCATGTGGGATATGGTTACAATCACATGAACTTCATTCCCTCCTCCTCTTGAGAGCTTGAACTTGAATTCTCGTATGTTCTTGAAGATCTTGACGGACCTCCTTTTGTTCTTTATGGGTTGAGTAGCGGATGTACTTGAAGTAGTTGAATTAGAAGTGATAGCGGGTGTATCCATGGGGGTCATGTCCACATCATCCTCCCCTCCTTGAAAATGAAGCCGTCATCGGCTTTGCATAATCTGAAAACCATCAAAAAGCAAACAAAACATGTACGCAACATATATGTATCTATCTCGCATGGTTAGCTCTTCAGAATTAGTAAATATATCAAAAACATAATTAAAATTGTGATACACCTAGGTAGATTTCGAAAACATGTAGATTGACGTATCAGTCTTATAATTCTAGTCATTGCTGCAGCTTAATTTGCATGTATAAGTGAAACATTCATTCATATACTCTGTGGTGCAACGCTCATCATTAAACCATCCAATCTAGGAGAATAAACATTACTCTTATCCAAAAAGTGGCCACATCATGCTGAAATTGAGAGCAAAATAATGCACTAATATCGAAACAATCATGTAACGAGCTATTTGTCATAAATTCAACACCTATATTGGAGGCCATATCAAAATAATGAAGTATTGACGTCAAATAAACTTTTGCCAAAAAAAAGTTGACTACACGGAATGCAAATCCTATGCACCAAGAATTCATTGCATATGTCATAAATTGCTCTAACATGTAACATAATCCAAATACCGAGATTGCAAATGTGATGAGATGAATAGTTGCAAGTGGTTATTTTTAAAATGAGTAGGTTTAGAAACAACCGGTTCAGTACAAGTGATGCAAATCATATGCACACAAATATCATCATCTACAATTGTATCTCCAATTAAATTAATTCTGTGTAGGCAGAATTCAAGATGGTAAACTCACAAATTCAGAAACTTTTTCTAATGTGTCAAAGTCATAGGTTTAACAAATTGAATATCACATATAACATCATGAGTAACAACATTGTACACGTCATTTTGTTCTATTAACTTTTCGTAGCCTATTTCAGAATCAGCGTTTACACATAGTTTAATAATTGGTGCTCTTAAAGTACGAAAAGAAACAACCATAGGACATGGAGCACTCAAATCAACTTCTATATCACCCAGAACAGATTGCACATCACTAATATTACGGCATGTGGCTTCTAAATCAGAGTTTCAAAATTTTCCTCATATATATTATTACTTTGTACATCTAAATCACTATAAATCAATAGTGTCATACGGGTCACAAAAACTATCAAAGAATTCATGTGATTCAGAACATTGGTCAAGTGATATTGTGGAAATAATGTCATCATATCTAAGCAATTTCACATGAGAGATATCAATAGCTTCAGCACGTGGAACACTAATTTTAGCACTAACATGTGATTCCAAAACATAAGTAGTATGGTCATCAACTAGTTGTGGCATGAATATAAGTGAATTATTATCACATAACTCTTCCTTTTCACAAGGAGCATCAAGTAATTCATCACAAATAGTATCTCAACTTGTGGCAAAGGCAAAGGATCAATTAGTTCCACTCTAGATTGCTCAAAATAGCATGTGTAGTGGACAATGGCAGTTCATTCAACTCAACACATGAAGTATTTAATTCGTTGGGGGCATACTTTAATCTCATGTGGAGCGATGGAAGTAGTACCTTTATTGATACCTTGCCGGCTTGGCTCAGATAATGTAGGTACTGTTAGGGGTTGTTAGGGCCCCAGAATCACACGTGACTTAAGGAATAATGTGTTGCCAAAGATCGAGCAACTACTCAACCGATGATACAATACATGCGTCGTATGCACCTGAAATCGATTAATCCGACACCTGACCAACGCAACATACGATTACCAAAGTCGTATGCCTTCACCGTTGGTTTAAGCCGGCCAGAATTAAACATTATTTCATAAACCACATGTAGTTTCGAAATCCGGTGAAGACCTAGCGTCTTTCTCGAGTTCGACCTTTTCGGAGGAGCTCGGCAATGGTACCCTCACTCTAACCTAGTCCGAAGACTACCCGAATGCCTGGTACCATTACCCACATCCTGTCTAGACGGGCAACGCATTTCAGCTAGCGGGTCACTCAACTGGAATCATCCTGCTAACCGAACAAAGAGAATGACTCTAATTCTTCACGACTAGCTCATACACTTCAAATCATACACGCACGATGTATGAGCAGCCACATCAACAACTCAATATCACAACTAAATTCTACTAGAAAGGGATTACAAGATAATAAACATTTTTCATACCTAGGATGAGTACTTATCCTTCATATATTGCGACTCGAAAGTCACTTACATTAAACACAACATTAAAAACAGCAGCGGAAAATAAACTAAAACACCGAGATGGCAGCCTGAGACATCTCCAAAAGCTATACAAAGGTAACTTCAAGACTAAGTTGAGCAAGCCTTACAACTAAACATCCAAATTGACATAACCAGAGTCATAATAAGCTAGATGTGGGAACAATCTGCAAGAATGAAATTCTCGAGTGAGTACTTTCGTACTCGCAAGCTACTAATGTGCTCATTTCATAGTTAATCTTACACATGGCATGGTGATTGCAATGTTGATAACATAAATCAATTAACATAACATGGAAAAGAAAGCTACCCAAGCTATCTAGTTCACATACCATGTCATGTTTCAGTAAATCAAGTTAACCACCTGATAAATCATACAATTAACATTCAATTTCATCATATCTGAAAAAGTATGAGAAACAATCATACTAATTCACAAGTTACCACATTCAAACCATTCAAAGCATTCTTGGAGTTGGGTTAAACCACCCAAAGCTCCCATCACTTGTTCAAGATCACAATATCATCTAATTTCAGATTTAGAAGCATGGAGACAATCATAACAATCAAGTTATACTATTCTCCCTAAGCCACATAACTTAGGGAGATGTCGAATGGGTTAAACCACTCACTTCGACTAGTGTGGAGTGAGGAAGGGTTAAACCACCCTAACCTCACGTGAACAAGTATTCCAATGGGTGTTGGTTCATAGTAGGCCCACTATGACCATTCAACTACACTCGCTAACACTTATCGCCTTGGGTGACATGTACAGTCCTATTACACCGATATCGATCTAGGTTGACCACCTGCAAATCCATCTGTAGGTAACAGTACCCCGGTTCTCACATCTCACCTTAAAGGTTCAAGTGATTTAAAGGACACATCCTTATTGACCACAACCACAGACAAAACCTGCTCATGCTAGTAGTTTCACGCATCACAATCATCATTCAATCAATCAAGCATAGAAAAAGATAACCAGAATATCTTCAACAAGCGAGCAAGCTTGCTTGGCTGTTCGAGATCATAAGCTTGTTGGGAAACAACTCCAGAATTACCCTTGTTGCCCGATTCTATTGAAATGACACCCTAAAACCGGAAAAAGAACAAAATGGCATAAATCAAAACCCGCAAGAAATAGGAGAATAAAATGTATGAAATGCATTCCAAGATGTAGAAAACGCCATTATGAAGCTAACGCAACTGGAATCGTTCAATTTGGACTACAAGAATGTAAGATATGAGTTTTTGAAGTGTATGTGTTATCATTAGAATCATTTAGCATATTCTCCATTTAAATATTGCATAACAGGAATGTACATAGAGATAATACCATGCTGAAATAAAGGTGAAGTATGAATGGTGATATGAGTTGGGTTCCAATCAGAGCTAGTATGAAGTTGTAATTATTCATTTTTGAATGTGTGGCTTAAAGGGACATATTTGAATTGCCAAAATTTTCATAAATAGTAGCATGAGTGGAATCTACATCATTCAATCATATGTTTCAAAAGATGAGTTCACAAAAAGGATTTACCTCGTTTGGAGGTCATATGAGTTTTCTACAAGCTTTTAAAATTTAACTAGTTTTTAGCTATTCCCTGTTTTTTTCTCAGTAAAGAAACATCATGCTAATAATTCTCATACCTAGCTAGAATTTATCTATGGGAGATGACAGGTGTACATGATGATTGGTAGAATAAGCATTACTGCTTAACTGGATTCTAAAAAGTGTGATCAACAATACAATGAGGTATTTACATTAGCTACGGGCTTGTTATAATGAATGGAGTGGCAATCACTTATGTCCTGCTATGTGACTCGAAGACAAAGCTATCAAGATCCACCACAATTAAATGATTGATAAGGCAATTAACTTAAACTTTGGTTGGTGCTTAACTACAAACTTAACCCGTGGGTTTAAGTGGTCATTCCTATAGTATTTAGAGCAAGATTCCCAAGCTTTACTTTGGAAATCGTGGTAAGGAGCTTCACGGTTCGGTGGCTTATTAAATTAAAGTAATCTGAATTTAAGTGACTGACTATGTCTTGTGCTGATCTCTCAAACTTTGATACCACGGTAGGAGTTGACCAATTAACCTGAGTTCTAACCTTAGGGGCTGACGGGTAGGACCATGGTCATTAACTCGACAATAGTTAATCTTACCTGGTTCAGTTAATTAATGCAGGTACATCGAGCATCTGATCTTAAGCATTAATCTAACACTCATGATATATGGGTCTGCGTATAAGTTCCTATTGTTAGCCCTTTTCATGTTCTCAAACAAGTACAACCTGGGCGTGGTCTTTTGATGAGAAATACACTCCCATCAGTTTTACTAGTTACGGTTACACTTGCCTACAATATTTTTGAAGTGCTCTCTTATATCGACCAAGTTCCCTGCCATTAGTTGAGTTTAGCATGTTACTACACGGGTATGCTAAGTACTCATCATTAGCATTTTAAGAATAACTATCAGACATGATTACAACAAATGGTTGTTAAAGCTAGCGGTGCATTGATATGTCTGAACCTTACTAATGACCAATGATCAAGGAATTACTTAGTTCCCTTTATTAGTTGATGATTGTCACTTGTTAATTAGCCGTTAGTTCATGAACTATTAAGCATTGTGGTCATTGATTTATTAAACACGTATTACCTACAACTAACTGGCAGTAATTAAGCTGTCATCCGGCCATTACAATCTTTAGTTCATCAATGAAGTACTATTAGTGGAACCGGTTGCATAATTATACTAATCGATGCTTAAGGCCTGCCGGAATCCGACATGTATTAGTTGAAATCCACCCTATCCAAAACACTGCACTGATCGGTTTTATCGGTCTGAACTCGATTGAAACGCTTCAATTAGCTACCCTTCGAGCAAATAGCCGGTTATTAAAAATGTCCAAACATCATTAGCAATTAATCTAACAGTGATCGTTGAAATAGTTAATCATCACGCAAGTTATCGTTAAAGCTAACGGGATGCAGTCGACCGCTTCACTCGCTTGGGCAGACCGGCTGGAGGCCCAGTCTGACCGGAGGCACTACCTTCACGAGCGAGCAGCACAGCGGTGGGAGAGGTAGACGGGGAGAGGAAGGTGGCTGGGGGTAAATAGGGGCTCACCCTGTCGTCGGTGGCTGCGGTGGGCCGCGGCATGGAGGAGCTCCACGGCGGCAAGGCGAGCGGATCTGATTGGAGAAGAAGGTGCTACCATTCCCATTGCCGGAGGAGACGAGGTCGTCGCAAAGGCGCTCGGTTGGGGCGGGGAAGGCGGCGGAAGCAAGCGCCAGGTTGAGGAGAAGTCCGACGGGACTTGGGAAGAAACCGAGGCGCGGCAGCTCCCGAGCTTGGCGGCGAGGTCGGCTGCTTAGCGGCTTGGGGAAGAGAGGTAGGAGCTCGGGACATGGAGAAGAAAGGAAGAAGGGTGGCCGGGCATTGGAGAAGCCGATGGAAATGGGTAGAGAACAGCAGTGCGCAGCAGTGGCCTAGCCACGCGGAGGAGCTGTAGGTGGGCCGCGTGGTCAAGGGAGAGGGGACGCGGCGTCAGGTGTGTGCATTTTTCTTTTCTCTTTTAATAGTCTAGTATTTCTGGCTTCCTTCCTCTTTTTGGAACTAAGATCTAACAGCAATAGGTTATTGAGCTGCATCAATAGTAAGAGATGTATAATATCCTTCCTTTATTATCACCACGACAAGTACGACAACCGTCACGGAAGGTATCACACATGAAGAGATACATGATCATGTTGTTTCTATCCGATATTTGAGGGTTGTAATAAGTTTAATTTCTATCTCGATTGAAATTAGAACTCATTGAAATATGAAGCGACCCCACACATCACTACATGGTGTAATGTGCTAGTTATTGACATAATATCATGAAAACTCCATCTCATTAATATTACATCTATCAGAATATACAACAGAAGTATAGATGATCCAACAACTATATTATTACAAACTCTAATATACAAAAGTTTACATATCAACTGAAATATAATAAGGTAAGTTTGGTCGAAGCTAACAGTTGAAATATAGAACTGAAAGTAAAAGCAGAAATCCATATGAACAAGGTTTTATTTTTACTACCATTTGTTCTGTACTATTCTACTCTTGCTCTATTTCTATTCCTTCTTGTTCCCCGTAGTTGATGTAGTAGTCGACTTCTTTGATTCCTCCAGTCAGATCTGACTTCTCTTTTTCTTCCTGGACTTCGAATTCCTCATACTTGACCTCTAATGATTCAGAGTCTAACAAAGTAGAGTTTATATAGGGGATGAGTACAAAAGGTACTCAACAAGTTCATGAATAGTAAAAGGTGTTTGAATGATTATTTCTACTAGGACATCAATCCTCAAAGAATATATATTTTTCCAATAACTTTTCTAGACAAAAGTCAAGTTTTAATATTGTATGTTCAAAAGGTTTCACGGGTTATTAGAACCTCCGATGGTTCCTTTCCCGCCACGATCATAGTTCATACCCAGAACAGTGAGTGACAATGCCACATATCAATACACTCTGCAGAGGTGCGCTACTTTACCCACAAGCAGTACTTAGCCTTCATGCCGGGTACAAGACCCATCACATTCCCATCAGTGCGTGGCCAGGTCTAAGGTTTCAAGTCATTTCACCCTTCTCTTGGGCAATATCTCCCCTTACGTAGTCGATCCAGTACCGACTACCCACCTCATCATTATAGCGTACTTTTCTAAAGATTTCAGGGGATATAACGCCTCCCCAAGCATAAATTCAGGATTTATCGCTCTCCTGGGCGAGGGACATAACGCTTCCCCAGGCGTTACGATACATACGTTCCTGGGAGATATTTTAGTAAGAATGTGCTACTTGACTCGCCTGTCCCATAACAGGTCTTGCGGTTAATGCTATCTATACGGCGTGAGAATGCCAACTGACATTTGTTATTAACCTTATTGTGATACCATATGCAATGGAACCCTGACCACCCCATAAGTTCCATACCGAGGTTCCACTACCCACCAATATATGATTCAATGAATCATACTGCAGTCTATTTATTAATTATCACAAGCCAAGTGATAAGAAGACAGAATTTGCATATATTTTGGTAGAAATAATTCACAAACATGGACAAAAAATGAACTTGTCTTGAGATGGATAAGAAGTGTAGTGAGAGGTTTCTTCAGATGAAATCGGTAGAACTTCGGGATCTAAAGTGGAATAATAGTCCGATAAGGACTAAATCCAAAAATGGCAACTGTTTATGTGTATATGCATACCTATGTTGATGGAGGTTGATTTACAAAAATTGGTGCTAATTTATGGAACAATGTGGACTACCTTGTCGAAGACAATGCAATAGATAATATTTATTATAATCCCCTTGATTTTCTTATCTGCTCTATCTTATGAGTTAATAAAATTTACTATTAACAATTTCTTGCGTGTTGGAGTAGCTATTACAGAATTTAATTCTATAATTTATAAAATTATTTAAGGTCATTAAAATTGAAAAATCTTGAATTTGAATTTGCGGAATCATAGAAAGAGTATTGGATTTCTTTCTAAAGATATATATAGGTATTATTAAAATTGTAGAAATTTCATAATTTATTTAAGTTGAATATGATTTTAGATTTTTGTGTTATAAAATCATGAAGCATGAATTCTTCCTTAAAAGATAGAATTAGAAAAGGTTTCTAAAAATAAAAGTTTCTTGTTATACTAGATTTGCGCCGGCCTGGCCTTATTTTGGTCCAAGGCCTGCTTAGCCTGCTCGGCACCTGGTTAGGGTTTTTACCCTAACCGACCGACCTCGCCTCCTGCATCCTCTCTCTCCCTCACACATTTTCCGCGGCCGCCCCCTAATCTCTCTTGCTTCTCCCCTGATTCTCCATGAGCCATCGCCCCACTCTCGGTCTCACTATCGCCTCCTTCTCGTCCTCGCCACCGTCGCCTCTCACTCGGCCTCACCGCCGCCGCCTCTCCGGTGTCGCGTACTGCGGCGATACGCACAAACGAAGTGCCTTCTCGACTGTACATATCACACAGAGTAGCCCGACAGAAGCATTGCAGTGGTCCATATATTACAAACTTGAAGTACAAACTCAAAGAACGACATGAAGTATTACAACTGTTTCCCAAAAGTACGGGAAATTTAAAACCGTTATCGTTTGGCTACAGCAAAAGACTTTTCTACAACTCTCATTGACCCGACTTATTATATCTAGTCGGCTGTGTTGTCGTCGCGGTAGTCGTAGTAGTAGTCCACGCCCTCTTCCTCCTTCGTCGATGTCGGTTCTTCAGCTTCTTCTTCGTCGACCTCGACGTAAACGATCTCCTGCTCTGTCGCCCACTCACAGTCTATTCAAAGGAATTAAGATAGAGGGATGAGTAAAGAAGGTACTCAACAAGTCCAGGAATAGCAAAGAGGTGTTTGATGCACTAGCTACTGAGAACAGCAATGCTCTCCAAAGCAATGCAAGTTTTGTAAGATAAGAGAGTCAAGTTTTAGTTTAGAAGACTAATGATCTCCTGTTTCACAAACTGCTAGGATTCCCGATGAATCCCTTTCTTGCCGGGTTCGCAGTTCCAACCGGGAACACGGAGTGACTCAGCCACAATTCTATACACTCTGCAGAGGTGCGCAACTGTACCCACAAACGAACTTGGTCATGTGTTTGAGTTTGCAAGGCTCATTCACATTCCCCCCGATCACAAAGTCTTTTCACCGCCCGCTCGATCATACTCCGCGTCGTAGTCCGTACAGGACTACCGGTCCCCAATTCAATTGTGGCTAACCCAACGGTCAATACCACCTTTTCAAATAAGATGTGGCTAGTCCGGCGACTAATACCACTTGAATAAATTGTGGGCAGCCCTATGGCCGAACCACATCAACAACTGTGGGCAGCGCTATGGCCAAACCACCTTCCCGGTAGCCGATCCCACTACCGAGGTCTTGCGTTCCTAGGGGAGTATGAACCTAGGGCAAAAGTACTTCGGCTCAGCCCCGCCCATACAGGGTATGTGGTATGCGCGATCGCTACGGCCCTTGAACTCAATCGATCATTGGTTGCATTAACTTTATATGAAACAAACCCGTGTGATGAAATCCACCTTCCCAATGTGCCATCCGGCACCCATACCAGGATTTCACCACCCACCATGCCATCGCCCAAGAACCGGCGATCCAAAACAAAACAACAGTTGATTCATCTTTAGAAAATAGATTTTTGTGCATGTTATAGACAAGAGGGAAGTTTTGTAAAACGTTCTCAACGGACATGAACAAGAAACTGGACTTGCCTGGTAACGGATAAGTAGTGGAGTTCGACTGGTCTGCTTGCGGAACTCCGGCTTCTGAAGAAAAACAATAAAGTCCGATAAGGACTTATCCAGAAGATTTTCGAACATGAATGCAAATGACATGGCATTATGCATGCGAGAAAATGGTGCACTTAATTTGCTTAAATGGATTCAATTCTAGATCTTTTAGATATTTCTTGAAGGATTTGGAAATTTCTAGAAATTTGACTTGAACATCAAATATTTAACCTTATATTAATGACCACCTCACTCAATTTAAATCCTGGATTGCTTTACCCATAAATTCAACATTTTTACTCCGACCCATTGAAGAAATCAACTAAGATCCTTGGAATCATTTTTAAGAGTTTAGTTTTATGTTAGAGAATAACATATTTCCCTCAATTTGGAATAACCTATTACTTAGGTATATATATGCATCTATATATTTTCCTAACCCCATTTTTTCTTACCTATTTCTCTTTCTTTCTTGCTTTAAAGAAGCAGAAATATATACATCTATATATATATATGCAGATATATTTTCCTTTTAATCCTCTTCTTAAATTCATTTCATTTCTCTTTTATTTCCAATCTCTTTCCCTCCCTTTCTCTTCTTCTTCTTTTTTTCCCTTTCTCGGTCATACCCGCACCCGGTTCCTCTTGCCTCATTCCTTACTCCAAAATCCCTAAATCTTCTTCCTCCACTCTCTCTCACCCATGCGCCGCCGCCGCCTCAAAATCTCGCCGTCGGTTCTCCCTCGGGTGCTGGTGCCGCTCCGGCACTTCCCCTCGGCACCACCGGTCTCTCGGCCTTCTCCACTGCCCTTGGTCTCGTCTGAGACCGGCGCCGCGCCGGTGCTCCCTTAGGTGCCACCTCGCTGGAGTGCTCGTCCGGCTCGGTTCCGCCGCTGCTTCATCTCGGCATCGCCTTGGTAGCGAGCTTGAGGCTCGGGTCCAGCCTGCCTCCTCAGTTGATGCGGCCACCCCGGACGCGTCGCCCTACGCTCGGCCGCTCCAACCACGTTCGTCACCGCCGGACGGCGGTGAGTTGACCGTGCCGCAACCGCGGTGACGCGCCATCTCCAGGTAACCCTTCCTAGTCTTCCCCTTTCTTCTCTCAATTTTCCCCCAATTGGCTCCTTTGGTTCTAGGGTTCATGCTGAGGTAATTTGGTCCGATTAATACTTGATTAAAATTTGGTTATGGCTCCAAATCCCTAGCAGCTAATGGTGATGTGCGGTGGTATGGATCCTAGTCTTCACATTTTGCTATACACAGATGCTAGAAATTTTGTTAATTATCTGCCATCTTAATTGTTTGCTACTGAGAATGCTTGCCTCCGAAGTGTTATTTTCTATGTGATCATGTGTGTGTGTATGTGTGCTTCATATGTCTTACTAACAGCTGTTATACTTGGTCATTAGCTAAGTTAACAAGTACTTTGATATTTGAGTTCCTCTTCTTCCAATCTGTTAAGAACAGATGCTAGCCGGGTCTCAGTTATTCTTTGTTCCCTTTCTTATGCACAAACCTATGTCAGTTTGTTAACTGAGAAGAACAGATGCTATCTAAATTTTCTTACAAGGTTTCTGTGATGACAAATTGGTTCTGAGGGTCCTTATTAACATGTTAAAATGCATGGGTATAAAGGTTTTGCGGTGCTAAGTTAAATCCTTACTTTAAATTGGTCTGGATGAGGTAAGATCAGATTCCTTTCTTTGCTCCTCCTCTACTCGTGCTGATCCTTCTCCTCTCCTTGGTGGCCTTCTTGTGCTTGGCGTTCGGTTGCTCTAATGGCTGCCTTCTATTGGTGATCAATAGTATGAGTGGTTGCTGCTATTGTGGTATTGCTCTATAGCGTGCGGTTAAGAAATGATGGTTCACTCTATCTACTGCCTTATGTTATTCTACTGAGCTCCTGAACTCTCTCTGTGATGATTACATCCGGCTACCTCATGCCACTGCTGCTACGTGGCTAACTTATTTGATTTTTGGTTGCCTTCTTCAGTAAGAAAATTGATTCTAGTCAATTTTTATGATCATTGGGATAGCTCCTTCGGTGGACAATTCTAGTCCCTTTTGCTGCCTCACTCGGTTGGATATTTACGGCTTGCCTTACAAGCTAAGCCAAGGGGTATTTTTGATATTGATCAAACTTACATGCTGGTGCCATAGCATTCGATGGATGACTGACATCCTTGAGCTTTCTATTGACTCTACTCACTCCTTACGGCTGCTGAACATATATCCCGAGATGGTTAATGCCTAAACTTAACATTTAGCTTTTGATTTGCAAAAGAATTTTCTTTTAAAACAAAACTTATGGAGGCAATTTAGTTGTAGGAAAAAATAAAACTATTTTCATACTTTTCTCACCTCTTTTCTCCATATGTAAAATATTAGATTGAGTTGTCCGATGAGGGTCTTAGCCATGTGGCCCTCGGACATTTTTTTTAAAAAAAATTGTTTTACAAATCTATTTTCAAAACTAAAATTTATCTAGGTCATCGGCACGATTTTGCCCCCGCGGCTAACCCCGCGGATGTCGGTGGAATTGTGCCGATAAGACCAACCTTATTTTAAAATATGTTTTCAAAGCCCCGATTTCAAAAACTCTTGCCTCCTACAGCAACGGCGTGATTCCAACGGTCTCGAGTGCCCCTACTCGATGACCTCGGATGATCGCCAACATTTCCGAAGGGTTTCCCCCATTCAGCTCTCGGTGTTCCACGACGACTCAAGATCTGAAGACCCAACGACTCGGAGATTAGGGTTTAGATGATGTATAGATAGAATTGACAAGATGTAAATTTTTTCCTTCTTCTTTATTTATTCAATTGTAACCATATTGTGTCATGACATTGTAATATTTATTTTATCAATAAAGTTCAATTTCAATTGCACTTACTATGTACAAATACTATATGCCATGTGTAACGCGGATGTAATGCGAATACACAACAAACTCCCCCCTCACTCTCCAACTTTCAACGTTCCCCGGTAGAATTCGGTCAACTCAGCAGCGCGAGTTAAACGAACTCCCACCTCACGTCGCTTGCGGTTAACCTTAAAAACCAGGGTTCTCACACGTACCTCGCTTCCGCTCCCGTGGCCTTGTCTCCTGTTTCCCCTAGCTACGCTGCCTGCTCCCATGGCCGAGCTCTGCCGCCACCACGACCCTCCGCTTGACGTGCTCCTAGCGACGCGGTCGCCACCATGAGGTCCAAGGTCGAGCCTTGCTCCAACCTTGTTTCCGGCTCACTCCCGTCTCGGTCGTCTCTGGCTCACTCCCACCTTGGTTGCCTCCTCGTCTTCATCCGCGGTTGCTCTAGGGCTAGCCACCATGGTTCGGTGGACCTTGTCGTCCTTCCGACGACTGCTCCTAGAGCCCTCGGACTTCGATTCCTTCAGCAGCTCTCAGTGCCCTGCCATCGGTGGATGGCAGTGAGTTCACCGCGCTAGCAACCCCGGCCTCAAGGTGCTCCTCTAAGCATGAGTATATCCCCTCTTTCCCTAACTATGTCCTCCTAATAGTGCTATTGATGATTGAGGATTCGACATGGCTTAATTTGTACTGCCTTAGGGTTCTTAGGACCTTTCTGCCATGTTCATACTAGATGTTTCATATATTTGATAACTTACTCTGATAAGAACAGATACGCATGTATATGAATTAGTTGGCTTGTTTGATTGATAAGGATAACTGCTATACTTGTTTTAGCCTAAATTTTTTATTTACAGAAACTAACCTGTTCTTAAGGTTTATTCCAATTGTTGATGCTAACTGATAAGAACAGAGACATATATGTATATGTGAGTTGGATGCTTATTTGATTTCTTTAATGGGAACAGATTGCTATACTTTTTCTTAGTCTATGCTCGCTGATGGCTTATTTCTAAGATATATCTACTCACATATGTATGTGATGCATAAACAAATGCTACCTTGATTCTTGTTAGAGAGGTTTATTATGATGAATCTTTGATTCTGATGAGTGGAAAAAGATAAGAACAGATTCTACTTAATTAATCTTTGTGATGAGTACTATAGCTACATAACAAGCTATAATCTGAGAGTATAGCTATTCTTATATATATATTAGGTATTCTACTGGTATGAACAGATGCCATATTAGATCTTTGCTTATTCCTTCTTCTCTTCTCTGGTTTTCCTTTCATTAGTTATGAAATTGATAAGAATAGATATCTATTCTTGATGCAATAGATGATTCAATTACCTAACGCAGATTATTTCTGTGGAATTAGGTATTATCTTCCTTCTTTTACCTTTTTATCTCTATCTCCTCTCCTCTCTTCTACCTTAGCACTTTTGAAGCTTGCTCTTGAGGAAATTCTAGAACCTGCTTTTCAGGCTTTGCCTGCTCCTCCTAGCTGCCTTGCTTATTTCTCTACTAGCTAGTTCCTTACTACTAATATTGGATGGTTATTGGGTTGTGCTATGGAATGAAAATAGAGCACCTAAGGTTCTATTTATAGGCACTTGAGGACTAGTGTGCTGGAATTTCGAAATGGCCTGTATTTGACACCTATACTGGCGACTCATATGGTAGATGATGAGTGTGCTGCTTACATCGCCTTTTGAGATTGATCCTAATCCACTTTAAGCTTGAGGAAGCAACTTGCTGAGTTGGCTGCCCCTTATCTACTTGTTGCCTTACCTAATGACCGCCCACATGGATGCCTATCAGTGACCGATCCAGTTTCGAATTTAATTATTGTGTTAAACTTGGATTAACTGGATCATTATATAAATGTTAATCTGGTTTAACTAATTGATGGTTGCCTAATCATGGAGATTAGTCTAAATATAAATTGGCTTATGGAACTCAATTAATTAATGCATTGGTTGGTTGCCTACTGTTGCCTTCATTCGTTGCCTAAAAGTCTTGCTTAAATATCTCCTCATGTACTATTGCCTTCGAAATAAATGGTTCCATCAGTCAGTTTGTTAATCCGTTGAAGCTAAACTGGTTCTTTAGCTTCAGAAGGCTAATCTCCAAAATAAAACAAACAATTTAGTTCTAACCAAAGTATTCCTTTGGAGTTTCATTTCCCATATGCAGGTGAAGAAGAAAGAAAACACAAGGATAAAGAGAAGAAAAGAACAACTTATCGGAAATTTTTCTTTTATTCATTTCGTTGTAACAATGTGATGTAATCTGTTTTGTAATATTAATCCTGTTGATAAAAATTTATACTGGACATTGATATCTTTTAATTATTGCCTTTTAAATATTGGATTTGTATTTACTTGTGTCACAATCTTTTATTCACAATGTGTGTAAATCTATATTAAGTATTCATTTGAACCAATGTCTTATCAAAAAGTTTAAATTTATTCTAATCTTTAAGTATTCATGAATGCAAATAGATGAATTCAACTCCTAATCTCGACATTTAGGTTTTATAAAAATACGGGTCTTCACAAAATATTCGCTAGCCATGTCTTTCCTAAGTATAAGTATGGGCTACTATTAGTACATTCACTGATTTTGCTTCTATTTCGTGGAATGAATATTATCGACTATACCCCTATTATATAGCTGCCACTTGAGATGATTTAAAACTTGCTATGAGATATAAATTCGTACCACCATATTATATATGTAACATGCTTTACAAATTGTAATATTTACAACAAAATAGTGCCACCGTGGAAGAATACTATAATGTTTTACAAACTACTTTGTTGCTATGATATAGAAGAATGTGAAGAAGTTACCATGAATAGACTTGTGAAAAGCTTAAATGTGATATTTATGATATACTTGTACATAAAGAATATTATTATATCAATCGTTTGTTTTGTCTTCCTTGCAAAGATGAAGAAAAAATAAAGAGACAGATACATGAGGCAAACAAACACTTGATACAAGTCCTCACATCACGAATTGCTGCAATTGACCCTTCTACCATCAATCAACATAGTTTGCTGGATTGCTATCCTGCAGCTTTATTTAGCTCGGCCTGTCTCCCAAGAATCGAACTAAATTGAATCTTAACTGGAGTAGCTCACGTCATCTCAAAAAAAAAGGTGGAGTAGCTCACGCAAATACTTACTCCCTCTTTCTATTCGACCATCTACACGGTCTCCAACACACATCCTTAACATTTGTTTTTTCAGTATATATTTTTCAAACACCTCATAAAATTACTGCTATGAAAATGTCTTTGTGTTATGCCAAATACAGAGATCGATATTCTACCATTTGGGCCTGCTCCGGTCGAATTCTTCAGACCGAAAGACAGGAAAAATATTATGGACATATTCTTTTCATGGTTACTCCTTTTTTGCATCAACCACTACAAATCCCAATCAGAGCGGGGAACCGGCCACAGCAATACCAGACCAACAGAATCAACTCCGGACTTTTGCATGACAGGTCTCTTCTCCTTTGTAGCTGGTGCCTGTATGAGCTATGAACATGACGCAACAATTTTGAGGCAACTCATGATCTAAAATGTTACCTCAACCTACATCAACACAACTTTTCTGGCGTGCATGTGAAAGAGGAGCAGATCAGGGGCAACTGCTTGGCCAGAAGTGAACTAATCTACAGAAGAATAGACCTGCAAAACTGATCACCATATGTTTTCTTGAGGGTCAGCAGTCAGCCGCGAGACTCATTGGGTTTCCAACAGATATTTGCAGACTGCTCTCGCGTTAGGAGAGCACCTGCAGCAATGTAACCTATCTTGCCTTCGTTACAAAATCTCATCCATCTTCATAGTTAGCCTCTTTCCTGTACCTCTAATGTCAGGACCAAGGTGGATGGTCCTCTTCCCTATTCTGTGGGGGATGCGGCTTCCAGCCTGGTTTCTCATCCCAGTACATGTCATAATATATGTGCCCTATTTCACGGAGCTCCTGGCAGCACCATATGCCTACATACCTCTTCACACGATTCCGAAACTTCGTCTCCACAGCCTGGTTGTAACAATTAGATTTAAGATGGGAAGCTTTTATTAAGAAATTTAGCAAAAAACTGTTTAAAATGAACAGAAGCTTACTGCATCAGCAAAACCTCTGAAGGCGTCAACCATAGAGGAGAACTGTATGATTTTTACATTCTTATACGACGAGAAGACATTCAAAAGCTGCAAAAAAAAAGGGGCCCCTCTTCAGCATAAAGCTCTCAAACCATAAAGCAAACCCTGCAATAGCCTTTGTTAACAGTATTAGTTAAGGTCTCCTATTTTGCTTTCTATCGGGTGTGCCGATTCCTCTTAATTGACGGAGGAGGTGTCCGGTGTATCTGCCTCTCTACACCTTTATGTTCAGTTCTTTTCAATAATATAACTGTACCACTTGTCTTCAGTGATAGACTGATAGTGGAATAAAAAAGACCCACAATGCAAACTTCAGAACTATAGCAGTAATTTCGAGTTAGCATGAAATGCCTTAATTTATTGCTTCATTATTTTTTCCTTTTTCTTCTTTGTTTTACAAATCCTTGCATATGGTTTTATCTTTAAATTCTACGCATAGGCATCACAAACTGTACAAGTTTCCTAAAAAAAAGCAAATTGCATGGTTATCTGCCGCTAAACTTACAAATAACAGTACATAAAGGAGTTGTAAGACATGAACTTTTACAGCAAGATAATCAGTTAAGGAGATTAAAGAAAACATCAAGGACAATTGACAATGTTGGGATAAGTGTAACCTTGTGAAAAAGTTGCTGTGTTTTGGACACAACAGAAACCAGATATTACAGGAGGAAACCTCATAAATTACCGTTTGTTCAGTGCTATTCCTTGGTAATAGAAGGGGTCTGTGTTTATTGGTTCCATTAGCTGTGGAGCATCTGGTGCTATGCTCATCGCAGAGCTGCACCTCAAGAAATGACTCTTTCACCTAAATCAAGACGCCAAACAGAAACCATTAGGAGACAAGCCCATTTACGGTAAAAATGGCTGCAAATCGCATAATGTTACCTGTTTAGGCAATGACGGATTCTCGAGAAAGGAGTATTCCCTGAAATCAATATGTGGACCAAACTCTTCCTCAGGGAGGTCGTTCATCATAACATGTACCTGTACAATGAAATCACCGAGCTGAAGTAGGAAAGTTTGTTTCATGGTTGATGTACAACAATTAGTTAAATATAATATATTTCAACTCACAAGCAAGACCAGTGTATGGATATATTGCTTCTCTATAATTTGAATTCAAGAGAAACATTTCAAGTTTCCACATATATCAACTCTTTCAAACCACTTAGATATCCGTCACTGCTCACTGTACTTGTCTGCCCTATCTATCATGTATTGGCAGGTCAGGGAACTTTATTTCCCTCTACTGCCGACCAGTATGAAACTTTATGCTCTATCTACTCTCTCTGTTCACGGATGTTTGGCATGTGACGAAAAAATGTGTTACACTTCACATTCCATAGACATATTTCCCCACAATACCCAAGGTACATGTGCCAAAAATCCTTAATTTCACTTTGGCATTGTTATTCCTGTGATAGTTACTATGTCATACTTTTGCCATATTTATCCAAAACATGATTTACCTTGATATTTATATTTGGCCAAAAGTATCACGTATTTGTTAAGAGTTGGAATCTACGATAATGCAAAATGCAGGTTATGGCACCTCTACTGCAGGTAGGGTAATTGCAAGAGAACGAAGAGTGGTCCTAAAAAATGTCAGACCATCAGTGATTGATGTTGAAAAAAGGTTCTTGGTAGATACTGTGGTCCGGGTTAGAAAGTAACTTGGTCCAAAGCCACCAAAATTTAGAACAGAAAGCACAGCATGGCAGGCTTTACAAGGACAGACCTTGGAAGAAGACTGATCGATAGACTTAAATAGTATATTCCAATTGCCTCAATTAAAAATGGTGTCTGAAATTCTAAAGTTAGCGGATTAAGCAACTAACATGATTTTCTACGTTTCTTGCTTGATTTTTATATGATTTTCTTCAGTGCGAAATGTGAAGAATAATCCAGGCCATTTGATCACTAGGTGTAGCCATGTGAGTGGTTCAATGGGTTATAAGGATGTGTTCTTAAAATTGCCACTTCTCCAAATCCGGAAGACAGGATTCTAGGACTATCCTTTTGGGCAAAGAATTTTAAGCATACTTCTTCTCCATTATCTATACCATATTATATTCTCGTAAGATGAAACACTTTCACTTAACCCTAGATGCTTTTGCAGAATGTTTCAAATACTCCAATTCAGTCGACCCATGGATGAACCTATCTGTGACAAATCCTGAAAAAAATATAACTCGTACGACAACTAATTACATAAAGGTAAATGCTACCTTCTAGCCAACTCAACATATAGCAAGGGGCAATTGATGCTCTGATGACAGAATATTTTCGAGTCTAAATTATGAAAGACACTTTTTGTTCCTTAAGTAATTACCTCAAATATATGATCCATTGGACAGAGAAAAGGCTGTCTGGTCATTGTTCCTTCCATAACTCCAGGATGTCCGAACCACATCCTATCAAGCCTGCACCATAATGGAGGCATTACCTAAAAGTACCAACAGTAGTCAGAAAGGGAGCACCCAAATGCTTGAACATAACTCAACAAATAAGATAATACTTCAAACGAAAAATGATACTATAAGCCCTCGAGCTATTTGTTTTGTTCAATCAAGCCCATGGACTATCATCCCCTACCCTCTCTCCCTCCCTATTCCGTTTTGTTCAATCAAGCAAGTAGCAAAATATGTATTAAGCAAAGATGGAACGCTGCATCAGCACATGTAATATTAACCATGGAAAATCATAGCATATCAGTACTCATGTCAACTTTTGTTTGAAGTCAATTCACAAGCAAGTAAATATTTCTGGAAACAGAACGCATTCTTTTGGAAGAAATCAAGTTCAATGATATGCTTACACCTTAACAGTGTGCATGTCCACGATCATGTACATTAAGCATGTTTGCAATAAAAAAAATCTAAAGAGAAGATAATCATGAAGTTTAAAAATTAATTCAAACTTGAATAGCAACGGGGAATTTCACTGACCAGGGTCCGCTTTAACAAGGAAGCAATAGCGAGTGCTGTTCTTATTTGTTTCATCTGAAAAGTTTCGAGCACATGACTAATTATGTAAAAAACATACCATTATTAATAATAGAAGTGCAACCAGAAATTCGATGAAATATAGATATGGCAGCAGATACCTGGTAATTGACCAACACAAAATGAGATTCAACGGTATGGGCACCATCTAGTAGCAATTTTTGGGAATGTTAGGTTTAAATGATAGGAAACCTCCTGCAACATGAGACCACATAAATTATGGACATGATGAAACAGTAATGAGTAAAACTATATTTACTATCCACACAGTGTGAAATGCACCAAGCAATTAAACTTCAAGAGAATAAGAAGAAAAAAAGAAGAAGTGCAAAACCAATCTTTGAGGACCAAATCATGATGTAAGCATGACAATAACTTCATTTATTCAATTTTTTCTCCATTTTCCTTTGATTAAATGTGGTTGCATTATGTAATAGGGTTCCAACATCTATGGTGCCATTACGGTGACTGGTAAGCTTGAGATAATTATACAAGAAGCATACCAACACCAGAACACACCACCAAGAGCTGCAAGCATGAACTTCTATTCCCGAAGGTTGACTACAGTATAGTTATGGTGTATACAGTGAGCAGACCTTGTGAGTCATAATACGGTGGTTGATCAAAGAAAAGCATTGCCTCACGTAATCTATGGCGCTTTCCTTCAGTACCTGCATACTGGAAAGTAGTATGCACAGCATATGGTTGTAGCCGAAGCTGCTGATGCATGCCCTGACAATTCAAGAAAAGTATACAGAGCCGTTAGTTAACAATAGCAGACTATGAACTCTAAGTAGAAAATGGTGGAACAAAAGAGCGAGAACCAAACATCTGTAGAACAAAAAAAAACATAATACAACTGTGAACTAACAGAAAATATTATGACATGCAAGATTGTTAATTACCAACCTCAAACAAAAAATGCTCCTACCTGCACAAAGTACGTATGGCCACTGCAGAATATACTTGCTGGTAGGACTCCAAGCTTCAGTTTTCCATCATAAGAATATACAAGTTCATCTTCTTCTTCAACAGGCTGTCCAAAAACTTTGTGTATAAGATCATTAAAGGCATTCTGGTCCCATAACTTCTCATCAGATAAGATTAGATCTTTCCATTCTTTTGCCAGCCTTTTAGCAGGTTCAGTGGGTCGCCAATGGAAAATACCAATATTGTATGCGCCAGTCACTGTGGATAAGAAAATGGAGAAATTTGCAATGAGTTACATTCTTAAATTACAAATGCTGAATTTTTTTCAGAACTCAAAAGGATCGGAGTTCCTCGTGTCAGACTGTCACAAATTGATGGTGATTGATGCTAAACACAAAAAATAATCTTATTTTGTGGGTGAAGAACATGTAACTGAAAATCACAGCAGATTTCCATAACTATCGGAAAAACTCTGTAAGAAGAGTATTATTACACTTGTCCTAGTTCTCTGAGGATTTGGTGATATACTCTTGAGCAACAGTATTACAGAACTAGACCAATATATATTTTTTCCTCCGAGGTTTATATAAGCTAGCTGAGTGAGTTCTGTCTTTCTTCACTGACAAAATCTTGTTTCATTGACCTGCTTGCATTGTAAATACTGAAAAATCAGTTTTTATGTAGTTGAACTAAAGTTGATTTTAAATTTTCAATAACGAGGAATAACAAGAGAAATGATATATACCACATATTTGGCAGGGAGCTCGAATTGCCAATGATTTACAATATCAAACGGTCTAAAAAGGGCAAGGAGACTTCTCTCAGTAATTTCAGTTCTGATGGTCATCGGAATAAGATGGAGAATTTCTCTTCTCAACACTCAGTCTTGAATGCAGTGCAACATTGCAATGCGTGAGGAAATTACCTTCCCTCCAGTTCTCCAGGCTGTCGTCGGTGACGGTGGGTATGACCTGGTCGCTGGACGTGAGGAGATCCGCGTCGGGGTAGCGGGCGAGGTAGGGCAACGGGTTCTTGAGCCACACCATGTCCGTGTCGCACATGAGAAGCTCGTACCCGAAGGGCAGGAGCGCGTTGATGAGCAGCACCTTCTCCCTGCCCATCTTGTGGAAGGTGGGGGACCCCCAGCCAGCGTCCTCCGTGACCATCCTGCTGCCCATGTCGAAGACGGGCACGCCCTGAGGTAGAGCTCCCGGAGCAGCCTGGTGTCCATGGCGCCGACGAGGAGATTGTCGACCCCGAGGCCGGTGAGGTGGCGCACCCAGTGTGAGGATGAAGTCGAGGAAGGCGTAGTTGCCAAAGGTGACGACGATGACGCCGTCGCGGGCGCGGGCGCGCACCATGTCGCGGGTGAGGCGGAACGCGCGCGGCCGGGGCATCCACGACCCCGCGGCGGGGGCTTCCAGATGGGGCGGTTGTACATGGTCTCCGGTTCGGTGGGGCTGGAGATGGCTGAGAGGTTGGTATTGGTGGTGGTGGTGGTGGGATGACGGCGGGGAGGGGAGCGGGGGTGCAGCGAGGGAGGAGAAGGAGAGGAGGAAGAAGACGGCGGAGACGGCGAAGCCGCCGAGGATGGCGCCGTAGATCCCGACGAAGACCGGCTTGGTGGATTCGGCGGGGCACCACGCCGCCGCCATTTCGCCGGCCGGGTGGTCGGAATCGCCGGAGGCGGAGTGGGTCAGCGGGCGGTGGTGGGGGCGGTGGCTCTTCTGTCATGTCTGTGGCGTGGGGCAGACGCGGCAGGTGGGGGCGAGGTGGGGAGCGGCGGTCGGGCCCACTACACGGTGGGTGCTAGTGCGGGCTGGGTTGGGTTGGGTCCGATTGGTTCGAGGCCACCGTCACGTGCACGGCAAGAGATCCCGTCACGGCGAAGCTGCGCGTACATGCACCTTGGATCCGTTTGGACACTGCACTGCGGGGTCCATGCATGGGTGTGTTTGGTTCGCATGAGATTTGGCGACGACTAGGGATATACCGGTGTAAACGTTTATACAGCGTGACGGAAATATTTTACTAAAATATACATGACGAATTATTTAAAATAATATAATAATAATATATACTAGCCAAATACTCGTACGTTGTTACGGATAAATAAATAAGATTATAGAGATTATTGAATCATTGTTACCGCGTTTCATGGCACGCTTCTCGGTTTCGTCTAACCTCTTGATTGAGCTTCATTCCGGTGGAACTAAAAGTCATTTGCGAGGGAGTATTATTTTGGACGGATTTGGATTTTTGAATTTAAAGTTAGTGATGAGCAGGACATCTATTATGATTTTCACACAGACATATGATTTATCAAAATTTTAAGATGATCCCCATATGTAAGGAGATGGGGAGAAAATGTATGGGTCACCGCCACCAATGACACATCTTTATAAGAACTAGCACAATGCTCGTGCGTTGCTACATATTAAAGAAAATATAATATATGCTTAAGAAGATTATACTACCATTTATGCTATATTAGATGATCACACCAGCTCTTATCTCAACCATTTCTGTTGGGCCCAATTGTGGTCTACCTGAAGGTGGACGGATCGCCACCACCAATGGACATCTTTATAAGATATGAAAACAAATTCTAGATTTTTAGGGGGACAAACTCATGATTTTTGTTGCATTGACAAGCTGTTACAACAAAGTTATTCTACAACAGAAGTAAATCCTGCTGAGATGATTTTCTAGAAACAAGTTAGGTCCAGCCACGCAACAAGATCTGAAAGTTGCTATAGCAAAATCATTGCACTTTTGAAACATATTTTATCTTGATTACAAAGGTGCACTTATGCAACCAATGACTTGGACAAACTCGGAAAGAATGTTTTACATAATTACAATGTTATACAATTCGAATCGCAACAAAATGAAATACTATTACAACAAGATCCTAGAAAACAAACTACTATGTATTTGCAACGTCATCTACCAATATTTGCAACAACAAAAAATATACGATGGTAACATAAAAAAGGCTCATGCCCTGGCAAGGGATGATGTTGTGATTGTGGCAATCTCCTCAATGGTGGCGATGATGCGCAGGTCAGCGGCGGTGGTAGGAGGTGGTCAGTGGATTCGGGAAGGACGACGCGGAGGTCGTCGTGGCCGCCGCATAAGAGGTTGGGGAGAGGTCACTAGTGGTGAAGGGAAGGGCGCGACGAGCGCCGGTGCCCTGCCTGGCAATCTCCACATGGGTGTTGAGCGGGTTGGTGCTGGTGACAACTAACATTGACACCGAGGGACATGGCGGCGACAAGGAAGTGGACATGGAAGGTGGTCCGAACGGCCCATGGCTACGTCAACAAGCGCGACAATGCTTGAGTGGTGGCGGGTGGCATGCCAGAGCTTGGCGAAGGTGGTCCGATGGCTCGTGACGGCATCGACGAGCGTGACGGCGCCTGAGTGGCGATGAGTGGTAAGGTGATCACGTCGACGTTGAGGTCTATCGAGAGCGGCACGTCCGCGCGCTTCCTCCAGAAGGCATGCGTCGTGACGCAGTAGCCATTCCCCATTGCTTCTTGTTAGGAAACCTTCTAAGTCAAGCCACCTAGGAGGTGGCACCATCTTAGGAGGGGAGGTTTTCCTCATTTGTGGACACTTATCTTGACCTTCAATTAGGGGTTTAGTCTATAAATAGGGATATTCATAATTGTATTGTATATTTGATGAGAAGAGAAATAAAGAGAAAGAAAGCTTATGCCCCTACATCCTTGTGTCTCATTTACTTTACTGTACTTGTATGCATGTTCTCCGTTCGTCTTCTACCACGACGCCGTCTCACCTCTTCATGCAACCTGAGGACCGGACTCACGGGCAAAGGTTGCACAACACGTTATCAGCACGACGCCCCCGCCAAGCCTTCTTCCTCTAGTCTTTACATCGGTTGAGGAGGTAAAGATCGATGAACATGTGAAAAATGGATTCCCTATGCCGTCTAGATTCTGTTTTTGTAATCATTATTGGCATCTAGATTGGTTTCGTATTTTATCCACAAGTGAAGCTTCTCGGAAATGATGCCGATAGAAGTCGCTGGCCAAGCCGATCGTTCCTCCCAAAATAAGAAAATCCGTCGCTGACTCCAATCACCCGGCCAAGCCGATCGGATCGAGGAGTTGTAGATCACCATGGGAAGATGACGTGTGTGCACAAATACGCCGCGTTGCCGCCGTCATGCTCCCCCGCACGGCAGCATTGACAACGTGGCCATGAAGCTGACGCTGCCGCCAAGGCCACCGTGCGCGCGCATGCCACACGGCGGTAGTAGTGCCGCGCCATTGCCGTCTAGCGCGCTGGCCGAGCTGGCTGTGGCAGCGGCAGCACCGCGCTGCCCGGTTGCTGCCACCCGCACGTGGTCCGCGGGGCTGCCGCGTCGTCCTGCATGGGCGCACTTGGCCCGAGCCGCCGTGTCGCCCCCCTCCCCCTAGCCGTCGCACAGGCACCACCAGCCCGAGCCGCACGGCACTGCCTCCGGCCTTCCCCGGCGCGCCGCCGCCCTGCACGCTGGTGCACACCAGCGCCACCACCAGCCCCCACCGTCACCGCCGCTCGGGTGGTTAGGGGAAACCCTAACCACCTCCACTAATACTGTTTAATTAAATTGAAATTATTTATCTATAATATGATACCTTTTTAAATAGTTTAATCTTAGATAATTCCTAACTAATTCATATTTAGTCAGAAAAAATTTGAATAATAAATTAAAAATTTTAGAAAAATGAATGTTACCTATTTATGCTATGTTCATGCATGTTTCCATAATAGGAAAAATCAAAATCGACTAAAAAGGTGAATTTAATTATTTTCTCTCTCGTCGGAGATCCTTCGAAATGCTATATCTTAAGCAGCCGAGCTTCCATTAATTTGATTTCACTTGCATTAGTTCTTATTTTGAGAGGACTATGCCATGCCATGTATTTTATATCTTAATCATGCTAATGAATTTTCAGTAGTAATAATATTTTTCTCGTGTTGGCTAATTCTCAGTTGTCTAAATTTTTTGTAAATCTCAATCAACTAAAATTGCACATCAATTAGCCTAAAATTGCAGTTCTAAAAGTATGCAATTTTAGTGAAAAGTTACTGCAATTTTTAGTCTGTAAAATTGCACATCCTTTAGCCTAAAATTGCAGTTTTAGATGTATGCAATTTTAGTGAAAAGTTACTGCAATTTTTAGTCCGTAAAATTGTACTTTATTTTAGTGGAGATGAGAGTTGTTAGATTTTAATCTAAAGGCTTAAAAAGTGACTGAGATTTAAGAAAATTTCAAACAACTGAGAAATAGATATTCCCTTTAATCTGTATATGGCATCACATCTCGTTTCCGCGTTTAAGTAAAATCTTGTTTCCCATCTCTATTTCACTATACTTATAGTTATCTAAAGCCCTGCATATTGTCTAGCAATAAAACTAGATGCGACCACTTAAACCAATTCAAGTAGAGCTCAAGCCCGGGCTCAGATAGACACGCACCCAAAGAAAATTCATTCTTACTTGGGAAAACCATTTGTTTCTTATTTTCAGGTTGCGCAAGAGCACGAAGCTTCCCTGAGCGCAGATGGGAGAACGAACAAAAATCCAGTGACAGAGAGTGGGAAATAAGATCTTTTGACTATGTGGATAAGATTTCCCCCCATGGCAAAATCTAAAGCCCATCTTTCCTTTGAAATTTTGTTTTGTCCCTTAGCTAAACCAAAAAAAATCAAGCAGGCCATCTCAGTTCTCCAAGAATCCTCACCAGTAGCATCATCCACCCTGTCCTTGCCACCTCCCCACCACACAAACACACACTCCCATCTATCCATGCTTATATATGCCTCCTATGAGCACAAGAAGCTGATCTTTGAACACAACCATACCTGCAGAAACAAAGCCATTGATCGAGCAAGCTAGAGTAGACAGATCATACATAGATATCATCGGAGAGCACGCGCGATGGCCACGCTCTCTTCTTGCTGCCGCCTGACCAGCAACAGCAGCGGCGGCGCCACCGCCTTCCATCGCCGCCGCAGCCGGCCGGCACGTGCCGCGGCTATCACCTGCCGGAGCTTCTCGGCCGTAGTCCGCGCCGCCGCGGCCGCCTCTGCCACGGCAGCGGCTACGGCTGCCGTGCCGCAGGCCAAGGAGTAAGCTAACTGGATCCCCCGAGCTTGTTCAGTACACCTCCTGCATGATATGCATGCTAGGATTTTTAGTTAACGGATAGAACTGTTTAATCGTTTCAGGTGCTCGCTTCCGACGTGGGCAGAGTTCGAGCTGGGAAAGGCGCCGGTCTACTGGAGACCACCAACGCCTTCCTCCATCCCCGGTAAGTCGATGAATGTATCCATGGATGTAATATATAATTCGTGCATAGAAAATACTACATGTTAATATTACTTTTTTCAAATACATGTTAATATTTTCTGTGAGGGAAAGAAATTACATGCTCATGTTATACCTGGATTTGGTTTATGTGCAATAGTTCCAATTCTCCGTCCTTCATCTCTAGCTTTTCCGGAAAATTAATTTTGTTTTGTTCTAAACCATCCTTGCGATGTGTTGGACCATTGGTGTGGCAGGGAGAGGGCCTGACCCTGTTCTACAACCCGGCGATGACCAAGTTGACACCCAACGACCAGTTCGGCATCGCGTTTAACGGTAGCTAAATATATACCATTCGTGTTGAAGTGCTTGGAAAGATTAATTTGATTTCGGATCTCGGTGTCCAGCTAGCTAATCGCTTGAGGCTTAATCTGCAGGGGGGTTTAACCAGCCGATCATGTGCGGTGGTGAGCCGAGGCAGATGACGCTGCAGGCGAGGGGAAAAGCCGACCCGCCAATATACACCATCAGGATACGTGTGCCGCAGCATGGTTAATGCGCACACACACTGTTTTTAAGCTACTCTTTCTGTCCACAAATATAAGGCATGCATGGAATTTAAGGTCCAACTTTGACCAACAATTAAGCCAATAATTTTGAATTATATAATAAAAAAAATGATATCATTTGAAAATACGTTTGAATATGAATCCAATGGTATCACTACTATATCATATAAGTCAATAGTATTAGTTTAATCGTTGGTCAAAGTTAGACCTTAAATTCTGTGCATGCCTTATATTTATGGACGGAGGGAGTAATTAGTTATTATGGTAGAAAATTATATATTTCTTTTGGTGACATAGTAGTGTGTTGTTGCAGCCATGACCCTGATTTTCTCCTTCACAAATGGGAGGGATTGGGATGGGGCCTACACCCTCAAGTTCAGGGTTCCCAAACCCTGGCTTAAAAAGCCCTTGAGCTTCTTCAATGAGGTGAGCTTTGCTCCAACTCCAAGTTATTTTAACCTTTTGCTGCTGGGGTAAGGTAAACAGTCCACTACTTTCCACAGTGCCTTTCTGTGGTAAAAAAACACAAGATAGGGTGATATTTTTTTGGTGATGATGGTGCAGGGGCTGGCAGACGAGCTGAACATGGAGGGCGCCTGCGACAGAGCCATCTTCCCTGATGAAAACATTGTCATCACGAGCTGCGACATCGCCAGCTTCTACGAAGAGGGGGTAATTAACCAATGTCTCTCGTCTCCATGATTCCACTACAAAAACATTGCGACAGGGCATCACAAGATGATGATATATGTGGGTGCAGGGAGACCGGTGCAAGCTGGACATCGTGAGCGGATGCATGGACCCGACCTCGCACATGTTTGATCCACTGGCCACCGTCGATGACGGCTCCTGCCCGTTGGAGTCCGATTCCGAGGAATGAATGCCTTGAGTGAGTCGCAGCCTCGCAGCGTTTACACAGAGAGAGAGAGAGAGAGAGAGAGAGAGAGAGAGCAACCGTGCTGTGTGCTGCTCTCTTGTTCATTTGTAGAATGTAGTGGAGTGCATGTGATACGAAAGGTAGTGGAGTGCATGTGATGTGATATAGGAACAAGTGCCGAATAGCGAAAGAATTGTGATAGATCTAAAGGCTACACGACTGTGGCTGTGATATAGAAAAGATTTCTCTGCTTTTACTTACAATCAATCATTTCAAAATCTCATCAAATTCAACCTCAGTACTATAGTTGGATCATCTAAACGTGCCACTAGCCATTTTGACAAACTTTATGCTGCCATGCTGAGCTAGAAATGCACCCGCGTATGGATCAGCAAGAAGACCTGCCCAGCGCCCCACAAGAACACCAGGGCTTGGCACGCATCAAATCAGTAAGGCACGACTGTGTCGCTTATGTCTGGTACCAGATTAGCCCATGAAAACAAAGAGTTCAGTGATGTAAAATCCACAGGGTATTCACATAACAGCCTGCAACTGCATGCCTGCAATGGTCCAAGCAAACCAAACTGATTCAACCATGCAATTCGATTACAGTTCCATGACGCAAGGCAGCCAAACATGTTACGGTCACATAACATCATCACATCAGTACATTACTACTCTACAACAGCAAAGAACATTCTAACTACAAGGGCAAAGTCTAGTTGTAGCACGAAGCCATTCATATGCTGAGCCGCTTAGCCCCCACCAACCTGCCGTTTCCATGAGTCCTCCACAATGAGCTCATCAACTCCCCAGTCCTCGTAGCTGTTTCGACACAACATAAATAACAGTGAGGCTATAGTAAATGTAAGGAAGTCAAGAGAAGTGTGGCTTTTCCTTCAAATCTCACCTTCCATCAGGTAAGTACCGCCTAATTGTGAAGGGGATCTTGCACTCTCTCAGCTCTTTCATAGCAATCTAAAGTTACACAAAGACACAAGGATCAGCAGAGCAGGAAATTTGAAGACTAGGACTGAATCAACTGACGGTAACAGTCTCAATGAAAAGTGAGAGAAGTCATCACAAAAGTATTTGTGATAAATTATTGACAAGTGAGGTCAAATTTCATTTCATTTTCCCTTCATAGGAGGATTATTCGTGATAAATATTTATCATGCTTGTGATGCTATTAAATATTCAGTCTCCTTTTGTTCTTGAAACAGAGTTACAAATAATCCCTGGTTCCCAGAAGGGTGAGGTTTCACAAAGGACATCCTTTTGATACCACGGTATAGATTTACTATTTATATAGCATGGAGGGACTAATGTGAAAACTACAGAATGTCAAGATCAAACAGAAACATGGGTGGGACAAATATAAAAAATACTATGTGTGGGGATAGGGTACAGACACAATGAAACCTTTTACATGTTGGAACAAGGATATTGAAATCCATGGGACATACCATACAGGAGAAGGTGCATACATAACCAAGTCATGTATCAGATCAATTGTAGAATAAAGCAACTTCAACTCTCTGACCATCACACTGATCTATCAAATTCTAAGATTTTCCAAAACTAAAATCAAATCAATGCCACATTAATTCAGAGAGCAGCTAGGTAACGGTATCCCATCCAATTGCTAACAACAGAATGCACATCTGACACTGGATCCAATTTAATCAGGTGACCACTGATCCCCCGTATGTGAGGCTATGTGAGTCTGATGGATCTAGTTTAGTTTCACTAGAGATGGGATTCCGTTGCATAGAATTTCCCTTAAGTCAAGAGATATAAACAAGGTCGATTTTATAGCCTTTGTTCCGAGTTAAAAAAATTGCAGAAACTGATTATAGTATTGAAAAAACAATCGAATTACAACAATAATATAAATGGAGTAAATAAGAACCCTAACTAGCTTGTGCACGAGTATAAGAATTAACTCAAGTTCAGTAGAAAACTAAGAGTACTAAACAACTTTGTCAACTATATTATATGCTTTAATAGAAAATTACAAAATTATAAAGGAAGAAAGCAAAGGTTATATAGTGTACGACCTAATACACATTGCAGATACAATACTTTTCTGTGTCACTGGCATATTAAACTTCAAAGTTCAAACTCACAAAGGTGTAATTAGATACTAAAAAGCAAGCATTACAATGTTATAAAAAAATGAAAAAAAATCTACAGTTTCATCAGTGTTGGATGGATTGCAGACCCATTTATTTCCAGTGACTAACACTATGGACCATTCAACTATCAAACATGTCTACATTATTGAATCATAAATATTTCTAACAGTAACAGATTATTCATTAGTTCGCAGTTGGATATAAAGTAGATTTCTAAATAAGAAAATGATGTGGCTAATTATATGGTATGCAGAAGTAAAGTAAATGTTCATTGCAAAATACTATGGAGGTTTTACTAGTAAGTAGTAACTAGCAAGGAATGTACATGTAACAAGTGGAGCAGAAATAACGAAAATGAATCAATAAAGGCTATCATTCATCTAGAAATGTCCAGATTACAAATCTATGGCAGCAAAAAACTTATAGCTTTACCTCAAGAGGATCGGTTTCTCCTTCGAGCTCAACCATAACTGGAGCATTCATGCTACAAATAACATAGGGTGAATAACTTCATTGAAAGAACTCATTAACTGGCACAATACTCAGATATTCGGATAGAAACAGACCTTATCTGCAAAGCACGTGTACCCAGGATGCGTGCACGCTCATACTTTGTCATATACTTTGATGTTTTGCGTGGCGCGCGCAGTCTTTTCTTGTTCCTTTTCTTCAGCCTCTGCCCCTATCACGTCATCTGGGGCATCCTCATTGTTGTTCTCAGGGTCTTCTTCAACCCCTTCCTAGTCAAAAGAAGTACATCAGTTGAATGAAGCTATAGGTTATTCCGCTGAAGAATAACAGCAATATATCAGGACTGCACCTCCATCTCAGGTTCTGGAGGCTCATCCTCATAACTGCATAAGAAAGGAAAAACCACTAAATTCATATCTAAACACAAACACGTAATAATTGATATGAGAAGAGACATAGAAGGATATGGCTCAATATTGCATCCAAAGGAAGTGAAATATAAAATATATAAATCTAATTCTACTGACGTTAATGAACATATCTTTTGGTTGAGCAATTAGACCATGTTGCATAACAAGAGTGGCATCCTGAGAAGATAGACTTGACCAACTAATTCATTACTTTTAACCACCAACCTACCAAAGGAAATGCAGGTGGGGTCAAACTGAAAAGTGAAAACCAAATCACGAACAACACATTCTTATTCTAATCAGAAGCAAGACGTTACAGCTTCTGCTAATTCCGACGGAGCCTGTGCAACTAAACTTAAAATGAAAGATTTAACCATCACCTTGAAAGTTTGTCCTCACAATTCAGCGACTCACTTAAATTTCCAAACCAGATGGGGATTCACAAACTGCTCCACGGAGCTGTTACTCGACTCAATAACAAAATATATCCTATCAATTAATTACCAAGCATCTCTTAACCGTGAGAACCAGTACGAATTCAACATCGCCACCGCTTGCTTTTTAAAACCCAATCAACAATAGCTAGCTAAGCTTTCCCTTGAATCAAAGAACTCAACCCCGTACTCCCAAGTGGAGCGCCAAATCAATCACCCAGCATCAACTTCCATCGACCCAAATGTTATCAAGAAACAAAACGGAATGGGTTCGTCCACCTATCGAAACCCTAGCCTAGATTTTGGTGATCACACGAAACATGAGCGAGAGAGAGAGAGAGAGGGGCGAACCCCATGTCAACTTCATTGTAATCATCATCAGCCATTGCTCCCGCCGCCGAGCGCCGCTGGTTCCGGTCGCTTCGCTCGCTAGGGTTTCGCCGCTGCGGCTGCGTGGAGTGGAGGAGCGCGACAGGAAGGAACGAAGGATACGTGGGGAAGTGGGAACAGCTGCTCTGGTTCTGTACAACAAAAAAAGGGAGGGAGGGTGTGGGGTTGGGCGAGCACGAATCTTAAAAGAGTATATAACCGTGCACTGTGTCTTTAATCCATACCATAGTGGACAAAATTTTAGAGTTGAGCATAGGAGAGAGTGTCTAGTGACTAGTCTTTAGGTGATACCATGATACCAGTGTACGGTATCACCTTTAAAAATCCGTGAATAATATCGGAGAATATTTAGTATCGATCATAAATTTTCAAACCTAAATTCTATTCAAATGGACATCTTAGTGTAATAATGCGTCTTGGTATCACAGTATGACCTAAAGGTCGTTAGGACTAGATATGTTCTCTTGAGCACAAGAACTAAGAGTTTAGATAAACTACCACTTATACCTTTCATTTTCTCAATTGCTACTGCTACTTTCAACACATATGCATTAATTGCTCTGCTGGAATAGAGAATAAGGGGAATAGAGAAGAGCAATTATAAATTTGCAAAGTAGGAAGAGAGTTGGCAACATTGCTTTGGAATTGTAGAATGGCATGTATTTTGAGAAAAACTTGGGAAGGCTAAATGACATCTATTATGACACGGAAGGAGTATAGACTAAATGAAATAAACTGGATGCATAAGAAGTCTATTAAGTATATTATCGTAGAACAATTTCATCAAAATTTAGAAATCATTTTTGAAATTTATTATAGTCAAGTGTTTAATAACATTTACAATCCATCAAAATTGAGAGGAATGACAGGGAGCAACGTGTGGTAGCCGAAGAGGGGATTAGAGAAACACTGAAGGTATGATTTGACTTAGCGAGAAAGGATGTAAAGAGCAATTTAAAAGGGGTTGATTAAGAGACATAGAACATAACTAAAAGGGGTTGATTATGATAGTTAATGTGTAACTAAAACTGAATTTGCAAGGATCTAACTAAAATTATGAGCCGTCGGATTATAAAAAGATGGATGATTCAATCGTCTTGATTTTGTGATCTCTTACCTTTTATGAGGATGTAAAGAACAATTAATAGGGGTTGATAAGTGTAGAGTATAACTAAAGGGGTTGATATAAGAGTTAATGTGTAGCTAAAGCTGATTTGCAAGGTTCAACTAAAATTATGAGCTATTGAATATAATTAGATTGGTTGTCCAGATCGCTAAGATTCCACAAACTGTACCTTTTATATTGGTATAGAAAGTTACCACATGCAATGGGTAGATTACCACTGTGTCACTTTGCACCCATTTTGTGATAGTAAAACACTCTACATCAGGTCAAGTCAGTAATATTGCACTTTGCACCCACACACCCTCGATGGAGAAAGAAAAGCGAAAGGGGGACGGCGAATGCGAGCGGAGGCCAGCGATGGTTTTTTTGTAGCGGGTAGAGAGTAGGGCGTGAGAGGGGGTGTGGACTCAATACCGGGGTTAACCAAGGGACGGACACACACCAAGGGGCTGCTCTCTAGAAGGGGGGGATACATCACAAGTAGAAGTGGGTAACGAAAGGATCATGGGGGCCATCGGAGGGAAACGGCGTGGTGGGAATGAGGGAGTGAAACGGCGGCGAGTCCACGAGGAACTGGTATCGTAACAGTCTTAACTTATTACCCTTTCAATTTGTGGATTAGGGGAGGAGGGATTCTTGGTTCTCGACCCCGAAATTCCTAAAAAGATAACTCCTATGGTGAGGTGATAAGCGTGTAGTCCTATAGTATCATTTTGTACTATACCTCGATCATGCGAGTAACTGATTATACGCTGCCTCTCCGTAGCTATTTTTGAGACCGGATTCTTCTGATTGACGTACATCGTGTTGTTTCACTCCGACCTATTTCTTTCTTTTTTACAGTTATCCCTGCGCTAGACCTTCTTTTTTTTTTTATCTAGCGCCCCCCCCCTGATCTTCAGAATTTTTTTTTGTAATCCGCGAATTGTTAGACGGCTCTTCCTGTTATTTCGCCGTCTTTTATTCTGAATCGTCGCACTGCTTTATTTCGATTGGCTCCTTAACTATCCCTATTAATACTTGTCCCCGTACCCCCCCCCGTTGTTACTTATTTTGGTCTCACAATTAGTTTTTCTTTTCTTATTCCTTCACTCACTAAACGTGGTCCCCTGCTCCAATATCTAGCTGCATTTTTAATGCGTGTAGTCCTCCGTTTTCTCTTGTAGTATCTTTTCCTCTCTATTTCTTGTCTGACTTGTTAACACTTTTTTTTTTGTTCATTTTCCTTAGACTGCTCTACTTGGCCGCTCCCACGTCCCAATTTTTCCTTTATACCTACCACTTTTACTTTACCTGTCTTTATTTTCCTTCGCTGTTCAGTGGTATCTCTTCTCTGCTTTTTCTCCTTCTCCCTATTTTTTATTCTTTCCTCTTCCACGGTTCTCTTTTGTATCGCCCCAATTCTTTCCTTTGTGTGACGAAACAGAGGTCGCAATAATTACTCGACTCTTTAGACCTTGGCAATCTGTAGAGGTTTACTTATCCAACATTTGTGCCCCTTTCCCCCCTCTGTCCTTTCCCTTTCCCCCCCTTTCCCCTACCCCCCTCTCCCTTCCCTTTTCTTTCTCTCTTTTCCCCCACCCCTTCTCCCTCTTCTCCCTCGCTCCCCCCTCCTCGTTATACGACTTTTTTTCTTAGTTATATATTGCTTTTTTTGCTTTTTATTTTTTTCATTTATTTATTTCTATTTCGCCTTTATTTATTCTTATACTTTCTTATTTTTTTTGTATCGCTTTTCCGTTTGTTTTTTTTTTTATTTTTTTTTGTCTTATTTTTTTTTTTTTTTTTCTCTACCTTTTTTGTCTTTTCCTTTTTCTTTGTTTTTCTTGTTTTTTAGTCTTGATTCTTCTTTTTATTTTTTTTCTTTTATTATTTTTCTTTTTGTTCTACTCTCTTTATTCGTCATATCATTTATTTCCATCGCTTTTACAAAAACTTGCATGGGGACGTTACCATCCCATGCTGTAGAAAGGCATTACTAGGCCCCTAAGTATACTTGGGGGCTAATAACAAATTAATTTAAGGGACTAGTACGCATGTCACGTTATGAAACAACTTTAGTCTAACATGATTGATCAACCGTCGATTGGAGACACTAAAAAGGTGAAAGTATACGTGATGGATACATAGTCTCATTTCCCTCGTTTACTGACTCGAAAAGTTTTTTCCCCCCCACCATTTTGGGTTTTATAGGGGGGAAAAAGTTGCTATGAAGAGGAGTGTTACTAAAGGTTGAAATAAATTTGTCAGGCTTCTTATACTCATTAGAAGTTTTCTCAAAACGAACCCACTCAAAGTTTCCACACGGAAATGTGGTACATCTGTTTGACCGAAAGTATCCGGAGAATTTCTTCGGAGTATACGGGGGCAATAACAAAAAACTGGGTTTCTGGTCAAAGTATCGACTAGAGATCGAGCAAAAACTAATCTATGTTACTCACCCTCCGGAATATTCGAGAAATGTTCTAGGAGGTGTCTGCTTGTTTCCAGCCGGCAGTATCTGAGTGTATCTCTAGAAGATTACAATCAATTACCTCGGCGGAGTCTCCGGGATTTTTCCAGACACTAAGGGCCCCTTTGTCGAGTGGAGCTTGGGCATAGCAGATGTGGAGATAAGTCCAATCAAGCTGCTTGTGGAGATAAGGCCTCCAGATAATCAGTGTTAGTGTTAGGGCCTTAAGCAAGTAGCAACTCTTATGGTATAGAGAGGTTGTAGAACAAATATCTAGTACCCTTGGGTCCAATCCAGTTTGATGTTTTTTTAAAATTTTTAAATTATTTTGGATATGACATAATTGGACAGTATCCTACACATTTATGCCCCAACTTGACTGTACTCTTGTTATTGTTTTTTCTTTTTGCAAAGGCAAAAATCGGATTTTAGTTCTCCTAACACGCGAAGTAAAATTTATTATCACACTGGGCATTTTTGATTTATTCAATGATCAATTAAGTGTTGATTTGGATAGTTTTCACCAACTATGAATAAATAAAACGTTGGGTCTCTCGCTAATTTTAGCAAGAATACAATTGCTGCTTGTGAGCCTGTTTAATCATGACACCAAATTATCTGTAGCGTTTTGATCACATCTGAGGACCTTAAGCATAATGTATTTAACGGGTCATCATTTTGAAAAAAGCTATCCTGCTTACTCCTTATGGCGACGTCAGAGCTATGCATCACCGACAAGAGCAAGGCAGTTTATTCGAAGCACCATCAGTTATAAAAAATGGAAAAATTAACATGGCTTAACCCTAAATTACTATGCGTCTCGTACTCACCATCATCACTCACATAAAGAAAAAAATATCTCATTTCCAGCTGCTCACAAGGCTTTGAGAAGCAATATCTTCATGTCAGTTTGCATGCTCCGGCCTGCCAGTATAACATACTTAATAAAGATAAGGCATGCGTCCAGACCGCCAATTCTACAAACCTGACAGTTCATTCCAGACTGCACACACACGATTCAACAACCACCACCTAAACAACATACACATGTTCAGATACAAAACTGTTCTGAATATTCACAAAAGATAATAATCAAGAATATTAAAAATCACTTTTTCAGTATATGATAGAATATGAGAGGATGAAGAGAAGCGGGGGAGGCGGCCGCGAGGAAGACTCAGGTGGGCTTGGCGGAGAAGGAGTTGTAGGAGGGCCAGACACTGGAGACGAAGACGGGGGGCGACACTGGGGGAGATAGGGCGAGAGTGTGAGAGTACGCGAAAAGACGGGACACAAACAGCAGGAAAGACGCAATACGACACGGGGGAGCTTGGCGCAAGGAGCTTCGGGGGAGTGACGGCGAGGGACCTTCAGGGAGGACAGGTGTCACGATTGGCGCCATTGGGGGAGGACGGCCAGGGGCGAGGGGGGGGGGCACGGGCTTTCTGGGGTGGGATTGAATAGAATTGCATTTGCACGTAAATCCTATTAACTTTGAGGGGAAAACTGATGGTGCGGGGTGTGAGATAGCTCAAGGAAATTGCTATCCGTACGGTGCTTTTTTTTTCAATGCACAAGCTGTGGGGGTCAGGAAAGCTATGGGAGAAGAAACCCATAAGCTCCAACCAAAGAGGGCCTAGGAGTAGTAAGACAGGACACTTCTGAGGTTTTGGGAGATTATAGCCGTTGGGTTTCAAACAGTCAGATACGTATGCAAACCGACACGGATTCTTGGGGTGGCGTTTTGCAGCCAATGGATAGTTTTTTAAGTAGACTATTATATCCCTCTTCCATCTAAGTAACCATTGACACTTGAAATCTACACTCAATAGGCTTCCCCACCTGCTCAAGCCAAAAATAATTTAATCTGTGAAGATAATCTATGTCGAGTGAGACTGGCCTAGTGAGCACTAGAACATTAGTCATCTTCAAGTCTCAAACATGCATTTCACTCTTGGTGAGCTGAGGGTCCTATAGACGGCTAGTAGGCCTCTGAGAGCTTCAAGCAAGTTGTGGTGAGTCTCAAGAAGCCTTTGAATGTCCACCCCACAAGGAAGATCACCAATAGATAGGAGGGACACAAGTTGGTCTAAAAAGATAAATGATAGAGAGAAAGCTGGTTTTACGACCAAAGGGATCAAGGTCCCTGAACGGAGATATAGAATCCCTAAGGATCTCAAGTGCGGTAAATATCATCATGTACTCCTTGGTACTCTCTATCATCAATTCCACAAGTTTACTCTCATTAGTGTGTTCTGGA